>OY735226.1:10982973-11020473 GCA_963457665.1 Thysanoteuthis rhombus | reverse complement strand
CTCTTTCGATGGTCCTCCTCCTCCTCATCTTGCAATTACCACTACCTCTAGTAATGCTAGTACTACTAGAAAACAAACATGGCGCCGAAGTGATCGAAATGGAGAGAACGTTACGGATTAGATTTGATTTCATAGCGCACTTAGTAGAGCAGCTGGTATGTTTAAGAGAGCTTTCCTTTGGAAAATAGAGTTGTGAGTTCAAGTCCCAACAAGAGTTTGTTCTTTGCTTCTGACCCTTGCTGTTTAGTCCCAGCCACCGAAGCACGTGTTTATAACATCTTGGGCGATAGTTTTTCTTTCAAAATCCGTACACTCGTTTGTAAAGGATGGTTTGTGAATGATGGGACAGCAGGTCGTCAGATCAATTGAATTCTGTTTTTTTAATTCTATTAATTGAAGAGTTCCACTTTGTTTACGAGCGGTTTCACGTTGTTCGAGGATTCGTCTTTTAATAAATCAGACACAAATGTAATTTCCCTGTACTGTGCCTCTTTATTTAGGTATTACCTTCTACCCAGGATATTTTGCAGTGGTCAGGGGTACTTGACTGACAACATATTTCAAAGGGGTTACATTAATCAGTGAAGTTTGAAAACCAATGTTAATAAAAAGCAAAATGCACATGTGGTACAAATAAGTTTGTCTTTTTTTTTCAAGCAATTAAGACTACTTAATTGTCTGATGTTCCTTCAACAAAAACGAGAAAACGCGTCCTCGACAAATGTTAATATTTACTCTCAAATAAGAAGAAAAATAGAACAGAAAAGAAAATTCGAAAAATGTATACGTTCGCATTTCTCTTACGCATATCTATTTTGCCCCATAAATAAGGACATGTGTACCGCAGTTTTTTTCTCCCTAAATATGTGCACACGTGATAAATCCCTTTTTTCTCTCTTTTTTTTTATTACTGCTCTTTCTCTTCTATCCCCTCATCTTCTTTCATATATCTTTTTGTCTTCTTCGTTTCCACAAATATCTTTTCATTATACTTTTTCTTCTCTCTCTCTCTCTCCCTCTCTCTCTCTCTCTCTGTTGGTATAGCCTCGCATCAGGCACTCTCTAATCTGCACACACACATGTCACTGAATACTTCTCTTTTCTCTCTTCTTTATATTTACCACGTTCAATGTTCCATCTCTCCACATCTGTTTCTGACTTTTCTTATTATCTTCATCGCTTTGAATTCCAAATGCAGACGACTCTTCCTCCACCATTCCCGCCAAAAATACCAACGCTGCATCTCGTCTTGTAATCTTAACATGTGAAGGTCTGTAGCCTCGTTCTGGCGCATTTCATTTTGAAATCTCAGCGTACATGTCACTGTCTTTATTATCTCAGCCAACGAAGTTGGAAGAGGTATATGCATTCAATCGTATCTATCTTTCTGTCTCTCTCTGTCTCTCTCTCCCTCTCTCAATGAATTTCAATGAAATGTTGTGAAAGAAGACAATAGGCAAGGGAGAAGGATCAAATTTTGAGGCAGCTCCTAGAATTTTTTTTTAACAGTTATATTCCCTACATCGTAGTTATATGCCTACACAATATCCCGAAAGATTATCGATTTTAATTGCATTATCTGCAATGATAGGTTTTTGGGTGAGAAAGAAATGGATAAATGTTTCTGGGAATTTTACAGTTACTTCCCCTGTATCGTAGTTATTTATAAACTGATTTTCATCCAATTTTTAGTGAAAATAGATTTGGCAGAGGTGTGCTCTCTCTCTCTCTCTCTCTCTCTCTCTCTCTCTCTCTCTCTGAGTGCTCTTTACTATCTCTGTTTCAAGTGTGAAAATCGTACGCATTCCTTCCCTTATCTCTCTCGCTCACTTGCTTTCTTGGCATCATTTCACCCGCACAGTTTTAATCTTATATTTTTGCACTTTCTCTTACCATCACTAACAGTTGACTTTGTTTTTCTACTGTACCAACAAGAACAAAAACAATCCTCACCAAATTTACCAAGTCTGGAATTGAATTTTTTTTATGTTACATCAACAACAACAATCTTCACCTGATTTCCAAATCTGGAGTTGACTTGTTTTTTTCTATGCTAACAATAGCGACGAAACTAATAATCCTCTCTAAGTACAAAAGAGAAAAATCTTCATCGTTCATCGGTCCTGTCACATGGAACCAAACAAATACATGAAATTAACATTTTCCCTCCGTCATTTGAATTCATGATCAAATGATTAGCAGGCAGCTCTCAGACCGACTGAACTAGATTGACTAATCTTACACATCCACGAAAATTCATACATAAGGGCTTATTCAGTCTAATGAAAAACTATAGTTTTACTAAAGAAATATTTTTTTGAATGATTTCTAAAAATTATCATATATACGTGAAAAAGCTGCAGGGATCATTTTCAGTCTAAATAGAAGTATGAATGAAGTTTCCATGGTGTCATTAGTCTCCGCCGCTGTTGAACATACACCTTCCCAAGGATTCACCAAATTTCTCTCTCGTGGGCGTTGTAGGGCCAAAACTTCCTGAACTTGTCTACTTTGTCACGCAATCTTATTATCAGGGGCCACGATTTCGCAAATGATCTCTGGGCATAAACGTTGTGAATCGTGATGTCCAGCAGTCGTCTGACATTCTACCAACATATCCAGCTCATTGCCATATTAGGTTTTCAATGGATTTCTGATTGTAGTTTTTCTTCTCCAATATACTGAACTGTCCTGTGATATCTCTGTATTATGTTCATGCACGATTACTCCCTGTGCACGCTGCATGATTCTCAGTTCGAGGGTCAGTCTCATGGTTTGGTTTCAGGCTACGGCAGTTTCTAATTCTTCTCAGGTGGCTATCCGGGGGTGCATTAGTTGTATACCCCTCTTGTACAGCTTGATTGGATTCTCTTGTTCTTGAAAGTTCCAAATGCTAGCCTACCTTGGATGACACTTCACCTGACTTTTTTTTCACCTTTTGAGATTTCATTAAGATTTGCTGTCATGGGCAGATGTAGTGGCCTAGTACATTCAGTCCAGCTTTTTTGATTTACGACATTTCAAATGGAACAACCTATCATTTCCGAAAAATCCTAAAATAACTCACCGAATATTTTCGAAAAACAAGCCTATATAAGTAATTGTGAGTACGCACTGGAGCATGAATAGGATTAAAATTACATTTAAACAATTTCGAATTAACACCAGCTGATTTTGTTAAACTCTGGGGCCTTTGTCTAAAAATGTGTTTTGTTGGAGCGAAGACTATGCATTAAGAGAACATTTTGACCAAAAATAAACGCAGGATGAAGGAAAAAAATCTGCCAGATTTCTCTTTCAAGCACAAGCAATAAAAACATGCCTGTTTTATCACTCACTAAAAAATGGTACAGGACTAAAGTCCTCTGGTGAAATGACGGGTGATCAATTAAAAAATTTGGAAAAGGGGATATTAATTCTTCATTCATGATTTAAAGTCTGGTATGGCCAATGGGGATATTTGTTGATTTTGAAAAAAATTTTCTCAATTTAATAGTGACTTCCAGAGTCGAGAAATGGAAAAAAAAAAATACAATTAAATAGGCAATATTTGGTCTTATTAACAACGGACACTGCTGCTGCTGATAATGATGATGATTGTGATGATAACGTCGGAGTGAAAAAAAAAACAATCTTTTGCCTCCAGAAATAAGAAGGAAGAAACGTTCCTGACAGAGAAAAAAAAGGGCATTGTATTTATAATTGCTAATTTTCAGCCAGAATTGTTTCGCCCTAATTTTCATCTGCTTTCAGATGCAGATTGTCGATTGCTGATAACTTGTGAATAAAAGTCATTGTTTTTTTTCTGCAAGTACATCTGAAAACGCCCAAAAGTTCTCTTGAACTTTTGTGTGCACTTTTATGAAGTAATTACCAGGCCAATCTGTGTGTAAAAGAAATAACAACAACAACAACAATAATAATAATAATAATGATAATAATAATAACAATAATTAATAATAATAACAACAACAACAACAATAATAATAATAATAACAATAATAATAATAATAACAATATAATAGTAGTAGTAGTAATACCGAGGACCACAATAATATCTATTGTTTTTTGAGCCCTTGGATTACTCAAAAAAGAGGACACGTAAACTTACCGAAAACATACCTTGAAAGCCAAACATATATGAAATACAGAAAATAACTCTTGATTCCACTGCATACATAAACGAAGGAGAAGACAAAACGATATGGGATGAAGAAAAAAAATTCTTGTCAGTGTGAGTCTATGTATTACACCCAATTTACAACACTATATATATATATATATATATATATATATATATATATATATATATATATATATATATATATATATATATATATATATATGTTACGGAAAGTTTTACAATGTCTCTTTATGTGAGAGCCCTGGTCCTTTTTTCATATTTCTCTCTTTCTCCAAGGTTCGACGGTCATAACTAACAGGTGAGGCTTAGGTTTCTTGTTAGGCAACCGCCAACACCAACGACAATACTAATGATACTACTACTAATAATAATAATAATAATGATAATAATAATAATAATAAAAATGATAATAATAACAATGATAATAATGATAATAATCAGAAATGGTCTAGCAAGTCAGTCAATAGAAATCATCATATGACTAACGTCTTCTGACAGCATGTCATGTTAAGGGAAATCATTTTTAAAAAATCGAAGAAGAGGTGATCGATCAATAAGGTAATTCCCGTACCTTTTGTTGGACAGTGACCAGTAAGAAAGTCTGAATCTTGAAAAAGCAAAAAAAGAAAAGGCCTGAATGTTGGAATAAACGGGGGCTCAATTTAGCATAAAATTACACTGCAAATTGCATCCCAACTGGATCCGCCCCTAAACCAAACCAGATGTTTTAGTGGACGAAAAAACAACGAACAGGATACGCGTCGGCTGGGGCCATTTTTCATGGACTGCTTCACTTTCCCTCGTTAAACATGACCTTGTGTTGCATTTGGCTCACCATGGTAGTGCAAATAAAGAGGGCCAAGAGGAGGCACTGTCCCATTGCACTAAGAGGGACAGGTCGGACTCGTCCTAATGCCTTGGTGACCTCAGTTGCAGCAAATAGAACTATTTTTGCGAGTACTCCATCCCACGTTAAATTCGATCTAGCCTCACATATCACTTGCCATCGGAGCGCGTATGAATACATGCTCAACCTCACATGGAGAGATCACAAGACAGCACAGTATATCAGGGGGAGAACAGGAGTCCGAGACGTCATAGAATCTACGAGAAAACTTAAGTGGCGATGGGTCGATCATTTTGCTAGGATGGCAAACAACCGATGGACATCATGACTCATAACATGGATCACCAGAGATCACATGCGAAATCGAGGAATATAAGATGGAGACACGAATTAGACAAATTCAGAAAGTACCGGCTCTGCGATGCCCACGATATAGAGATATGGCGAATCCTTGGGAAAGTCTATGTCCAACGGCTGATGATTAAAGACTGTTGATGACACTTCAAGGGAATTTCATTGAAATTCATTGGGAAATTTATGAGATGCTGTGTGGATAGATCGAGAGGAAGCAACACATAAACCTTCCAACTTTGTTGGCAGGGTTAAATGATGAGCCCATCAGAGAAGAGAAGGATTTCGGGAGAGGGATAAGAAAGCAGTGGCCCTTTGCCATTTGCCGATGCTATAAGTCCATAAGGGTGTAAATGCGCTAATTCCGTGGTTAAATTTTGCTGACAATCCGAAGCCCTTTCCGGTCTCCAAAACCAATAAATCCTTTACTATAAACCTTTCGATAAACAAACATATAACAATTGCTGAACAAAAGCACAAATAAAAATATAAGTACACAAAAGCACACAGTAAGATAAGTAAGTTCATTAGCAAAAACTATAAATTTCATAAAACTGCAGTACAGAGAATTGGGAAGTCTTTCTTGATGAGTAAAATACTGTTAAACTAACTGGATTGCGAGCGTAAAAATGTTTCCGCTAACGATTATTTCCGGGTTTATATTGTCTCCACGAGTAATTCGTCAGGTGATAATTTTCAACGGTCTTTTTTCTTATTAATAACACAAAGATTACTACAACAAAACGATTATATGTCCAAGTTACAATTATCAATACACTTCTTTCCTTTTAAGTATTTGCCAGTCGATATATATATATATATATATATATATATATATATATATATATATATATATATATATGTGTGTGTGTGTGTGTGTGTGTGTGTGTGTATGTGTGTTTATGATTTTCTAAACTGTTTCTGTTCTGTGTATACTGTACGGATTATTTTTTTTTTCAAAAATAATTTCATTATATCATTCGAAACTGGAATGCAAATTACCGAAACCACAAGTTACCGGGACCGTGGATAGAAAAGCTGCTCATGGCAAGGCATAACTTTATATTCGTTTACCTCGATCACCTATATATTTGGTCACGTCTTTAATCTTTCTGTCTATCCATCTGTCTTTCCCTCCGTTCACATGATATCTCCATAAGTTTTCAATGAATTCCTATTTCATAAAAGGGAGGACAATAGGCTTCATAAGAAGTGGTTGAATTTTGGAGTGGATTCATGCTGTAATACTTCCAGAGTCAAAGTATCTTCTCCGGCTTTTCACCAGCTTTCTAGTTTAAATTGAAATTTAGCACATTTGTATCTCCCTTAATCCAACAAAAATGAGACCAGGCCATCGCCGATCCACAGATAATTCTGGAGGAAAGAAATTAACCTCCCAAGGGAATTCCTTATGTAAAAAAATTGATTTTTAATGATCTTTCTAATAGTGTAGAAAATGGAGCACGTTCGGTCTAAAAGGTTGGTTTACAATCTGCTAAATTATATCTCAAACAGCAGTTAGGAATCGAATCGAAGTTGCAGATCCTCAAACTAATGGCTGCAGATTTAAAGATCCATGAGAGTTACGGGACCACATAGGATTGGGTTTGAGAGGTGCAATCTGTATTTTGAAAGCATACCAAATCAGCTTAAATTCATCTCGTCAATGTGGAAAATGAAATGACCAACAAAAAAATTAAACGATGCTCTCTCAACAAAAGTATTTAATAGAGGGTAGTGTAGCCATCAAAGATGCTGGGATGTTTGTTAATTTCTTATATCTACCTTGGCCATGACAGCACGTTGCAAAAAAAAAAAATCACTGGAGGCTATTTTTGAAATTTCATTTTCAACCATATTTCCTTTTTTTCCATAAAGAAGCTGAATAAGCATAACATATTGAACAGGACTGGCTGCTTCAGTGACAAACTCCACTTCGAACGGAATTATTTCATCAAGTAAGCTGTTTTTTCAAAAAGCACGACAAAAATGTTCCCTCTATTCATTCAGGAAAGTGTGTGCGCAAAATTTCAAGTTTTTACTATCGACGATTAGGGCTGAGAAGAGCAGATGCCAAAGAGGAATAATTACAGCTAACACAAAGAAAAGAAAGATAGGTTATAAATTTTGATTCAAAAAAATATGTTTACCAACACCAGATAATTCACTGTAAAGTTCATATCATTCCATTCCTTTCTCTATTTTTCTCTCTTTCTTTTTCCTTTCTTTCTTTCCTCTCTTACTTTCGTTGATTTATGAGGTAGGGGTCGAACCTGTGTTTCTCTTTTCCATTCTTTTTCTATAAGTAATTTTTTTTCACTTTTAAATCCAAACCAGAAGTTTGAACTTGTCATTGTTGTTAGGTTAGCGGGAAACCTTTTCTAAGTTTTGTCAAATTCCGTATCAAATTGCTAATCATGGTTGGATTCTGAAACTCGGGTTGACTTTTTTTACTGAACAAGAACAAGAATCACAAAAACAATCCTCGCCAAAATTGAAGGTGTAAACCAATGTGTAAAACTGAAATCCCCCTTCTTTGAGCTGAATTCATGACGAACTGATTGTTTGAAGTCTGTCTTGCTGACTAAGCTAAATTGACAAGTTTTCGATATTTTCAAAAAGCTATCATTAAGAAACACACAGGCTTATTTTATTCTAATAATTGAATATATTCCAACAAAAAAGATGTATATATATATATAATATATATGGATAAAAAATTGTAGTAATCATCTTCAGTCGGAATAGAAGTTGAATTAGTGTTTGGACTTGCGGCAGGAAGGCTTGTATTCGTTGATATCAAATTAATGAGTTGGAATGCCCTCCCCAGAGAATTTGTTTCGTGATCACCAGATGACAAACTCACCAATGACAGAATGTTCAAACTAATTGAAAGAGTAGTTCTCAAACTTTATTGCATGGCGGCACACTAAGGATTATATTTGAAAGATATGGCACACCAATCGTAAAAATGAGAATGAATCAGACCAAAATATTTTAGTAATCATTTTTATCAGCATTTTAACATATATATTCATCACTCCTTTTTCCTTCCATCTGTCGCTAAAAAAGTAGAGATCTCACAAAATCTCGGGATAAAACCGCTCCATTGGCAACTCTGTGGCAGAAACGGGACGGACATAATACCCGTACTAGACACAGTCATTTTTGATAATGTATGTGACACAGTTGGGAGATAGTTGCAGAATATAGTTTAGGAACTGATTGCTTGAATTAGTTGGTGATTAAATGAGCCGGCACTTGGTGAGGACCTCTCTGGGTAAGAGGGATTGTTAGGAAATTGAACAATTTTTGAATTGGAAAAAAACAGCAAAGGAACTAAGGGGAAAGGACCCCATCAAGAAGAAGAAGAAGAAAAAAGGAGAAGAAGAAGAAGAAGAACAACAACAACAACAACAGCAACAAGAGGAAGAAGAAGAAGAACAACAACAACAACAACAAAAGGAAAAAGAAAAAAGGAAGAAGAAGAAGAAAGGAAGAAGAAGAAGAAAAGGAAGAAGAAGAAAAAAAAGGAAGAAGAAGAAAAGGAAGAAGAAGAAGAAGAAAAGGAAGAAGAAGAAGAAGAAGAAGAAGAAGAAGAAGAAGAAGAAAAGGAAGAAGAAGAAAAGAAAAAGAAGACGGTATCTTTATTTGTGAGAATAACACGCCAAGAAGGACTGAGTTCTCATCTTAGAGGTATTATTTCGCCTTATTCCCTGATAGTAATTAGGCAGATAAAAATTACTTCAATACTATAAATAAATAAAAAATGAAAGACCTAACAAACAAACAAACAAAAAAAGAGAAACTAAAAATTCTAGACTTTAAGTAAAAAGTATTTTTTCATTGCTTATAAAAAATTAAAATGAAAAATACTTTTTAATTCATGAGGTACGAGGGTACCCAATGAAAACATAAATTCCTAAATAGCTAAATGCATGACTTGGTGAATCAGAAGAAAATAAACTGCATCAGGAAGGTTTAGGTTATATTAACACTCCAACCACTATTTAGGAAAGAGAAAACTTGGTCTACAGCTGAAAAAATAAATAATTTTTACGTTTCCGTCTATACGTGTTTATTGAAATATTGTTTTGATTTTCTTCTTTACAAAATTCATGAATTTTTTTCGCCTTTAAAATAAAATAAGCAATACTTCTTAGTTTATTTTCAGCAAATGAGAGATCAAAATTGAGACGTTTTTTAGTGAAACTCCCATGAATATTCGACCTGGATGAGCCAGAGAGGAATGAATGGAATAGATTAGGAATCTAAACAATATGTCTTTGTTTTAATTCAAAACACTCATGTTGCATAAATTGGAAAACTTACAGAGCCATTAGGCATAAACATTGTATTATTCTTTTCTATCCAAAGTGATACTTTTCTAAACCGCTCATGATATTGACAAAAATGACATATCAGAAAAAATGCTGAGCTCAAATAACAGATTCGATTGTCATGATCTGCAGTAACTCCTTCAAAAACCAACAGGAAGGAACAGGTTGTTCACCTGTGACTATTGGCTACTGACAAGTTCTTTTCTTCATGACCCTTCTGCAACTTACTGCATTTTTGCAGTGGCCCTCTTGCGAATCAATATTTTATAGCTAAAAATGCTCTAACGCTATATATATCTTGCTATACTATATGCTAAATTTGGATCATGAGAGTGAGTCTGAAACATGCCCCCCGTGGCTTGGGAAAGGTTCCCTGGTGCACATCCTGAGCAGTTGCCTGGCAGCAATGGGGGAGGGCTGCTACAATGGTGGTATGACCTGGTACTAGAAACAATCGTTGGAAACGCCTCCAGAGCCATCACCAGAAGGAAATACGTTCATTACCGAAGAACATCAACTTTGTCAGAGCTGGAGAGTAGCTTCTCATGGATGGTTTCGTTCTCTCTTTCTCTCTCTCTCTCTCTCTCTCTCTCTCTCTCTCTCTCTCTCTCTCTCCCTCTCAATGCTCTCCCAACATGAAAAGGTGGATGAGGAATACATACGATAAATAAATATATCGCTCAAATTCAACTTCACTGACCGTCTAGTTACGTGTTGTAGAGGGAGGATACCAGCCTCCGGGTCTGAAGCTAAGGTTTCGATCCTGCCTCATGGTACTGGATGGGATATTGGATAGTCTATAACCACACTGTAGAGTTGTAGTACAACCAAACAGCTGTCTAAGGATGACGCAATGTGTTATATTACATAGAAACTTATTTGAGATGATCCCCGTTTTTACATGATTAACGTATCACTTGTAGACAACATAAACATAATAAACAATTGAGGAAAATGGGGTTGCTTTGGGAATCAAACCTGCAACCGATTGGGGAATTGCTTCAGCGTAGCGTTGCTCTCACCCTTGAGCTAAACAGCCGCTGGTAATGCAAAGGCTCAAACAACTGTTTTCACTCTAAATTCTATTCTCATTTAATTTTGGTTTACCTGTTTCTTTCCGCGAAACAGTTATGTAGGAATGAACATTCAAAATAGATAAATTTCGGTAGGAGATATTGGGAAATAGGTGACTGGAAAGACAAAAAATAATCTGGTATTTTGTGCTTAAAGCTTTAACGCATCCTTCACTATATTTCCCTACTTCCTCTCTCTCTTTCTAAATACACACGCACACACACACACACACACAACCACACACACACACACACACATATATATATATATATATATATATATATATATATACACACACACCCACACACACACATATATATATATATATATATATATATATATATATATATAAACATAAACAATTATTAACATTAAAAAAACAAAAAGATAATTTCCTGGGCCTCAAGAAGTATTTATAACACAGTTATCTTCCACTTTTTGGTTTGAAAGGATATCCCACCGTGTAACTGGAATTCAATTACAAAGCATAAAAGAAAGATTAATTCATAGAAAGCAAAAATATCATCAATAAAATTAGACATGATATTGGAATATTCTGAAAGCACATCAGAAAAATATCTAGACTTCAAAAAGTAAAATCATACAAGAAGCCAAACTTTAATACAAATAACATAAATAACCGAAGACATAAAATCAGCTTCAAAACAATTAATTGAACGATGAATTAACCCATAGAATCGAAGTTTCGAAACAAAAAAAACAAGAAAAATCAACAAATGATACGTACAGAATAGTATTAAAAGAGATGAAAAATCACAAAAGATACCAAACCCACCATTGAGCCACTCATTGCCTTGAAAAAAAATAATAATAGGAAAGCAACAACCTGACTGGACAAACGGCAAAGACTTGAAATCATACAAATAGTAGGAAATTTTATCTCTATTATTGTTCGGGCTATCATCATCTTGGTTGTTTTCCATACAACGTTTCGGCCATTGTACTCTACGGCTTTCATCAGGTATCATCTGGTAGGTGTGGGGGAAGTAACGAACCGAACCCTTTATTTAACTGACGGCGGTATAAAGACTGCACTCCCCTCTAAGCAGCAGTAGTATTTTCGAATTATTATTATCTCACACTGGGATTGAACCAAGAACCATTAGATTAATTGGAGTAATTCTCTTTGATTCTCTAACCACTACGCCATGTGTCCATAACAGAGATAATAATAATACCTCATCTCAAAAATTCAGAGAAACAGTAGGAAATTTGTTTTTCTATCCCTCTTTACGGGGCCCGCCAAATTTTCCTTTACAGATCACTTCTATATAAACCATTTGTAAGCCCTGATTCGTTGTCAATTCAAAAAATCTTGTAGAGAGGAACTGAGATCCTTGCCATCATCATCATCATCATCATCATTAGTCATTTATCATCTGCAGTTGGACATAGACACTCCCTAAGATTCGCCAGACCTCTCTATCGTGGATGTCGTCGAGCCAGTACTTTCTGAACCTGTCCTGTTCGTCTCGCCAAATCATATTCTACAGGCTTTGGCTCTGCATTTGATCTCTTGGGATCGATGTTTTGAGTCGTGATGTCCATGTGTTGTATGCCATTGCAACATGACCAGCCCATCGCCATTTGAGATTCTTAATGGATTCTATGGTGTCTTTTTTTTCCACTAATAAACTATGCTGTCTTGTGATCTCTTCATGCAATGTTGAGCATGATTCTCTGGTGTGCGCGTTGTATGGTTTGGGTATTAGTCTTATGGTCAGGTTCCAAGCTCCAGCCTTGCCCCATAGATGACCTTTAATTTCCATGAAATATTGATTTATTGGTTATCCTGGCTGTCATTTATTGATGTATACAAAGGTAGGTCTATTCAAAAGAACCAACATTTCTTGGCAGAATGACATTTTGGAGGTGATCAATTAAAAAATGATGATCAAAGAATAAATTACTTATCTTTCCATTTTGTATGATCACTGAAAACTCCGAGTAAAAAAACAAACAAAAACAAGTGTGAACGTAGCTGGACACAGACTAAGGAGCCAATTAAGCATAAATTGAAATTATCGAATAAACTCCTCCCACTGAAACCTTGTTGGGGGTACGCAAGACACATACACAGATCACCTGCCAGACCCACTTAAAAACTGAATACAGTTTTAATTCACAGTTTGTGATGAGATTATTGTGATATAAGACTAGATAGATGTGGGTTGGTGAGTTTCAGTACTGCTCTCATGCTGGCTGCGGCCTCAGTCGTCATTACACGGTAATCACATACCATATTGCTACATACTTGACCCGTTTGTTACTTGTGAAGTAGACTTAGAAGTGACAAATATCCAAAATGGCGTCATTCCACCCTCGTAAGAGAGTTGGATTCATGCCTTTTTAAATAGAATTATTGCAAAGTGAACCCAAACTGCCAGGGTTTGAACTCAGCATCCCCTTGCCGTTACTCTCTTGGCCAACGCACAGCTCCTTGATG
This sequence comes from Thysanoteuthis rhombus, assembly GCA_963457665.1. Taxonomy (NCBI): domain Eukaryota; kingdom Metazoa; phylum Mollusca; class Cephalopoda; order Oegopsida; family Thysanoteuthidae; genus Thysanoteuthis; species Thysanoteuthis major. Next base: position 11,007,250 of record OY735226.1, on the reverse strand, counting down.
AAGGAAAAAAACCGAAATGTTTTAGTTTCAATCTCTATTCTCTTTCTTTCTCGCTCCACAGAGCTGACACCATGTATTCAAATGAGATTTCAACTTTTGAATTAATATTAAGAAATTAAGACAGTAATCCAAGTGAGTAACACTTGATTAAAGTTACTTCCTTTGCACTTTTTGGTAAACTTTTCTTCAATTTAACTAACAAAAGATTTCCATCTTTTTTATCTTATTTTTAATAGGTTCTAATTCAGTTACTGCAGTTCGTAAATCAAACAGTTCGGGAAAACCCCAGATCTTACTAAAAAAAAATATTAAAAACAATTAGAAAAATTGTGCATTCATAATTACTTTTATATATTAATCACAATAACTACCTCCGCCGTTTGTCAATTCCTACTCCTTTCTATTTCTCAAGAATCTCTTGCTCACAGCCCTTTATTCCAAGTCCTTGATTAAATTTTCTTAGAACTCTCACATAGTAGATTTCATATGATCTACAGTGAAAGATTGTTTTGCAAGTGAATTATCTTTTAGGATCTCTTACAAAGTGAGAATTTCTTGTAAGTATAGATATGAGTTATTCTCTCTGAATTTATTTTTTCACGTATGAAAAAGAGGAAACAAGATTGTAATCTATTTTCAAACTAGAAAGCCAGAAACGCAGATGGTTGTTGAAAACCACAAGACCTGGCGGCAAATCCCCAGCATAGGCAGACATGGTTGACATGAAATGACTGGCCGATCAACGTTACAGCCGCATCTGATTAATTATACAGATATTGAACGTTTGGTCATCCTGGGTATGACATATTTTTTCCATCGGAATAAATGATAATTTCTCTTGTCAGCTGATGAGGTGTTTGTAAAGGCTGCACACACGCACACACACACACACACACATACACATGCATACATGTACCCATACACACGAACAGAGGCATAGATACCCACGGTCGTAGGGACAGAGAAATTGACAGACACTCGTACACGTAAGTGAACACACATTGACACAGACATACTGAGACGTATACAGAGTCCCACACACGCAAGGATGCAGGCACACACACATACAAAGAGATATAGGAAAGAACACCTACACACACACACACACACACACACACACACACACACACACACACACAGAGCCATGAACATACACATATTGAAGCACACTCAAACTCAGGTATACACAGACTCAGACACTCTCACAGACACACTAACAAAAGCGCACACACACACACATACTTACATATACACACATGTATGAGCCTGTGTTTGGCACACAGACATATACAAAGACAAACACGCGCATACACATAAACATACACGTATCGAAGCAGACACAAATTCACAAATACACGGACACACTCACAGACACACTCACAAAAGCACACACACACACACACACCGCACCTACACATACATACATATGCACACATATACGCACAATTACAAGCCTGTGTTTGACACACAAATGTATACAAAGAGAAACACACGTGCACACACATAAACATACACATATTGGAGCACACACAAAATCAGATATACACAGACTCAGACACACTCACAGATACACTCACAAAAGCACACGCACACCTACTCATACACATATATACACACACATATAAGCACTTGTTTGACACACAGACATATACAAAGACAAGCACACACACATGCACACACATACATGAACATATACATAGACACATATAAACCCTTTGCTTGAAGTGTTAATAGCATAGCATTCGCTTTGCACTGCAATTTCCCACATGCAGGTTATCAGCAAAGAAAACGAAGAATGGTTAACAGAAGAGAAAAGGAGAAAAACGAACGAGAAAGTAAAACAGAAAGTAGGAAAACCGATAGAAACCCGAAAGCACTCAATGTTACGTTAATCTTGAAAACCTAATCTCACACAAATCACGCACATTCTCGTTTTCGCAACCCTCGCGCACCAAGCCGTCGATCACAGTGATGCGATTGTGTCGTCGCGGCTGAAAGAGAAAAGGACACCTACATAGTTTCTGTTCAAAAGGTGGGCATTGCAGAAGAAAAAAAAAAGGTTTGATAAGGAGTTTGCCGAGTTTAACGATTACACGAGCCTGGGAAAAAATACGATAAGTTTTGTGAAGGAATTGTTCCATTTTTTTTTTATCTTTAATTTAAACCAGAGATCTTTGTTACGTTTCAGAATGAGGCACACAAAAAAAATCAGAGAGCCTGGAGGTTACAAAATGAACTCGACTCATATTCCGAATGAAAATGATCACTGCAACCTTTCTAATAGTATACATGATGAATTAAAATGAACAAAAAAATTATGAATGTATTTATCTTTAGAATAAAGTGTTCTCGTGTATTCGTTACGTAGATTTTGTCAGTTTAGTTCCGTCGGTAAGAGAGCCACCCGTTGATTATGATAGAGAAATGTTAATTTTGAATACCAGTTTGGTTTAACGTGAGAATAGGGGCAAACGGTGTAGATTCTACTCTCCTAAATTCGGTGAGGATTGTTAGGTGGCGCTGGTGTTGTACTTACAGGGGTGAAACAAAATTAGATCTAGACGTGGACTGGAGTTTGACTAAATCCTCATTGAAATTGATAGCCTAATACTAAGATTACTTTTTCATTTCTGAAACTCATTCTCAGAGGTTTGTTTACAGTGTTTTCTCATCATCTATGATTGGTCATGAACTCTTCTCTTCTCTTCCTTTTTTCGTACTTCCTTTCTTTCTTTCTTTCTTTCTTTCTTTCTTATTTTCAGCCCTTTCTTTTGCCTTCCTTTTTTTTCTTCTGCCTTTTTTGCTTCTTTCTTACTCATTGTCCGTCTTTGTTTCTTTCATTCTTTCAAATTTTCTTTTTTCTTGCCTGCCTCCCTTTCTTTGTTTTTTTTTCGTTCCTCCCTTTCTTTCATTCTTTCTTCATTCCTTTATTTCTCACTTTGTTTGCTTCTCCTTCCTCCCTTCTACCCCTTTTATCTTTTCATCTTTTCCTCTTTCCTTGCCTTCTTTCATCATCCCTCCTTTTCTTTCTTCATCTCGCTCTCTTTTTCTTTCTCTCTTTTTCCTTGTATTATCTCTTTCTTCCTTTTTCTTTTTTTTCTTTCCTTCAATCCTATCTTTCTTCCTTCTCTCTCCTTACCTACTTTCCTTCATCTCTTTTTTTTATTTTCTTCCTCTCTTCCTTCCTCCTTCATTCCTTTATTCTCCCCCTCTCTTTCTTTCTTTGTTTCTTTCTTTCTTACTTGATCGGTTCTATCTTCTTTTTTTATCTATCCATCAATCTATCCATCACAGCCAATTCATAACTATCTCAGGCTTTCAATATATAAATCGTTCTGAGTGTACCAAAATAATAAACATTTTGGGACCAAAGGCGAGAAAAAACTGCGTAAAATTTTATCGTCTGCACCAGTGAATCAACATGTGTGTTGCAAAAGTGCTTTAAAGAAAATCAACGCTAAACTGGCTTCCCGATCAATAACACAGCATACGGAAGCCATGACTGCACGAGGTCTACGCCATTGTTAATAGGTATCTGATGTCTGTCTGGGTCGAAATGGTGCGCCTTGACCAAACAATTTGACTTCTTGCGCAATCTATTCCTGACAGACGTCTATTTAAACGGGTGGCCTTTGACGGGTGGCCTTTGAAAGCTCTCAAAGACCACCGCCTTTAACAAGAAGAAGCACTTAGTGGCAATATATATGCAAATTTATGCGGATATGATAATGCGAACGTGTTTACGCCACACTTTTCCTCTTTCCCGAGACATACACAAGCACACACACATACACACACACACACACACACACACACACACACACACTTGCGTGCACATACTAATGCACACGCACGGATATTCATTTTTGTGAAATCCCTGAAGATTTCAGTGATTTCATGAAATTCCTATTTTCATATTGTAGTTGTAATGGTTAACGAGCTCGTGATGCTGACCATTTCTACTTGGACTATTCTACTTCTCTTCACTGTGGCCTTGTGTCAAACTAAATTAAATTTAGAAAATATCAAGCATATTTGGCTTCAAAATCTAAAGTATCAAGTTTGAGATTTGCAAGTAGGTATCATATATATATGTATATATATTGGGTTTTTGCATAGAGTAAGATAGTGTGTTGAACTTCACAATTTACAATCGTAATTAAACACAATTAGCCATTTGTACGATTTCGGTAGCTTCATCTTTTTCTTATTCTGTATCCATAATCGTTTCCGACAATGGTTGAAATTTTGGCCATCCCAAAACAAAAGTTTCCTGTTGCACACCGACTGCAAAGATTTGCAAAAAAATATTGGAATGGAATCCTTGCGTTGACATGGAAAAAGAAACCTCAAACTTGTTTAACTGTGTGCAAGAGTGTGCATGAGCCGGTCCCGGGATGTGTAAGAAGTTATCCAATCCCTGCTCACAGCCTGGTATGCTGATTAGTATACACATGTCAAATATCAAATTCGTGAAATGTCCAGTTGTTGCGTTATCTAAGAGCAGCGCAACCTCCGACACACACACACACACACACGCATCCACAGATGTGTCTTAAATCATTGCTAGGAGTAGATTTCGCATAATCACTTTCTTAGTCAAAAAACATAGAAAGTTTGAATGGAATAATTGACATTTACGATGCTTTTTGGACGACATCAATTAGAAAATAAGACTTGGTTTTGACACGTTTTTTTAAAGAGTTTATTGGCATATTCCCTGTTATTTCTCACTTCAGAAGAAAACCAAGTTTTACTTTGTGCATTGAGGAGAGAAACATATGTTTTTTCAATTAATCGACTTAACAATACCCATAAGTATGTCCCTGTGGTACATTTCCTTTTTTTTTTTTTGACGATCCTGCATCAAGTGAAATATGTACAAATTAACACCGGAAAAATAGTGATTAACTCTAAATGGGAATGTTTATTCTGACATCCTGGCGTGAATGTAGGTTAGAGAAAGTATCGTGGGTGTGATGTAGCGTAACGGTTAACCGCCCTGAAACCAACTTCAAATTTCGTCTGAGGTTGCTTTTGCTGACACCATTTTCTCACATACGTACAGAACTAACTGAAAACACGCCCGTAGGCCGGGACTTTTTTTACTAGTTCCATCCAAAAACACCTTTTTTGACCATATAGAATTTATAAAACTACTTTGCTAGTTTCTGTATAGGAAAATTTCATGGCTTTGAATTATGCATTTATTAAATCATACTTCATTTTGAAAGACAACTCTATCATGAACTCACATATGAGTGCATGAGAAATTTTAAAAAAATCTTTTTCCCCAGATTCCAAAAACTCTTTACTTCAAAAACTCCCCATAGGTTCTTCGAGTATGCATTCCAAGTTTGGTTGGACTGTTCCTATGTTTAGGTAGTTTCTATAGCTTGACAAACAAACAGATGGCTATATTTAACACGACGAGGCAACTTATTTAAAAATATATATATATATATTATTTACTTATCAGAAAACAAATCCTATCGTTTGGTAGATTTAGTTTTTGAAATGTTTTGTCTATAGAATCCCAGTTTGAGGAGATATATTGACGATTGGTGTCCTATAATTCGAAATCTGATCAATTGTATTAATAATTTCGATTAAATTTCCCCTAATTCTTCCCTTTTGTAGAGTGGTTAAAACCTGAGAACTCCAATCTTTTTTCTTAGAACCACGATTAAAAACAAACCATCATTTCAAAAAATAGGACAAGCAGGATAAGCATGTAAATTAAAATATATGATAAAAAATCCATTTGATTACACTCGAAAAAAAAACAGAATTTACAGTGACTGCATATTTGATTAGTCATGATTATCCAGTCAGCTTGCTTGTATTTTTGATTTACTTATATCAGTCACTTCAACCGTTAAAATTGAAAAGAAATAAGAAAAAATGACCTTTTATAAGGAATCTATTTACCAATCTTATCAATTCCTTGGACCAGAGGTTGGGAAACAGGTGGACATAGACGATCATCGATTTACTCAAAATTAGATTATAGTAATTGCTCCAAGTTGTCCTCCCCAACAGAGATCCCAGTCAAACATCTGGACCAGATCGCAAACCAGGGTAACGTGAATTTATTATTTCATTCCAGATATGATCCGCTATTCGAGGTTTTTCCACGTAATTTGGCTACGATTCTTTTATTCTCATCGAAGTCTTACTATGAAAAGATGGTTGTTTATTGACGATGAGTCGTAATGATTTTTCTACCTCTAATTTGGCTATGGTTTTCATATCTTTATCCTCTAATGATGGAAGGTGGGTGGTTATTACCAATATTATAATAATTTCTCCAACTTTAATTCAGCTATGGCTTTCTTATGTTCATCGAGCCGATTATAAGGGTTGGTTGGTTATTGACAATAAGTCATAATAATTTTTCAACATTAAAAACTTCATATCTAATGTATCGTAAAACAAACTGAACAGATTTTAACGCTTGGCTGTATTATTCCCATTTAATCGAATCATCTTGGCGGATCGTATTCTCCTGAGTCAAAGCTTGCCTCATCGTTTGTAATGGCCGATGCATACCGCACTGTGTGGGCGAAAGAAAGGTTTATTTACCTTATGTAAATTCGTTTAATAAGATCTGTCGTCGCATGGAATTTATGCTTGATTTAATGTTATACAATCGAATACTAGAATGAAAGGCATGCTGGGAAGTCATTTCCGTATTCAACGATTCTGCATAGAGGAATAAAGGAGAAGAGAAGATGAAAATAAATAGTCGATATCCGACAGGTTTTGAATGGTGAGACGTGTCTGGTTAGTCAATGAACAGAAACTGTCACGTGAACAATGTCATTATACAGCATGCCAAGTCGGGGGTGATCAATAAAAAAAAGAATCGAAAAAAAAGGATATCGAAGAATAAATTATTTCTCTCGCTTTTTGTTAGGCTGTGATCACTTAAAAGTTTAAATTAGAAAAAAAAAGAAGAAAAAAAGGGGTGAACGTCACTGGACACAAAGTAATTGATCGATTCGGGATGAACTTCTATTGTAAATTGACCCCTGTAATAAAAACCATTTTGGAGGAGAATTGAAAAAAAATAGGATAATGAGTAGATATTAAAACTTTTCAGCCTTCTTGCCTTTTGTTTGGTCGACACATGCATACGCAGACATCCAGCAAGACCTACCAAAAAACTTAATAAAGCTATGTTAATGTTGGCAGTTTTGGTTCACGGTTTCTAATAATATGCAGCCTTCCTTAATGACAGTGCTATGATGTTCTCTGTGCTTTGATCGTTTTCAGACCGAATTTACTTTGAAGGAACCCATTAGTCAGTCTTCATCAGTTCCTCAACATAAAGATCGGTGATGAGATTGGCATCGATTCGATAACCAATCTGAATTTCGATTAGATGATTTATTTTATAATTTACCAGGTTTCGGTTTGTCGGATGAAACGAAGATCAGCATCACTAGGTCCCCCCCTACCTGTAAAGATCAGTGTCGCTAAATATTACCAAGTAAGAGATTACTAGATGTACTACTAAAAAAAACAAAAAAAAAACAAGTTATGATTAGTCACACAATATGACTGAATCAAGTTTAGTACCATCGAATGTGACCAAGCCATGATCGGCACCATTAAGGTAAGGGTTGATGATGTTAAAAAGTGTGGGAAAAGTTGGTTTCACTACATTTCATTAAATTTCAATTATTTCTAAACATCATGGGACCTGCACCATTTCGAACTGAGGGCGTGCGTGGGTCTTCGAGGAAGAGCATCCGCGATGTTTTTGAATGTTGCAATTGTCTAACTTATCCAAGAAAAGATAAGTACGACCATAGTGAACCAATTCAAGAGTGCAGAATTACTTCTTTTCTATCATTTTTTTTTTTTTGTTATAAAGGATTTGGAAATTATTCAGTAGGTAATGTGTTGAATTATTTTAAATGAATTTTCCGTATTCTTTTGAGTATTGCTTTCTTATCCTTCGAATTCCCAGAAGTTTTTTTTTTGTTTGTTTCAGATACTACAGTGCTTCTGATTTTTACGTCAGGCATATCGTTTGCTACGCAACGGGTATTTTTACTTAGTAAAACGCTCCGTATTTAGTCTTTGATCAATTAGTTTATTTATGAAAGTGATCTTTGTAATGGTGGCAATAATTCTCTTACGTAGCAACAACAGGACATCTAAATTGATATTGAACCGAATAATTAACTCTGTTACTATATAAGGCAAGAAAATGATTTTAACAAGATGGTTTTAATCACAATCATCATCATCATCAGCAGCAGCAGCTGCCTTACAGCGTCCATTGTTGGACATAGACTTTCCCAAACACTCACCAGTCTCCTTTATCATGGCCGTCGTGGAGACAGTAATTTCTGAACTTGTCTAGTTCGTCACGTCATTTTATTTTCGGCCAGCCTGTTTCGCATAAGATCTCCAGTGATCCATGTTGTGAGACATAATGTCCAGCAATTGTCTGGCATTCTTGTAACATTGCCATTAGAGTTTTGTAATGATATCTACGATATATATATATATATATATATATATATATATATATATATATATATATATATATATATACTGTGTTCAAGGTATGCAACTCACGAGAGACCAGTTTGAAGATTTTTCAGTTGTCACTAACGGACTGAAAAGCCAAAAGGCTCTGGTACCATTTAACAACTCAATCGCCCAGCAAAAAATGTCGGTAAAGTTATCACGAGGACATGATGCTGTTATATAATTAACAAAACTTTGAGTTAACCCTTCACATTACTGCATGGACATAAGTTTATGGTAAATTGATCATCCAGTTCAGGTTCACCGTCGATTTTTTAAGATTAGGATCTCTAGTGATCACACACTGCAAAGGGAACAATTTATTCAATTGATATACCCTTTTTCTAATTGTGTAATTGATCAACCCGAACACAGGACGGTTTCTATCGAGTCACTAACCAGACATGTATCATATTTCGTACTGTAAAATATATTGAGCATATTTGAAAAAAGTTTCATTTTACAAGTCAAGTTAAGCTCTTTGTTGGAATTTGAATTTTATCCGAGCATTGCAATCCTATACGAGAAGCTACTGAAAGTTTTGGAGATAAACACTAGTTATCAGTTTTAATGCAAATAAATATGTCATAGGCAAGATTTTTCTCTCCTTTTTTTTTTTCAACTTTTTAACCAAATGAAAAATAATATTTTTAAAAACGTTTTGTGATTCCCTGATGGAAACTTTCAATTTCCTGTTCTATTGTCGCTTTTTTTTAAAAAATCTTGGTTGCATCATTTAATTTATGCATAAGCTAGTAATAAACCATTGATACAATTGTTACAGTTCAGTTTTAAGTCATCGACAGACACCAGGTTCCATCGATTGTAATGACGTGAAACTGATCAGTAACACCAAAAGTGTGAACATCTATCCATCTATTTATGTTCTATTATGGAATTTTAAATATTAAGCTCTATCACCATAGATAAACCGATTTTTCTAAACAGAATATATATATATATATATATATAGAGAGAGAGAGAGAGAGAGAGAGACAGAGACAGAGAGAGAGAGGGAGAGATTCTCTACTGCTCCAAACGCTAAACATTAAAAAAAACTTTTACAGAAAATTTTTAAGTGTCACTTCAGCCACCAATTTTTCAAAACCTCTCAAAGGAGATTTATTATTTTGTTTTGTTTTCTTTTTTTCTTGTTTCCCTTGTTATCGTCATTATGGTATAATGTCTCTCTTTACGATCAATACTTGTTTACCATTCAACTGTTTCGGGGATTGTAAAAACAATACATACGTATGTATATATATTGTGTCATCCACAGACAGCTGTTTTGATGTATTACATCTCTTCAGTGTGGCTATGGACTTTATCCTATCCAGTACCGCAAGGCAAAATTGAAAACTTCACATCGGACCCGGAGGCCGATATCCTACCTCTGGACTACGGAACTGGGTGGTCAGTAAGGCTGAATTTAAGTGATATATTAATTTACGGAGAAACTCCTCATCCACCAGAATGCTCTATTCCTATGGAAGAGCATTGCATAAGCTTACAATGGATTTGTTACCTGACTTGAAGAGTACTCAACCTTGAATATAGGATATATTATAATATTATGTTGTACTGCTAGCCTGATTCGTATCACACACACACACACACACACACACACACACATATATATATATATAGTATATGTGGTACGAATCACACACACACACACACACACACACACATATATATATATATATAGTATATGTGGTACGAATCAGGCTAGCAGTAAAACATAATATAATAATATGTCAATAATATTAAGCCACTTCTGAAATGAAATGGATTTATTTCATAGAACACTTGATACATACAACATTTTACTCATGGAGTTGAGTTATTTTATAGTAGAGCTGGAAACAAATTGAAGAAAGTGGATTCGCTACACAAACTAGGTCATTTTCTGTCCTCTCAAGGCCTCATCAGGCAAATCTGATGAGGCCCAAAGAGGGCAGAAACATGATCTAGTTTGTGTAGTAAATCCACAATCTACTATTTAATATATATATATATATATATATATATATATATATATATATATATATATATATATATATATATATGTGTGTGTGTGTGTGTGTGTGTATGTGTGTTCGTATGGGTGAACACGAAAGACAAGCAATGCCTTTCAACTTCTCAATCAGTTTCCTTATTTACGCACAGAAGAACGTACGTCTGAATCCAACATAAGTCAATATTGTCCAAACCGTTTTGCTGATGGAAAGCGTATAGGTAATGACGTTTGAGTGATAAATCATATTTTGCCTTATTTTCAATTGTCTGGCTGAAGCAAGCGAAAACACTGAATCAAAGAATCTTTGAAATTGCGTTGATAACTGTTGAATAACATTTATCTATAATAAAACCTCAGAATATATCATTTGGAATGACTTCAGGGTAGCTTTTCCAATTAGTTTTCAAACTAAATGATCTGCCCTTGTCAGTTATACGATGAAAACCATTAATTTAAATGATATTAATGTCCTTTTCTCTAAAGCTATATAAATATATTTGATATCAAGCTAATTTGTTATGACGGGTAATATAATACAAGAAATCCGACTCAATATAGAATGTTGTTTTGGTAATTAGAAGTCGCTTCATTTACTTATCGAAAGAAACCAAGTCTTCATATACGGGGCGTCCGTAATGTAACCATCTACAGAGAATGCAAAAGTATCCGCTATATTTAGCATAAAGTTTTTAACATTCATATAGACCTTCAAAATTGACAGATTCTGGATCAAATGTCTTTCAATTTTCCAAGGACCTTGTTTTGATATTTTTTTTCAAACTATAGATTTATTTATTCATTTATTTATTTTGTATTTTTTGATCTTGGTTCAAACTCAATCAATTTTGGAGATACATAAGCGAGTTGTAAATAATTCTAGAAAACTTGATGAAAAAAGCAGGGAAGTTGGTATCCACGTGAAAAAGAATGTCATGTACAACAAACATGTAGGGGATAAGGATAAAGACGATCAAAATGGGAAACACAGATCTGAATAAAATAGCTTGGACAATAGATCTCCAACAATCCTCAAAAGAAGGAATCAAACGAAGATTCACTCTTCGTTGACAAGCTTTCGGTAAAGCAAGCTCAGGTTTTAACAAAATCCCAGTAGTCTTCAAAAAAATGGTCTACAACTTACACATCTTCCCGATATAAACTGAAACATGGAATCTAACCAGCGAATTGACCCCCACTGATTGAACCATGCAACGTGCACAGGAGAGAAACATGCTCAACATCACATGGAGATATCAAAAGATATCAGAAGAATGACAGGGTTAAGAGTTATCATAGAATCCATCAGAAATCTCAAATGGCCATTGGCTGGTCATTTTACGAGAAAGTTTGGCAATCGCTGGACGTCATGACTCAAAACGTAGATCCCCACCCAGAGATCTATGCGAAAGTGTGTCTAAGAGATTATACGACGGTGTGACGACCTTGACAAATTCAGAAAATACTGACTCCAAGACGCCGACAATAGAGAGTTCTGTCAAACCTTTGGGAAGTTCTATGTCCGAAGTTTTACGGTAAAAAGTCTGCGATAAGGAAGCTGATATGAAGTTTTTGAAAAATGTATTGGATGTCAGATAGATTTTGCATTCACCGTATTTTGACGAACTAGAGAAAATTTCAAATAAATGATACATCTATATTGCAGCATGCAAATTTCTATCCAATATATGTGCAAAAACACACACGCACACGCACACACACACACACACACAAACATATATATATATATATATATATATAAGTATATAAAGCTTGATGTTATACAAAGTTGAAAAATAGACTTTAAAGTTAATGGAAAATAATTGTCAACTCCTTCGGTTGAAAATGTTGGTGGAGGATAGACTCAAAAAAGTTTTTTTCTGCGTAATTAGTATTCTTAAAGATGATATCATAAGTTGCTTTGCATGCAGTCTGAAATTAAAACTGCTACGACGGATGTAATATTCGCATGAGCATACATTCAATAAAAATGACACAAAGAGTGAATCCTGTCTGTTGTAATACCTAATGATGCCTCATCGCTAAAAAAAAAAGACGTTTTCAGGGTAACCTACGTAAGTACGCCTTGTTTCATAGAATACGTAGTATTAAACAATATCAATAGTCAATGCGCATAAAACTTTTATGAAATTGCAAAGCGTATGTATGGAATAAACAAAATGATAATTGGAGGCGGCATTTGATCAACACTACTGGGGGCCATGTCAATATAAATGTATTGTTTTGAGGATCACCAGAACGGTTACATGGCGAGCAAATAATGATCCTAACAAGACACAATCTTTATATTGTACCTCGATTATAAAGTATAAGGGAAACAGGGGAAAACACTTTGGAGAATTACATAAATTGCATTGATAGATATTGGAAACTAGGGGACTGAAATGACACAAAAAATCTATGGAAGGTGTTTTAAGGTCTAGTATTCAAAGCTAAATGCTTTCTAGAATATATATATATATATATATATATATATATATACATACATAGACATGATTTTTTCATAATTAATGATGTATGTGTAAGAACGGGTTAATAGAATAACATGCATGTTGAAGGCATGAAAATTTTTATATAAATTCCATGAAAATTCCGTATGAAAATATTAAAGGCATGGAACGTTTCATATAATAGATCATTCAGCCCTGACTGTTCTTAAATCATTGAACAAATTGGAGGGAACTGTATCCGTGAGCTTTCATTGTCAGTGATATGGGCCTCAATAAAGATATGAATATTAACAAAAATTCAAATTTTGGGGCCTTGGTTGCAAGATAATTGAACATCGGTGATGAGAGTTTTTTAACTGAAATTCGAAGATTTTAATCTTAACCAATTGAAATGCTATACAAGGTCTGTCTAGAAAGTTATTGAACATGACACTGCCTCCATTTGATTCGTTAATTTTTTAGCAGTCCCCAAAAGGTGGCCGTGGATTTGAGTTTCAATTTTTGAGAATAGGAAACAGTTGCCAAGACTCAGATCGGGGCCGGGGATGGAACAGAATGTAGCATCACAGGAATATTCCATGCGACAAAACAAAACACGTTCACATAATGCGCAGTGTGACGTAGAAAGTTTTATCTTGATGTAGCAAGAGTAAGGGATCTCAGACAGGAGACGGACGACCCTTTGTCAAAGACATTCAAGGACTTCAGTGTTCCCCTAACTCCTTGATTTTGAATTGTTGACTATTTCCTATCGAAAACATCCAGCAGGTCGTAACGAACCAACTGAGAGCAGTGTCAGTCGGACACATCCAGCACTATTTTCAGGAATGGGAACAATGTCGATGGGTGACTTCCAAAAGGAACTATTTTGAAGGGCCTATAGTTGATTTGTAATCAAGTTGATGAGTATTTTCATACATTGTCCCATTACTTTCTTAAGAGACCATGTAGATATTCGAATATCAGATAACAATTCGCCTTCGGCCATGCTAATATGGCAATTACTTCAAAATCTTCCCCAATCTTTCAGGGACACTTTGAACAGACCAGGGTTTATATTACTTAAAGCATTGTAATGATAATGTTTTGTTTTGAGCATTGTAAACGTCTTAGTTTGACAAAGCATTCAATGGCTCCCAGTACTGTATTGTTCAGATATCAACACAACAATGAAGTTTAAAGCTATTAAGTTTTTCTTCATTAGAATATTGTGCACAATGGATCAGTCAAGGTATGTGAATGCACCTGATGTACGAAGATGTCTATGTGATTTCTATTTGGGTCGTGCCCAGAGATTTCAAACATTCCAGGTGTATGATGAAAACATAAAAATAGCTTTTAACTTCATTACTGTGTTCATTTCTGATCCATATTCTGAATAGTTATACTATTTAGAACCTTTGTATGACTTTTTAAAGCCTTTGTATGTTCTGTTTAACTACCATATTTTACATATGTACGACCAAGGATAACCATTACCTCCTATTTTCTGACGCATGCAGTAACATGAATCCAGATCAATTCTAAAACAGAATAATGAAGCCAGTCCCTGACTGTGCCCATCATGGGACCATAACTTTCTTTCGCCAGTCTTCCCTATCATGGGCGTCGCAAATTCAATACTTTCCGAGCTTGTCTAATTCGTGTCGTCATCCTATGCTTGCCAGTTACATGAAACTAGTATTGTCCATCGGTTGTCCGACATTCTTGCAACATGACCAACCCACTGTCGTCTGAGATTTCTTGTTGATTTTACAATATCTCTCTTTTTTCTCTGATATGTAATATTGTCACAAGATCTTTTCATGTGATGTTGAGCATGATTCTTTCCTGCGCACGTTGCAGGATTACCAGGCCAATCTTTTGGTTAGGTTCCATGTTTCAGCTTCATTGGTTATTATTTGGATGATGCATTGGTTGTATTATATTCTTTTGGGGACTGATCAGATTTTCTGATTCTTGAGGGTTGGCCTTGCGCTACCGAGATCTTGCCAACCTAGAGTGAAGGTTATAAAGGTTTCGCTCTTATAATGGGATACTTTTGAGGGGCGACGATATTTTAAGCCTACTTAACGGAACTTACTTAGAGGAGAAAATAAAAAGAGATTTCTTTTTTCTCAGCCATTCAAAACAATTCTGCAAGCATAAGTGAGAAAAAGAAAGAGAACAAGCGGGAGATGGTGAAGAAAATCGAAATAGACAGTGAGGAAATGAGAGAGAAAGATATATATATATATATATACATATATATATATATATATATATATATATATATATATAATATATATATATATATATATATATATATATATATATATATATATATATATATTTATAAACGAAGCAAAAAATATAAAATATTCAATGAACGCGTACTTCCAGCAACGACTCAAGGTAACGAAACATTGAATTACAAAACGAACATAGGAGCAACTTAGAATCACACAGAGAGCCAAGGAAAGGACAATGCTAGGAATAACTCTAAGAGATAGAAAAAGATCGACTCAAGTCAGAGGGAGTATAGTGCAAAGCAATACTTTGAACGTAACTGTATGACGTCAGATCCTTCAAATAGAAGGTATAAAACGGCAATAAATTTTTTTACAAATAAATTTCAGAAGAATAATTATTAAACATTACAAAGAAGTAAGATAGAAATTTACAGCTGTACAAGAGTTATCAAAGTTTGAATCAACTTGATTATTTGTAAATGAAAAAGGAAAATATTTATTCGAAGTAGCGATGTATCAAATAGGTTTCTAATAAATGTACAACCAACAATTAATAAGTTAGTACAAAGTAACTAATATCAGATTTACTTATGAAGATGCATCGTACTTTTCGAAACTTCATGCATGTTTAACACATACTGTCAAGTCGTATTTCAAATTTTTTCTTGACAAATTTATGCTGTTTTCTATTCAAATATATAAAATATTTCTAAGTTGTCAAGTAAAGAGATAAATTTACTCTAAGATATTTACCACGAACAATTCATTAGTTTTCCCAACTGAATTGAATTCCAGAGAAACCATTGTAACAAGGAATCATTACCAGGAAATCGACAAAATGCACCAAGGACTGAAATGTTTACGTCTAATACTGGTCAATGGAAAAGAACCATCTTTTCCCTATGAAAAGGCCCGATAGCAAATTGTGCGAAATTTCCAACACCCTGCAATGGGAGGTCTTTTAGCCACCCAGAAGAAGCTCAAAACGCTTCCGGAAAATTCATTGGTTCTAGGCCCAAGTCTTGGATGCTTCCTGAATAAATCGACTTGTTCATAGTTGGCAAAAGTATGAAGATTTCGCAAGATCTTATTTCGATTAATAACTGTATTCTAAGCTGAGATATGAGGTTTAAATTCGACGGTTGGAAACCGAACTTATTTTGGCACTAACTTAATACTTAAAGATTTGGGTTTTCTTGCCAAAATGTGTATTGCAGTTTACTATAACAAGATCAACTCCAAATACCTCTTTCTCCTAAAAAATATTCAAGCCCATTAAAAACACTCTGTCAACTACTATTTCAAACACATAATCTTATGTTACATTCTCCAAACATTCTTATCAAGGATGCAACAAAGTCCTTTTAGGAAAGGAATGTTTTAGGGATAAGTTGTCGGCATTTTCGAAGCAATTATTGCTGTTTTAGGAAAATTTTCTACGGTTTACAATATACGATTAAATGGAAAACAATATGATAAATTTTGGTTTCAAGTTTAATTTATGCTTATTTGCGGTTATTTGGGTTTTCTTATGAGTTTCTTTCAATCGGAATTGAATTATGTAATAGATAGGTATACTATGTTTTGAAGAATGGAGTCGAGATGGAGAAATTTATTTGATAAATCAGTGTGCGGAAACAACTTATTCCTAGGAAATAATTTTTGGTGCTATCAACATATATTGTACGGATTTATGCCAGGTTTTGGGTGCTATCAATACATATTGCCAGGTCATAGATTTTTTTTTTTAAATCACTTGGCATGAGATGTTAATGTGAAATTGGGCCCTTTTTATTTATTTTGTTTCGACTATGTTATATTTGGGGGTTTTTTATCAATGTTTCCTTCTGTTATTTTGAATTATTATTTCTTGTTGGGAGAATCAGCCACATACGTCCATGCTTAACTTTTGTGAGAAAGGTGGAGAAGACTGGTCCTGTTTTGCATTAGTTACATATATATATATATATATATATATATATATATATATATATATATATATATATATATATATACATATATATATATATATATATATATATATATATGTGTGTGTGTGTGTGTGTGTGTGTGTGTAGATATGATTTCCCACCCTATAACCCTGCTGCTATCCGGCATCCAATGGTAGTAGTGCTGAGGTTGTCTACCCACGAACTGTCAAACTAAGGGGCAAAATCATTTGTTTTGTTTGGTGTATCATATTTCTCTCAGTAAGTGTCACTTATTTCAAGTGGAAACAGTGTAAAACATCTTTTATTTTCGTATTGTGTATTGTGGTAATAGATATATTTAATGAGATATTTATTACTATTTCGTCAAGTTTACAAATACTGTCCCTTGGACAACGATGGGTATCTCATCTACCGTAAGTTTATGCAATGCTCTTCCATAGGAATAGAGCTCTCTGGTGGATGGGGAATTTCTAGGTAAATAGATATATCGCTTAAATTCAGCTCTACTGACTATCCAGTTCCGTAGTCCAGAGGTAGGATATTTGCTTCCGGGTTTCAACAATGAGGAACAAAAATAGAAAAAAATGGTGAAATTGAAAGGGAGGGATGTGCGACTTGTGGACGTGATTTTAGCTGCAAAATAAAACTTGGCAAATTCATGGTCATTGTCTGAAGAAAAATGTGGGGATACGTGTATACAAGTGGTTTGTGTGCATGTACACCAATGTAAATGTATTTGTGCTCTGGATGTCAACAATGTGTGTTTCTATAACAGATTATCCCCCAGTGAGATGGTTACAAAAAACTGGTGATTTTTCAGTAAGTGGTCTGTGGTCAGATGTGGTAATAGTTAATCCAGTAGATGGCAGACCAAGCCATGTGTGTTGTAGACTGTGTAGTGAGAACTGTTAAGTGTGTTCCCGATCCCTAGGGATATCAGCTTCCAGGACATAGGGGAGGGGGTCATTTATTCAGCTGATGTCTTTTTTATGCGCGCAGGCTGATTTGAATTAGAGTAAAGGAAGAATAGGATCATAAAAAGGATTCATTCCAGTTTGTTACAGTAACCTGATGTTAAAAAGGTTAATATGTTTGGTAGGGGCCAGAGACAAGATTTTCGTGTAGTAATAACTGCATATGGATGTATACATATTCGGTGAATGAATGCGTATGTATGTGTATGTGTACGTGTGTGTGTGTGTGTGTGTGTGTGTGTGTGTGTGTGTGTGTGTGTGTGTGTGTGTGTGTGTGTGTTGAATAAATGATATGTGCTCCAGCGACAGGGGATTAATAAGATTTGGTGCCGGGGGGGGGAGCTAATAATGTAGACTGTTTGTGCTCTTTGATAGTGTCTTGCTTGATATAGACTGCATACATATATTATTGCTGTGTCATCCGCAGACAGCTGTTTTGTTGTATTACAACTCTTCAGAGTGTTTACAGACTATCCATTATCCCATCCAGTTCCAGGAGGCAGGATTGATACCTTTGTTTCAGACCCAGAGGCCGGTATGTATATATATATACATACACACACACACACACATATATATATATATATATATATATATATATATATATATATATATATATATATATATATATATATGTATGTATGTATGTATGTACATATGTTAAACGGCTACCATATCAGTCGCAGTTTTGATTCTTGCAGCAGCCCCATTATCTTCGATTGTTTATTCTATTTACGCTGTTTTGGCCAAACGATAATTCAAAGTACCATAACGGGAGATTATTTCAAATAGAGTTTTGATATAGTATAACGTGATTTATGATCATTTCTGCCGGATTAGAAATCCATTTTTCTTTATTTATATAATTATCTTCATTGGAACAAACACGTACACAATGAATGAGCAAAAAGAGAATTAGGACTAAAAACAGTTTTTCGCATTACCGGCGGCTGTTTAGCTCAATGGTAAGAGCAACGTTACATTGAAGTAGCTATCCTATCGGTGGCAGTTTCAGTTTCTACAGAAGCCCCATTTTCAGTACATTTCTATTCTATCCATGTTGTTTAGGCCAAATGATACTTGCAACACACATACACACACATATATATGTATTTATGCATATATATATATATATATATATATATATATATATATATATATATATATATATATAAAACAGCAAAACAGGAAAAATGTCAATAAAAAAAATGTGTGCCATGATGACAATACTTCATCACAGACAGCCTAAAGTACCGATACTTGAAGAACGAGGCCATATCCCGTCTCTGAAAATAGAAGCCACTCTAGAATGCAGGTCTAATTTGACGACTGGAATCTCAGTGATGTATTCCTTTGCAATTCGAAAATAGTAATGCATTATTTTCAAGTGTGTGCAAAAGTTTCCGGTTAAAAAAAAAAACAACTTTCAACCGTGCATTCAGTCTTTAGTTTTATTATTTATGACTTACCATTAACTCATCAAGGCCTGGGATTTTCAAGGGTTACAAAGCTGAGACATAATAGATGAATTCATGTGCGCTCATTTTTCAAGAAATCCTGTGGAGTAATATATCATTTTGAGGGTTCTAATATATGGAATTCATGTAAGGCAAAGTTATTTGAATGTAATAGTCATGAGACCTTATTATGTATTGAAAATTGCCTCGAAAATTAAAGCACATTTAAGTGAACTGCCTGTCAGAACGAAGTGAGGAGTTCGTCAGGGAGAGGGTAAATTGGATTTACTAGTTTAGCAACTCTTCCAAATAGCAATGTGAGTTTTCAAGTTCCTTGATAGATTCTGAACAAGATTTTTGAAGGATGAAGAGAAAAGCTTTCTATCTAAGAATTTAATCCTTTTTTTTAATGCAGAATTTTATCATTCAGAACCACAAAACATCCCTAAATGCGTGCATTGTGTTGCTGATTACAATAGAATTTGGTTCATTTTGCCAAATGTTCCTTTATTTATCTTTCAAAACCAGTGTTTCTCAACCGGGTGGGATTCGGCCACGAAAGGGGAATCAAAGTCCTCGAAAGAGAAATGAATCCCTTTTTTGACTTCATCTTTCCGTTACTCAGATATAATCAACCTAATAAACATCAGTTGAATAAATTATCCCCTATTTCCTGAAAGATGATATCCCTAGGGACCTAAAAACGTAAGATTTCTCACTACACAGCCAACAACACACTTGGTCTGCTCAGCTATCCACTTAATTAACTACAGGTCTTTTACGCTTTCTTGCAACACCTCAGTAGGGAATAACCTTGACGAAGACTAGGAACACGAGGTTATTCGTAGAAAATAAAAATCTGCGGTTAATTTTTATTGCATAGAGGGTTAGTGGGATGTGTTATGCAAGACGGAGTATGGCTGTGCGACCAAAGGTTTCAATCTTTGAAGTGTATTAAACCGATTCTAAATTTTGTTATAATGTTAGGCTTTTGTCATTGTTTTTAATTGGCATCCATTACATCAATAATTTAATTAAATTTCGCTGACGCAATGCTTTGTTTCTAGTAATTTTTCCATGCTTTCTTTGTGTGACAAATACAAATCAACAGCTTTGAAAGTATAAAATCAAGCTCGTTTCTATACAGAAAAAAAATTATTATTTGAAATTATTCCTTGTGGCAACTCACTCATATTGGAGAAGAAAACACTTTTGATCTCATTGAAAAAAGTAAAGGATAACCTTGAATAGGTCATGGGCCACTGCTGGACACCAAGTGATTAGAAGCAAAATGTCTGCTTGTTCAAATACTTATAACAAGTAATGTACTGTTTTATATAAATGGGAGATATCTCAACACTAACTTAAACAGTCAGGTCGAGGTTTGGGCGTGAAACTACCAAGCAGTGCGGGTGAACACACATTTCTCTTTGTAGTCTCGCCAGATTGTGGAGGTATGTTGGTGAGAAGATTATTTACTGATATGCATGTCAGCTGATGTAGGTGAGACTAATTTCTTTTTACCTGTGCACAAATCAGCAGGTTGCAACCAAATAAATAACTAATGTCTCCACCATTGTTCTGCATAAGTATTCTTCAGAGTACGCACATGCTTACACCTGTATACGCTCGTGTGTTAAAGAGACAGATAGAAGAGGGGAAGGCAGTGAATAAGAAAGACTGTGGGTAAGATGATATCTAGAGTTACAGATGCTTATATCTAGGGTCACAGCTTCTTGTATGATTCCTGGGGATCTGCGAGTCGTGATGTCCATCGGTTGTCTGACAACTTGCAACGTGACCAGCCATTGCCTTTTGGGTTTCGAGTCTATCTTTGGCTTCTGTTTGCTTTCTTATATAGGGTGTTGTCTTGTGATCCCTCAACGTGATGTCAAGCATGGTTCTCTCCTGTGCACGTTGCATTGTTCTCAGTTTGAGGGACAATCTTTAGTTAAGTTCTATGTTTCAGCTCTATTGAGGATCGTCGGGAGTATGCATTGGTTGTAAACACTTCCTTTTGATAATTCTGGGATTTTCCTTGTTCCTATAGGTTGAGTTTGCTCTGTCAAACCCTTGCCAACATCCATAATTCCGTCACTTGTTTTGTAGCTGAGGAAAAATAAGATCGCGTAAAGAACTAGACAGGTTTAAAAAGTACTGACTCTGTGATGTAAATGACGGAGGAATCTGGAGAATCCCAGGGAGAGTTTATGTCCAATGACAGACGTTAAAAAGCTACTATTGGTAATAATGATGTCTAGAGCAGCTGCCATAGATAAGCAGCACCACATCCCTGATCGAGCTTCGATATCCAATAAAAAATTTATCATCCTGTTTATAAAATTATATATATATATATATATATATATATATATATATATATATATATATATATATATAACAACTGGTTTGTCAAAAGGGTGATCAATGAAAGAATTCCTTCTCTCACCATTTGTTAGATCACTTGAAAGTTCGTATTTTCAAAAGATCAACAACTTGACACCAACAAGTGACTAATTTAACATGAACTTACATTTGGAAGTAACTCCCTACACAAAAACATTTTCAAGCATTTGGACAATGTCTTGCAAAGGGAGGTCGTCAACAACCACACAGCTGTTGGAAATGCATTCGAAGAATTCATTGGTTTTTGGACCCAAGAGTGGTAAAATGTGTAAATTAAAAATGTATACGAAATCATATATATATATATATATATATATATATATATATATTGGCAATTAATCATATTCCATGAGTACTTTGAGTAAGTGTGTTCGATAAGCTAATACGTCGAATCAAAGGTTAACCATTGTCATAGACCAAAATTCCTTGAATGTATAACACACACAAATATGCACCAGCATATATATATATATATATATATATATATATATATATATATGATTATGTATGTTTGC
This sequence comes from Thysanoteuthis rhombus, assembly GCA_963457665.1. Lineage (NCBI taxonomy): Eukaryota > Metazoa > Mollusca > Cephalopoda > Oegopsida > Thysanoteuthidae > Thysanoteuthis > Thysanoteuthis major. Next base: position 10,984,680 of record OY735226.1, on the reverse strand, counting down.
TTTACCAGATACGATATGAATTTTTGTTCATTGATTGAATTGAGCTTCCCCTGTCATGAGGAAATAAAACATCAATCATGTAAAATAATATTTGTGTAATTTTTCTTGTCTTTTCTTCGAAGATTATTTGATGAAAGCATTGGATTTTCAGAACGCTTTGAAGTTTTATCTTGTCTGTAGTTATCATGTAGTTTTTCTGTCGATACTGACAATGGATATAACGTTATCCTGGGGATTCATCCGGGGAAGTTAATTCACTCACACTCACGCACAATAACACCTCTTGCTAACCTTTTTTCTTCACTGCGACGTAAACCGACTGTTCTAAAAGTAAAAAAAAATATTCAAGACCAGATTCACATAGGTTAACAGTGTTTGTAAGAAACTGAACGGTTAGAGTGAGATAAACAGCATTCGTAATAAAGATAGAAAGATACAATATAGAAGATGGCCGAGAAAAGAAAGACTATTTTTTCGATTTTTCATGTCATACTAAGTCGTATTACTACTTTTATTAAATTATTTTCGAGAAGAAAAAATAGAAAGTAAAATAAAGAAAGAAATGAAGAGAGAAATCAGACTATTCGATATTTACACTTGATATATATATGTCCCTTCTTTAGGTTTGAGCACTCTTAAGTAGGGGACTCGTCCGCTGAAAGCTACTATAGTGATGCTCTTCCAACTCTGGAATTGTGTATTCTAATAGATGGAAAATCATGGGTAACTAAATATATCGCTTAATACAGCCCTACTGACGGTTTATTTCTGCATAGGGCAGGAGTAGAGCTTTTGGAAATGGGGCGAAGGTTACAACCCTACCTAGCAGTAGTGGAAAAAATACTGGATTGTCTATAGCCACATTGAAGAGTTTTAATGCAACAAAACTGCTGTCTGTGAATGACACAATTGAGCACTCTGGTTCATGGGAATCATTCAGAAGTAAAAATATCGCTTAATTCGGTCTTACTGACTGTCCAGTTCAACATAGGGCAGGAGTAAAGCATCAGCCTCTGGGTCTGAAGCGAAGGTCTTGACCCTACTTTGCGATACTAGAAGGGATACCAGATAGTCTAAAGCCACAAGGGAGAATTGCAATACAACGAAATAGCTGTCTGTGGTTGATACAATTATCAATTATAATTATAACACACACATGTATATATAATCTTTTTACAATGAGTTAGGTGGCATTCCGGACAGTATTTTCTCATATCTTTTTGATGCAATAATTATTTATTCTAACGGTGATAAATTGAAAATTCAATTGAAAAGAAACAGTTTATTTTAGATTCAGTCAAATTCCTTCAAAAAATTGAACATAGAACGTCGCAGTGTTTTTAACTGTGACTCTCATTTTACTTGTTTCTTTTGATTTCCCGTATTTATTCCAAATTTTATTGATTGCCAGAAATTGTCCACATGAGCTACTCTATGCTCTCTTCCCTGGTGTTCACTCTCGTCAAAATTTTCGATTTTTCCTGCAAAGTACGAAATTCTATCCGCAAATCACTTTTTTGCCTCATTAAACGTACAATTGTAGATTTTGGTATTCCTTGAGATTCAGAAAATTGTCGGTAAGAACGTTTAGGTTGACTGTTTTTAATTCTGTCTATCAACAACAATGATTCGTTTACTGTCGAATATTTTCTTGCCTTTCCCACGTTGTTGGGAGTATATCCAATATTGCAATGACGTCAAAGCAAA
>OY735226.1:10967973-10977973 GCA_963457665.1 Thysanoteuthis rhombus | reverse complement strand
TGATCTCCCGTCATTAACCGGTGAATATATCATTTTACCCAGACATTGTAAATAAAATAAACAGTCCATGAAAATGAGGCTGCTGCAGGAAACGACATATACCGTTTATTAACGGGAGATCATTCCAAATAAGAATTTCCGTATAATAAAACGCAATTTATAAAACCCATCATCAAATGTTCAGTGGTCACTAAGTATGATATATTTCCACTCTGTAAAGAGTTCTCTGTGAGATTTAAGAAAAGTAAATGCATAATGTAATAACCAACGTGTCTGTCTGTTGATCTGTTACACTTTGAATTTTTTTCCATGTTCAAAGGGATGGGGTTAGAGGACAGCTTCTCAGAATGTGATCGCTACTCGAAGACCGCAAAGAGAGGGAGGAGACGGACAATGAGGCTGAGTAAGGTATGCAAAGGAGCGAGGGATAAAACATAAAGATATTCACAGAAGGAGAACAGCTGAACTGGGTTGTACAGAATTTTTTTTTTAAAGTGGGGAAGTAAAATTAAGTGGAATTGAACCAGCATTCAGTCTGTCGATGGAAGATTTTTTTTTTCAAGCACCGGGGATGGTCGTTTCATGTAACCCCCCCAAAATTTTTCTCTTTCTCTCAGATACCACAGTGCCTTGGATAACCACCCCTGGGTATACCGTTGGTAAAGCAACAGATTTTGGAAACCATCAACCAAAATTGTGAACATTTTCAGTTCAAGCTGATCTAGCCGGCTTGCTGGCTGGCTGATTAATGCACGTACGCAACCATGTGTGTATGAATTACTCTCACAGGAATCACCAATAGTGTAACTAACCTGACCAGTTTATTCATGAGCTTAGCTGCACTTGAAATATCTTAAAAGAGGAATTATACTGTTTTTCTTTCCAAATTTTGATTACATTCGTTTTTGTTTTTTTTTTATTGTTTTTCAGTTTTTCCTAACCCGTATCCTAATGACATTTATCTGGCTCAGTGGTTCTCAAAGTGTCTGTAACGCCAGAATAGTGTGCCATAACCGGCCTTCAAGTGTGTTGCATAACATTTTACTTTGTCTACACATCTCAATCCGACACTTTTCAATCGATCGGTCGGTCAGCCTATTAGTCGATCCCAGTTACGTTAAACAACAGAAATAGGGAGGAAGAAAGAGAAGTGATGCAATTAAAGATGAGGCTTCATTAAAAGACCAATTGCTATGATGTCATGATAAAATGTAAGGCATCTTCACATAAAAATCGCCATTTACGATTTTTTGGGAAAATAATACTCCCAGAATATTTCCATAATCGCAATATTTTACAATTAATCAATCAGTTGACTCAAAGAAAGACTTATTGCTTGTTTTCCCTTTCTTCCTGCTATTAATCCTGTTTCCAAATACACAAAAGTGGATTTCGAGCCCTAAACGTATCTAGTACGGACTTTGTATCTGCCCTATTCTCGCATCGAGTTTTTTAGCTTAAGATTCAGTGAGATCTGAACATCTTTAGCGACAGATGAAAGTGAAAAGAGCTGATGAATGCTAATATAAGTATGCTGATATAAAAAATTTAATCTATTGACTTCTGTAATGTTTCTGTCATTTCGCTTTTACAGATGGTCAGCCATGTTAATCAAATATGTTCTGTCGTCATTTCACTTCTAGTGGAGGATTCTGCGTGCTCGCACCGCGATCACTTGACAACTGGCCATCATACAAAATTAGTATTTTGCTATAAATATAAAAGCCAGCATACAAGGCAGTGCTGCGTTGAATTTGAAGCTTTTTGAATCAGGAGGTCATCGAAAAATCTGATAGATATTAAAACGAAAAGTAAAGATTTTAGATCTTTCTTTATAGTTCTTATGAATTATCTCCCCTGATTTCTACACTTTAGAATTTTGTAAATTCAGGTAATTTATCATATCTAAATTGGAAACATTGGATGAAAGTTACCAAAATACTCCTGAGCAGTAGTTTTGTACGGCAGATAGAAAAAACATTTAACATGACAAATATGATAGACCAAACCAAGTCATATAAAGTCCGGCACTTTCTGAACATGTACACTCGAAACGGGTATTTCCCTAGTTCAATAACATTGTAGAACCACTGGTATAGCTTCCAGATTTGTCTGTATCGAATCGAAACCTTATTCTTGCAGAATTGTACGAGAACTCGAAAGCCAACCTCACGGAACACGACCACCATTACACCGAATGGTGAAACATGATGAAGAATCAATGACGACGATTTATTTAGACACTAACAGATTTCCTTTCTGCTCGGAGGTCGCATTATTTTCAACCGATTATTTCTCCAGCGTGTGTTTAGACAGCCGGGCGGAACATTAGCAACATGTCGTACGGGTATGATCGATATTGGAATAACGAATGTCCGGGTGGGATTTTTTTTCCCATGTTTCTATTGGGTGGTTAGATTGTTGTCCGTTGTACTGATGTGTACAGAGCAGGTCTGACAATGTTGACTTTCCTGCCATTAAATGCGCTTCTCTCTTTCCCTTGCTCTCTTTCTCTTTCTCTCTCTCTCTCCCTGTTATATATATATATATATATATATATATATATATATATATATATATAATTTCAATGGTGCTGTTGAAGTTTTGAAACTCGGTTATTTTTATTAAATCAAAAGTTCTCAGTATAATAATAATACAATATAGAGCAATATTCTTTCAGGGTTTCGAAAGGAGAACGCTCAAAACGAGTTTTTTGGTCTATCTATTTATCAAGAGTGATAAATTGTCTTCAGTTTTAATCCAATCACTTTCCAAATTTCCGCCAGGACGCAGTATTTGAAATTAACCAAAATAGATTTTATTCCTTGAATTTCGCTCATAAAAAAAATCACGAAATGATATCTTCACGAGAATGAGAAAGTTATTCTTAACAAATTATTCAACGTTTCAAATCCGGTTGGAAAAACAGTTTTATTTCGTCATTTGCATGACGTAATACTCAAATTCTTAAGGTTACGATTCATATAGATATATATGAAGTCTTTGAAACTTGCACGTTGACATTGGAAAAGAATGTTCGTTTTTTTATTAGGTTGTGGTGATATCCTTTTTCTTAATTCAATATAGATAGCATGATATATTGAATACATTCGAAAATTCAACATTGAGACAAATATAGCTCAACGACTTCAAACTTAACCTTGAAAAAGACAAGTGATGGTCGAAAGTCTTCGAAGAACAAATTAAGATTATTGCAACATGAATTATAGAAAGTGATTCACATTTTCAGGCCGGATTAAAAGAACAATATCCTAAAACTAGAGAAATTTACATGACAAAAAACGTCAACACAGTTCAACGGAACTTGTATAAAGGAAGCTATATACATATATGTGTGTGTGTGATTTGAATGATTGATTGTTAAATCCAGGAAATCTCCCTCTCCATAGGGAACAGTTATACAGTATTTTACTAGCGATAATGTTTCCCAAATCCACCAATAAGAATACTTGATAACTTACTATATTAAAAACTGAGTTTTAAGATATATTTGTCCAGAACAAATCTACTAAAACACAAGAAAACCTAAGAAAAAACTGATACATTATTTTGATGCATGCCCACAAATGTTTTAATCTTTCTAGCTGAAAGTTGGTGGTACTTTTTCTATTTTTCTCAATGTGGGTATGCGTGTACTCATACTGTTTCCCAGAGAGTCTTTTAGATGCTAGTCGATCTTTTGTATGCTACGGTTGCAATGTGTTGTGTTTAGGCGATTCTGTACAAAATTCAATGCATTTAAAGCGTTTGCAATCTAGAAAATCAATACCTCTGGATTATTGTATTACAGTGGAATATAAAGGCAGCTTCAATGCATATGTGCGTTGACGAGTCGTGTATAATTCTGGTGAGATGAGCTTTGACGAGGGCGATAGTCTTTTCTTCCAATTTCAGGGCATTTTTGTCTTCATATATTCTTTTCTTGACATCCCTCTGATATAGATCTTGTTGTTGTCCTTGCACTGTATATTAGAGTGTCAAGAGGAGGAATCAGAGGAGGGTTGAGAAACAGAGAGGCAAAGGGACCGAAAAGGCACCCGCGCAGCGAATGCAGAAAAGAGATGGTAAGAAGAACCAAGTGTCGGGAGGAGAAGGGGTATGGGATCCCACTCTTCCACTCTCCTACCAACACTTCCTCATGTACCTCCCGACTCACCCTTTTTCCTACCACCCTGTCTCGGTTTTTCTCTCGTTGATTCTCTATGTGAATTGCACGTACGACCTTCCTTCTTTCGGCTCGCTCGCCTTCTATTCCATCTCCAACCACTGTCCCCCACAACAGATCATCACGTTTTAAGAAGTTTGTGAACATGTTATGGCTTCTGAACTTGTTTAACAACGCCTGAAGAAGCTGAGTGATATGTGATGCATGGAAAGAACATATGTTATGTAAGATATGAATGGATATATATATATATATATATATATATATATATATATATATATATATATATATATATCATCCATGGTTTTGGGAAACAAATTTTGGACAGTCGGACGACAGACGGTAAATATTCTGTTCAGCATTATTGTTAAATGATGAGTAAAACCCCCTGCCAAACATTTTTTTTAAACTGACTCTTTTCTATCAGGTACCGGGGGTCTTATTGATTGAAAGCATAACTTATCATACAAACAAATATTTTTTTTACTTATACTGTTAAAAAGAATCTTGACCTCAAACAGCAACACCCAAAAATTACGACGAAGGTAAATAGTAGCGAAAAAATATTTTGTTTTTTTACAATACTTTACCTGAAACTAAAATATAATAACTTTCAGATGCATAAAAAACAATTACGTTGTTTCAAGTTTCGGCTGCTAAGGCATTTAGAAAATAGAAAGGGAAGGTGTTTAAACACAAATAGATTCTGACCGGTGTCTGTTTGTTACTACTGTTACTTCCAATCCTTAAGACCTTTTTTTCTTTTCCGGTTTATATGATACGAGAATCTGCCCAAAGCTGTTAAATTCATTGTAAGAAATCTGAGTCATTTGTGAAAGAAAAAAAATGATAGGAGAAAATTTGATATTATTTTTTTTCTCCAATATTCAGAACCGGATATTGGTTATGTTTGAAAAAGTTTTTTTCTCTTCAGCTACTTTTCTCAAAATATTTTTTCTACTTCGCCCCTTTGACAAAGTGTACGATCCACCAATCATACAGTTACCTACATGGTATCATTTCATACAATCCTAAAACTGCATCAAAGAAACAGACTAAAAAATCCATTGATAGATGTTGGTTATATATTGGAAAAAATACAACAGAAATCATACAAACCACTCACTTGAAGAGAAATTTTTCGGGGAATTTCATCTCTTTTTACCGGACATATTTTCATTATTTGTTAATCAAAACAACGACTAAAATCATCTTACAAAATATGATAGGAAGATACAGAATCCGCCTAAATGGCTCTGAGTCTGTAAACGTGCATATGTTTGTGTGTGTATCTGTGTGTGTGTGTGCGTGTGTGTGTGTTTATGTTTTGTGACTAAAACCCCCGAAAAAAATCTCAGGGTCGTTTGTGTATATGTCTTTTGAGGAAAGGGCTTCAGAACACCTGAAACTTAATAAGAATGATTTGTTGGTGGAATCTTTGTGCTGTTCACAATGAAAAATATTATAGATAAGTATTGAGTAAATTTAATTTCCAATGTTTAGAATCGAATATTGGATGACCGTAAATGACTTCAAATGACCGCCAAGGTTTAGCTATGTGAGAAGTCAGTTTATTTTGATTTTTCATACCAAAGATTCAGTCAGAAACCCTTGTAGTTTCAGCATTAAAGAAGCATCAGCGAACAAATAAGAGGCTCATATATATATATATATATATATATATATATATAGAGAGAGAGAGAGAGAGAGAGAGAGAGGGGGAGAGAGACAATGGGAGTGAGAGAGAGATAAAGAGATGTTGATAGACAAAACAATCATGAAAGCAAAACATTTTTGTTTGTTTGCGAATATATATTTCTTTTTTTTTGTTTTGCTGGGTTTTTAGAATAATTTAAATGTCCTAGACTTGTGCAGTGGTTTTTTTGACCGTCTTATTCAAAATCGAAATATTTCCTGAAAATGACCGAAGACGGTCGAAAGCCCTCGATGAACTACAGTACGAACGTTGGACATTTCTTTCATTCTTGTTACCCAGCGAAAAAAAAAACACTCATTCGCAAACAAGGAATGAATATATATATATATATATGAATATATATATATATATATATATATATATATATATATATATATATATATATATCGATGGCTCCTCGATATGAAATAAAATGTTTGGCGTGTAAACCTGGCAAAGAAAAAATTCGATATTTTTAGCAACAACGAAATCACCGTTTGTGTATTTTGCTCAAAATACAAAGCCACAAATAGTAATCAGCCGTTTATTTCTCTGTTTAGACACTTTTCGCCTCCAGCCTGTTTATACGAACCAAGATGGAATGAGATTTATTTTGTTGTTCATTTTTTTGTGCGGCTTGAGTTTTTTCGTTAAAAATGCTTCAAGCAAGATTCTTCATTGTCGGTTGAAGAAAATGATTTTTGGTTTTATTATTAGTAAGCGTCAACCAAAACTGTCAACACAAGTCTCTTCAGTTTTCAGATGAGTCTGGCAGGCTATCTATATATCAGTCACATGTATAGGCCACATCAATACAGCTATAGTGCTAAAACTTTGAACATTTTCTAACAACGTCCAGAAAAATATTTTGGAATGTTTTGAAAGTTTCAATAAAGTGATTGAATTACGATGTAAACGTATGCTATATCAGTCCTTTAGTTTGTGTCTGCTAGTGTTTATATTTGTTTCTTCCTTGACAATTTTGCCATCACTCAACAAGAGGCAAGAGAAGTAACTTATTTATTGATCACTCCTTTTTCCAATTTTTCGATTAATCACCCTTACAACATGACTGGCTGCAAAAAGACGTTGGTCACAAGACAGTTTCTATTGATTGACCAATCAGACCTGGTATTGAAGAAGTAATCTCGATGAAAAGCAACTCCGGATGGATTCGACTTGTGTTGCTGCTAAATTTCGACTCTCCAAATAATGTTGCCTTTCGATTCTGCTATAATAAAACGCCACCGGTGTTTGTATTTGTAAATCTATTTTTTGTCTGCAACACTCTGAAGGACAGGAAAAGGGTTGACAATTACGTATATCTGTATGACGATTGAAAGGCTTCGTCCATTGAAAACGGAAATGTTTTGTTTTCTTTTTTGTCTAATTCATGTCATTTACTGTTCGTATTGTGAAGGAGATGAGATTGGCATTGTTGGTAACGGCACAGACAATGAAATCAGTGACCCAAGTTCAAAGATTCTCGGTTGGTTATGTTCACTTTACAGATTTGCCCTTGGAAAAGGTATGAATCCACCCTCCCTACGAAGCAATGAGGAGAAACAGCTAGGCTCACTACCCTTGGGAAGGAATCCATCCCAAGAGAAATGCAGTGCAGATTCCAAACCAGGAAGAGGATCCCCTTTACAGCCGAATTGACACCCTTCCCAGGAGTTCGTGCAGCCAAACTAATGCCAGACTATCTCACTCTGTTTTCCCCTGGACTAAATTGCCAAGGCTGAGAAGGGATAGTTTTGACTTGACATCCTAGGATCTCCATCAGCTTCAACCAGATCTGATCTGTGGGAACAGAACAGAAGTCATTTAGTAAAGCCACCTGATAGTGTATCAGTTTTATATATACCATCATATCGACGGACTTGGTACACGAGTATGGTTGTTGGAGAAGAACACAGAGTTCAATTTTCATTTGCAGTAACGAACATCTATTTCAATAAATAGATTTTGCAATGAATATCTTCGAACTTTCTTAGAATATTCAACATAATTTTCCACACTGAAGAAGGATTTATCAAAATGCAAATAAAAAGAAAAACAACACTGACTTTTCAGTCTGTCTTTTCCTCTACATGATTCCCCGAGAGAAGTTGTGGAAAAGCATGCACTTACTCTCTAGATGCACCCAAACGCATCTCTATAAGACATTTTTCGGTCCGTCGGTCGAACAGTCAGTTCCAATTACCTTAAACAACTGAAAGAAAAAGGATAGGGATGATGTGTTTCATTCACCAGCTGCTGTTATGTCAGATGAAGTGTGATGTCATTATAAAATGTGATGTCATAAAAAAGTGTGATGTGATTAAAAGAATATCTACTCTGAAAATGTTTACCAGCTGCTACTATGTCAGAATAAGATGTCCAAGGTCTGCATTTTTGTATTTTGAAAAGAGTGAAAAATGGCAGAAAAGGCCTAAGATGGCGATTTTTTTCTAGATAATGCCCAGAGAAGATTTCCACATCGCAGCTGCAAGAAAATCAATACACGAGACCTTAACAAGTTGACCTTTTTCCTTGTGTATCAATTTTATTTATCAGTCACATGGCGATCGTCAGATAATATTTACAATTATGAAAATCAATTGTTTCAAAGAGACTACTAACTTTTCTTCCTCCTTTGCTTCGTCAAGCTGCTAGTATCATTACTACGTTCGGTGGACGCATCGTTGAACTTACTGTTCCTCTTTCTATAGAAACTACTTTCAGGCTGAAATTTCGATGTTAATTGGATGAAACAGAATAGAAACTGGAAAGTACTCAGAGACCGCCAACTACTGCGAGCACCATTGTCACAATAAAAAACTGAACAATCAATTTACAGATCCCAGACTCTACTGTGACAAATATATTACACCCCTATAAAAGGTGTACACGCAAATTAGTATGTTTATTTGGTTGATTCTATGCAGAGTGCAAGTCCTTTTATAACCTGAAAGTATAATAGATTGGTCCATATCAAATAGATATCCAGAGACAACAAATAAATAAAACGGTTGTAAAATGTGATCTTCTATTGTCATAACAATAAAGAATACGTCACAGAAATGTAATCGTTTGAAACTTAAATGAACATTTGAAAAAAGAGTGTGTGGGTGACTGAGAAAACATGTCATGTTTAATGTTAGTTTAATATCATACTCGAAACTTCGGAATTTACGTCCGATTACCTTTGAAAACAGCTTGAGATCAGTTGAGACTTGAAATGAAAATAAAAATTAGGATACTTGAATTATCAAATGAATAAATTGCCTAATAAAATACCCTTAGGTTCCTCAATGCAGATCCATACATAAACAAGTGTAATTTTTTTTATGGGTATAGGCAAATATAGTAAATAAATGATGTGTTTTTTTTTATATCTGTTCATGATTATGGCACCGTGATGACGTCATTACCACGTTATTGCATGCAAAAAAGCCGAAAAAACTTGCAACGTCACTCATATTGCAAAAACACACAGATCCGTCCGAATCTTCGGTCAATTGTTCTTTGACCCATGATCCAACAGTCAGCAAAATGTCATCGAAATTCATCGAGAAATTCTGGAAATCTTGCTGAAGGGAAACAGGCCTGAGTTGAGTTGAGACGAAAAGCAACAACAATTTAGATGAAGATGGATCGTTGCTAATTTACAAATAAATGGCAGTCAAGACGAATGATTTTCCCAACCAAACGCCTCTGTAAGATCTTTGGTCACTCGAGCAGTATGATGTTGATGGAGAATTGCCCCCTTTCTATTCGATAAGGATGGTCATTTCCTGTCCAAAGCTTTCATCAAAGGCTGGAGTTGTTGGTAGTTAACTCCAGCCGTGACCGTTTGATTATCGTCTTTAATATTAGTAATGAATGATTAATTGCATATCTCAACAAACATCAAAACTGATCTCCTTTTCCCGGTGAAGGGCTCCCCCCGGAGTACTAGTGTATCATCGTAACTGAATCACTGCAGACGGTGATTAATATTGCAAAAAGGATCTATTTTATATCCCCAGTAACAAGAGACTTTTAAGAAAATATGGAAGATCTCAAGATTACTCGATTTGGCATATAACTGAGGGAGCCCAGAAATTTGTGTGACCGGAACACAATGATCAAAA
>OY735226.1:10952973-10965473 GCA_963457665.1 Thysanoteuthis rhombus | reverse complement strand
TAATGTGTACTTTAGAGAGTGAGACAGACTCGGGAGTGAAGTTTTTGGTGGTAAGGTTTATTAATCCTTATATGTCAATAGTCCATACATGTTTCGGGATTTCTCCCATCATCAGTGGTGTGAGTTGTGTGAGTGTGAATTAAAATGTACCATGTGGAACCAGAGTCCACTGCCAGGAGCTATGCATTGTGGGTAAGTTTTGTTGCCAGGACTACTAGAGGCCTCCTGCTGAATGTAAGAATGACCAGCAGGTATTGGGATTTTTGTAAAGCAGCAGCAGTTGGTCTTGGGGAGGGTAGAGTGTGTCAAGGTAGGAGGTAGTGTTGTGGAGGTGGATTTTTTGGTATGTTTGGGATAGTGTAGAAGGAGGGGTGGTCGGGTCAAGGAGCTACATAGGTATCAACCTTAAAAGTTACTGAAAATGTTTTGGCTATGATTTGGACAGGGGTTATAACAGGCTAAGGTGAAGTTTTTCCTATGGGTCTAGGTGACTTTGAAGCTTCCATTATTGAATGTGTCTAAGATGTGGGTGTGAGGATATTAATGGTAGGAGTTGTGTGTATTAGTGTTCTGTGTGGTGAGGGTTGTTCAGTTTAGTATTTAATCCATTAGGATATAGAGTTTTAAGTTTGTTGATCCACATGTCTTCGTGTTTTTCTAGAACTTTAGTTATGTCAATTGGAGCAGTTTTTTCTATTTTTTCTATGATGGTGAAGCTAGCGTCAGTGGCAAAATTGTGGTCAGGTGTGCGGAAGTGTAGTTCTACAGGAAGTGGGCTACGATTATTTTTTGATTTAATCCTATGTCTATAATTGTTGAGTCTAATATTAAATTGCCACTCGGACTTGCCTATGTACTGTAACTTACATCTATTGCACTCTAGAAGGTATATAATGTTCTTACTGCGGCAGTTGGTATTGTGATATATGTGGTAACTCTCTTTTGTGGTGGTGCTTGTGAATGTGTTGGTGTACTTGAGGTGGTTGCAACATAGACAGTTTCTTATGTTGCAAGGTGTGCAGAATTTAATTGTTCTAGGTGTATTTTTGAGTACGACTTTATTGTTAACGATATTATTGCTACTAATCATGTCTCTGATGTTTTTGGGTCTGCGGTAGGAGATAACACATGGGTCTGTGAATGTTTCTTTTAGATCTGTTTTAATCGTGAGAATGTTCCATCTATTATTGATGATGTGTGCTAAGGGTGGGAGTGTGTTGTTGAAGGTAGTTATAAGGGGTATGCGGTTGGGATTGTTATTATGGGACAGTAAAAGGGTTTCATCTCTGGGTATTCCAGTCGCTTTTTTTATTTGTTTTTTTGTGTCATCTAGCGGATAACCTCGTTGGGTGAAATATTGTATTAGGTTATGTTTGTGTCTGTTAAGTTCACTATTGGTAAAGCAGATTCTTCTAATTCTAAGAGCTTGTGAAAATGGTAGGCTTCTTTTTAAGTGTTGGGGATGGGCTGATTTGGAGTGGAGGTAATTGTGGGTGTCCGTGGGTTTAGTGTAGAGGGTGGTTTGCAGGTTTCTGTTGTCATCTATATATATGCGTGTGTCTAAGAAGGCTATGGAGTCAGTGGATGTTGTGCAGTCAAACTTAATAGAGTCATGTGCCGAGTTGAGGTGTATAAAGAAGTTATCTAGTTTGTTTTTTCGCCTGTATATATGAAAAAAATGTCGTCTATGTATCTACCATAAAAGATGCAGTCATTATAAATCTCTGGGTAAATGTGAGTTTCTTCAAATTTACCCATGAAGATATTAGCATAGGATGGGGCCGCTACTGTGCCCATGGCGCAGCCTTTCACCTGGAGGAAGTGTCTATTATTAAAGTTAAAGCTATTTAGGGTTAGAATGTGGTGCATAAGAGTGGTGATTGTTCTAGTGCTAAGTTCTTTAGTAGTTCTATTGTTTAAGGCTTCTGTCAGTGCTAGGATACCTTCATCATGTTTGATGTTGGAGTATAGGGATTTAACATCCATACTAACTAGAAGTGCTTTGTCTGGGATTGCTGTGATGTGTTTGATTTTGTTTAGGAGGTCTGTGGTGTCACGTATATATGATTTGATTTGTGTTGCAAAGGGTTGGATGTAGTGATCTACAAATTTAGATAGTTTGGTAGTGTGGCAGTTCGTGGAGGAGATGACTAGTCTACCTGGGTTATTTGGTTTGTGGATTTTGGGGAGTAGGTAGAACCTTGCGGGTTTTGTGGAAGTGGGTTTCAGTATATTCTGTGTCCTTTTGTCTATTATGTTGCTATTGTGTAATTCTGTTAGGGATTGGGTTATTGTGTTTATGTATTCGTTAAAGGGGTCTTTGGGGAGTTCTTTGTAGAATTCTGTGTTGCTTAATTGTAAGTTAGCTTCTGTGAGGTATTCATCTAAACCCCAGATGACTATGGATCCACCCTTATCTGCTCTTGTGATGATCAAGTTTGTATTGTTTTTTAGTTTATTAAGGGCCTTTCGCTCTTTAGTTGTAAGGTTATCACGTGTTAGGGTTTGTTGTGTGTTATTGTTGATGTAGGTTTTTATGTCATCTCTGACGGCTAGCTCAAAAGTTTGAATGGTTGTGTCTATGTTTTTTGGAATGAAGGATTTGTTGGGATCTTTAAGCCTATCAAGGATATCACTATCGTGGCCTGTTTTCCCAAAGTGGGCTCTAAGTTTGATCCTTCTGAAGAAGTCATAGAGATCTTTGTTGAGGGTGCGATTGTTGAAGTGTGGGTGTCGGGGACAGAAATTAAGGCCCTTGTTAAGGAGTTTGAATGTGTCCCTAGTAAATCGAAATTTACTTAGGTTCATTACTTTCCCTTCTGGGTCTTCCTTAATTCTGATGGTGTGTAGTAGTGTTTTAGTAAGTTTTCTAAACTGCTTACTAGTGTTGGAATCAGGTTTTCTAACCCCCCTTCCATATTTAGTGGTAGGGGGGTTTCCTCGTTTTTTGGTAGAGTGTGTGTGTGGGTTGATGTAGGGGTTACCTGCTGGTCAGGGTGTTTGCCTGGGACTTCAGGATGCTTTTGAAGGGTCAATGTGATGGGTTGAGGAAGGATGCTACTCTTAGGGCTTTCCTTTTGCAGAGTATGAGGGGTGGTAGGTCTAAGGACCTTATGGTGTCTAGTGTTCTTGTTCCTATTATCTGTATGCTGGTTTTTGTAGTTGTGTTTGTTCATATAGCTGTGTCTGTTCACATTATTGGTGTCAGTAATATTAGTATTTGTGTAGGTGTTCCTGTTATGTTTGTTCATATGTGTGTGTCTGTTATAGGTGTTAGTACTGTTAGTGCCAGTGTAGGTGTTTTTGTTTTGTTTGTTCATATGCGTGTATCCATTTCTATAGTCGTTGTTCGTGATGATGTTTTTGTCGGTGTTAGTGATTCTTGTTGGATAGCCTGTGTCTGTGTGTCTAGTGTTAAATCTGTATTTGGTGGGGGAATTGGTTTTTGTTGGGTATGTAGGTGGTAGGTTGGGAGTGGGTAGCAGAGGCCTGATATATATATATATATATATATATCCCCGAATAGGGAATACTTTCCAGTTGTAGTGCATAAGCATAAAGAAAGTTAATTGTTCTGTATCTCGGAAACTATTGAAGATAGAATCATGCAGTTTTCACTGTTTTGCAAAAGAAACGACGTAACCTGGTCTGAACCGACCAGGCCTGTTCTTCACGATTTTTGAGGCTTACTAATTTGAAAACTAGGAGACTAACTAAGATAGAAACATGCAGTTGTCACCAATCGATAACCCATTATTTTGAGATCTATATGTGCAGCAAGTTTGGCTGTTTGTAGCAGTTTATGAATGACGGTTTGTTTGTTTTATTCTATTTCAAGGTTGGTCATTTTTTATATAATAACAAAATGCAGACAGCGTTATTTTACATCCCTATAAGCAAAGATTATCTCATTTCAAAAGTATTTCGAGGTCGAACAAAATCCTCCTGAATACATAATTATTGAATAATACAGCAGTCAACGGGGTCTTTTTCTGCGTGGACCTGGGAAGTTTACTGGTCGACTCCCAAACCAATTTCGAAGTGTTGCCAACATCTGGCGAAACGTAGTGACACAGAAGATACAAATACTACCAGTTTGGCCCTCGCTGTACTGCCCTTCGAAGCCGTATGTGACAATTATAAAGTCCAATATAAACGCGATTATGTACCTTGATGCCTAACTACCAATTAAAATGTCTGAAAAATAGAAACTTAGATATCTTAAACTTGCCAAAAATGTCTGAAAAATTGTAACTGAAATATCTTAAACTTTCCTAAAATGAAATCCACTCTCCGAACTCAGACGTTGTGAAAATGGAATATCCCTGTATTGAAATATTCGAATAGCCCATTCAAATACATATTTGGGGCAGTTTATTTTGATTATGAGAAAAATAATTGCATACCAGAGCCATAATTTGGTGTCCAGTTTAGAAAGTGGTGGCCTTGTAAAATTTTCATGTGGATAACGTTATTTTTTCTATAAACCGAGAGATGAACCGTATGCAAAATTTTATGCTTCTACAACATTCTAAACGATTTTGCAATTATCTTCTTTACCAATCACTGGAAAGTACAACATATATATATATATATATATACACAGACATACACACACACATACACACAGAGACACACATATATATATATATATATATATATATATATATATATATATATATATATATATATATATTTATATATAGCCTGACAGTTATAGTACATACAATCTTATCAAAAGTTTGATTGTAAAAATGGTTAAATGAGCGGTCTTGTTTTCAAAATAGGAGTGACTTCTCTTCTGTCATCTCTCCAGACAAAGCAATTAATGCAGTGAGATATTTAGAAAGTGATACTTGTTGTCTGGTAACTTTATATTTCTCAAGGCTGACAAATCACTCCGTTGTTTGTGGATACGATGTTCCCGGCTGTATGTATTTACAAGACGATAAGGAGAAATATCCTAGCGTGAGATGTTACTTTCAATAAATGAACATTTCATTATTATTTTATATCAAATTGCCACGTTGATGAAGCTAAGAGGCGAAGCATGTTAGTAGACTGATTTTGATTTAAATATAACTTCTCTATCGTCAACTGAACACACACACACACACACACCTGCCTATAAAAGGTGGGGCACATCAGTACAAAAACATTCGAATCAAACTCGCTGTGACAGTCAACAATTGAACGACTGTTGTGTCAAAATTTGATGATGAGTAAAAAACAGATCATTTGAGGGAAAAGTATTGTCTGCATAGATTTTATTTATAACATCACTGGATAGAACCATTTGCAATTTTTGTTGGCTACTGCTATTCAATTTTTTATACTATTATCAACTACATATACACACACACACACACACCCATATATATATATATATATATATATATATATATATATATATATATATATATAAGGTATGCCCATAAAGTTCTGAGAGTTCTCATTCGAAGAAAAATGTTCGTTCTTTTTAAAACGTTGTCCGTCATTCCCCTCGACGAAATCAACTTGTGCAGCGATACACTTGGGACACTCCCTGAAAGTTCCACCCTTAAAACGTGTGAAGCACCATCTGCAATACGTGGTGTATTTCCTCCACGGTGTCAAAACGTTGACCCTTCAGTATGAACAGCATCTTAACATGGAGGAAATCGTAAGGAGCCTAATCACGTGAATAAGTCGGATGTGCCGTGGCAACACAAAAAAAACATGCTCGATAAACGGTAACGTTGACATGTTGGAAAACCTAATTCCCATCACGCTACTGTTAAGGTTCTTCACGCAGTATGTTCTCTCTAAGAACTGATCCATATGACACGTAAACGTAATATCAGCAAACTTCAACATTATTCAGGGCTGATACGTGTTGAGGATTACCTTTACATAATCATTGTCATCCTCGGGTAATGTTCCACCACGCTTGGGGTTGTGAGTGCCACTTGAGACAGATTGCCTTATTGCTATAGACCTGCCACAATATTTCAAGGGTCTCCGTTGCCGATTTCCTGGGTTTCAATTTTGGGGTCCATCCTGGAATCACCAATGTGAACGTGATGTGGTTTCAAAAATGCGTGTAACACAATCCCAAATGTTCACAGCATGATGTCTCGTGGTATGCTGACTCGCCGCAATTATTGCTTACTCGTTGCTGAGCGGCATGACAGACCAAGGCTTAGTTTGTTCAGCAGAGATTGCCTTGAAACTTTTTTTTATCGTACCTCATATATATATATATATATATATATATATATATACATATATATATATATATATATATATATATATATACATATATATATATATATATATATATATATATATATATATAAGTATATAAGTAGTGTATCCCAAAAGAAACTGACGTATTTAAAAATCGAATTTGTAGCTCTGTCTGCATCCTTCATCTTCATCAGTCTTTCAATGTCTGTCGATGGACATAGACCTTCCCCAGGATTTGCCACAATTCTCTATCATGGGCATTGCAGAGTCAGTATTTTCAGAATTTGTCCAGCTCGTCTCTCAATCTAATATCATGCTGGCCTCGGTTCCACATGTACTCTCGGGGGAATCCATGTCGTGAGACACGATCTCCATTGGTTGTCCACCATTCGTGCAATATGGCCAGCCCACTGCCATTTTAGCTTTTTAATGGATTCTATGATGTCCCTTACTCTTGTTTTGTCCTGGATGTATTGTGCTGTCTTGTGGTCTTACGAGACTTCAAAACAGTCCCCTACACTTTAATTGAAACGTTCCCATCGTTTTTGTTTTGCCCAGTTCTGGAATACATTCTTAAAGTTGTTTTGACTGGTAGAATATATGTCTTGAGGTGCATTTTATTTTATCGTTTGAAAACGTCGAATTTCTAGGTGGAAATCATCTTTGGGAACAAGTTGACAGGAACTGAGTCCAGAGAGGAGGGCAGCTGAGTTACATTTGTTTTGGGTTTTGTTAAAAGTAAATTCATTCATAAGTCAGAAAACGTGGCACATTTGGGGGGGGGCGACACTATGCATCTTTAGTTTTCCATGTGAAATCATATGACACGAACTTTTACAGATTTCTACCTCTTCAGGAACATAAAAAATGATCGGGGGATTATTATGAATGTGATAGTCCGTCAACGTGAGTGGTTGTCCAGATTTAGCATCGTCTTTGGTTAATAATATCCCAGATTTGAAATGCGGGCACCTTTTGACGAATCACGTATGGCTTTTCTATATGCCTCATGGTTCAACTTGGGGGAAATACACCAAGCTCAATACATACACGTTCACTCTGACACGTATTGTTAAAAAATTGAACAGCGTAGCTTGATGTTTTTTTTCAATACAAAAGATCAAGGACAATGCTAATAGGGTTTCGTGTATATTTACATACAAAACTGATTACGTTATTACATATGTTATTAAAAAAAAATTGAAAAATGAATGTAAATTCATGAAAATAATATTAGCAGCATTTTCCTGATAATGACCGACGGTGGTCACACGAAAGACCTTGAAAACCTATCAAATTTAGAATATTTTTATAAAATTCCAATCCTATTAAAAGTTTTATACGTAAACAACGAAATTTAACTAAAAAGTTGAATAGAGATATTTTCAATGATGTGTTTATATATATATATATATATATATATATATATATATATATATATATATATATATATATATATATATATGTATATATATATATATATATGTATGTGTATATATATATATATATTTATATTTATACATATATATATATGTTGTAACTATTCAAAATGTATGTCATGCCATTTGATATGAATTAACTGCAAAAGGCAATCTGAGACGTTATTTGCAGCTTAGCAGTTACTTAAAATAGTCAAAATATGGTGTGACACTAAATCTACGTCATACATCATGTCATACTGAGGCATGTCAGGCGCTTTGAGAGCAAACGTGCTGTCAACAGCACACACAAGGATAATAACGTCGGTCTCAGAGAACTAAGTAGGTACTGGCTCAGTGGACAACTCAGCCAGTAACAGTCCACAAATGTTTCACCACGGCCATTCATAAGGGTTTGGGTTGTCCCCTTCCAGTGTATTGAGTATTATGACCAAGGGGTTCAATCTGTTCCCTTATATTCACTTTCTGCGCCATGAATGCGCATGATGAAATCCCTTGCACTGCAGTCAAACATTACAAATGGGACGAGATCTAGTGAAAGGAAGTAACCAATCACCTTCACACTTTTCTTGATAAGTGACAAGTGACATGTTTGCGCACTGCATTCCAGACTAGGAAAAGGAATTGCTGAATGTTCCGCCCATGCCATGCTGGCAGTCGTCGTTTAGAAGAGTGGTATCTACAATGGTACGGCTCTTTTTCTTGGTCTCAGCATATCCAAACATCACCATTGTCTAACAACCATCGACAAATTTGGTGTCCCTTTGCTCCAATATTGTAGGGTATTCCTCCTCCAGCATGCTGACCTCATCGACATTATTACAAAGGAGGTCGACGCCACCAGAATTAGCACCCTGCTGGAGCCCTTCGGCGTAGACCGGGGAAATGGCAAACGCCCGTACACGATAAATGTTCCCCCATTCGCAGCCAGCAAACCACATTGCAATGCCTCCTGCAATGATAATTTTGCAAGCAGCAACCTGGTGTCAACGGCCATTGAGCCAGATATAGTCACCTGACAAGTTGAAGGGCGGTCGTTAGCCAAGCCTCGTTCACTAACCGACAGATCTGGCTTGATTTGCCCCAAAGCATTGAGCTTATCCGGTGAATAGTTTCCAAAGCCACTCAATGTCGAATCAGCCTTGTCCTTCCCACGTGTGTCTATGGCAGCTGTCTGTGGCGACGCATCCTCAGTAGTGACAATGGGGGCGTACAGGTTTGTCCTCTGATTATATACTATTATGAATTTTATTTTTGCAGCTTCCATGGGTAAATTATTGATGGTTCTCTAATAAAGTAAACATTCTTTCGTCTTCCAGAATGCGTTGATTACATTAGCCCATTATTGTGCTTGCTGCCAAACATATTGTATTACCAGCGTTCTGTAATTAAAGATGCATGTTCTTCCATCTCCTAATTACTCTCAGTTCTTTATAAATACATTTTATCTTACTATAAAACAATACCAATCTTGTTTGTATTCCTTTTGCTTGTGTTTTAGTGTCGTATTACACAAAGGCTTTATACAAACCGTACTGCAAAACCATACATGTATCTAAAAAAAAAGGTTTAGGACATCGTAAACTTATTTCTAGAATCAGATGACCATTGTAGACTGAATATAATTCTCTTTATAAAGAAACGACATTTTATTCAAATGGTGATCAGAACAATGCTATATATACAGAGAAATATTTCTCGGAGAAACCATCTTCTAAGTCCAAACAGAACCGTTATGAACGATACTCATTCTTGAAGCATCGTATCCGTCGAAATTAACAAACAATCGTCGCCATGCAAAGGAAGCCCAGTTCGATCTACGACATCTGGTTCTCAGATGAAGCACACTTCCACGTTACTGGTGCAATCAGAGGCATAATAATATCTTGGGCTCTATGCTACAAGAAGAGGACAAAATGAGTTAGTTGAAGGGCCAAAAGGTCACTGCCATCATAGCTCAAAATGCTGGACATGGTTATTTGGCTCCTACTAGTTCAAAAAAGGCGTTCCAAATGTCACCATCAAGGCCGAACGATTGAAGTCATGAGACTGGTCCATAATAGCCTGAGAACAATCCTCACTCAGACGCATATTTGCAACAACTCTTCACAAAACATATCCTTACCCCCAGCACTACTCATGGAGGGTCACCTCACTGTCTTGGACCCTGGAGGAGGTTGAACAAAATTCGGGGGCCTAAATCAAGGCCTGTCTCAAATGGAATTGCATATAAATAGAAATATATTTTTCTTGGCAATGGCTACATGAAATTGATCAGTAAGAACAAAATTGTATTTATCGTGCGATCTTCCTGTCCGTCCATCTGTCTGTCGGTCAGTCCGTCAGTCTCTCTCTATATCTCTCTCTCTATTTCTTTTCATCTATTCAATAATTTAGTTATCTCTCTCTCTCTCTCTCTTTCTCTGTATTTCTCTCTCTCTATCTATATATATATATTCATATCTATGTATATATATATATATGTACACAAATATATATAAATGTGTGTGTGTCTCGGTTCGTGTGTGTGTGTGTGTGTGTGTTTGTATCCATGATAAAACTTGGTTATATTTCATTTTAAATTCACAATAGTTCATAAATAAACGTAGAATGACGGTCTGAGAAGTTGCGATAAAAAGCAAGTAAAATTAGGATGGGAGAAATACTACTTAGAAATTGGTAATAGTCAACACTGCTTCACCTGAAAAACAAGCCTTAAAGTCAACCATATATGCACTTGTTTCGATCTTTCGTGTCTTTAAAAACTCCTTCTTTTAAGAGCACATTCCTTTCAAAGCTCCCACCTTTAAAATCGCCCCCCCCCCTATCTAATGCTAATATCGTAGTGGGATAGAATTTTATTCAGGCAATAAACTTGTACTTCTTTTCTGGCATTGTAAAATAGAATTTATTGTTCTGAGTACATATTGACAAATTATTACTTTATTGGATTCATAAGAGTAGGAGGGAATATTTTGTGAAGATGTTTTGAGGTGTTTGCTATGTCGATTTGTCAGTCAGTTAGTTAGGTATTGACAGGGACTGCTGCTATAGATACCAGCGGATCCGAAATTTCAAGATATTTCATGCAGTAGAAATGTTTCAGAAAAATATTTGTTGATTACATCTTGTAATTCTGTATTTGTCAAAAACCCTTTCCTTTCCCTAATCGTATTTTGAGTTGTCAGTTATTGTTCTGCGCCGAACTGCAGGTGTTAGAAACAATCAACCATAACTGTCACCGAGATTGTCAATATAGGTTTCTCAAGGTCCTGAGTGAGTGTGACCGACCATTTATCTATATGTGTGTGTCACGCATGCAGGCTGCACCAATGGAGCTACAAGGCTGAAAATTTGAACATTTTACTCTTTGAGGTTTTTTACAAATTCCTCTCCCCTCAAAACCGTTTTTTTTTTTGTTGTTTTTTTTTTTCATATTGAGGTTTCAATTTACAACGTTTGTATCCGGTAGCCTTCACGACTGTTTTTTTGTTTTTTTTTTTTAAGTGGGGGTTGATCACTGCCTAAAAAAAGGTGAGAGAAATGATTTTTTAATTGATCATCCCTAGAACAACGCATGCTGCCAAACAACGTTTTTCATCTGACGGTTTCTGTTGTGGCAATAACCAGACCGGTTATTTTCGTGAGAGTTAAAAGCTATTTTCCTCTGTGGTATTTTGAGTTGCCAGTTATTGTTCTGCGACCAACGGCAGGTGGTGTTGTTGGCTGTCAATTTCGCGTGGGTGCTCCCATGACGATCACAGCTGTGACCATCACCTCTCACCCCCCTGGAGTAGCTTTAATTACGGATTATTGATTATTGGCCAATTCAAACTGCTTTACCCGATGTCTTTGGAGCCCTGTGACAAAAGCACACGGGATCCCCGTACACACTCAACTTAAAAATGGGTCTTTCTTAATTGTATGAAAAACTAACACGCACACAGATGTTCTTTTTAAGTGCCCCAACGAAGGCAGTTCAGAATAACTGAGGTATTTTGCTAGAGGCAGCGAAGCAGAGTCTGGCATAAGACCAAAAATGCTGGGAGCCCAAGGCTTCGCGTTTAAGCCTGACTTTTTAGCTCAACGGGAAGAGTGATGTCATTTTGAAGCGGCTACCATATCGGTTGCAGGATCAATTCCTGCAGCCTAATTTTATTCAACTGTTTATTATTCTTACGCTGTCTAGGCCGAATGACTCATTCTTAGTGTAAAAACAGGAAGTCATTTCTAATGATATAATGCTTCCATAAATATTTCGTCGGATTATATAAGTATATGGAATAATTAATTGTTATTTCCGGGGGGTGTGTGTCCCTACAGGTAAACAGGGATATCAATTTTTGAAAAGGTTTCCGACGACAGTACGACCATAGATTGCAGGGACCATGTGTTGAATAGTCCTATAGCCCAAGTGAAGAAATCTAAACGTTAAGTGCAACTTGCACGGGGTCAACCTCATCCATTAATCCAAGATTTTATATCCACTTTGGCTTACATAAGATAACAGCAGGAGTTATCAGTACCTTTCGGTTCCTGTGTTCTCTTCAAATTCTTGAACATTTCAGAAGTACCTGAGTTTCGATCCTGCCACTGGTTACTGGATGGGATTATGGATAGTCTACAGCCACACTGAAGAGTTGTAATACAACGAAACAGCTGTATGTGGATGACACAATAATATATATATATATATATATATATATATATATATATATATATATATATGGCCCCACGACGCCCACGATAGATAATTGTAGCAAATCCTGGGGAAGGTCTATGTCCAACAACGGACGTCAAGAGACTGATGATGATGATGATGATGATGATGAT
>OY735226.1:10945473-10947973 GCA_963457665.1 Thysanoteuthis rhombus | reverse complement strand
CCAAACAAAGCCAAGAGGGGTGTTTTATTCATCGCTCACCCCTTGTTTTATCAATGTTTATTAACTGATCACCCTGAACACAGAATTCTGCCAGAAGACATTGTTCACGTGACGCTGTTTCATCGACTGAATAACCAGACCTGTTCCAGTCGATAATTATATCTTCTTTATATTTCATTTTAGTATTGAAGCAGTGAAAGAAAAACAATTATGTTGTTCTGGATGTTGCTTCGATAATATCGTTTTTTCAAGAATTTCAGAAAAATTTCAAAGAACTTTTATTTCGTAATTTCGAACCAGGTTTGGGGTGGGGGCAGAAACTAGGTGAACAGAATCTATGAACCAAGTTCAAATTCTGAGAGGAACTGTTTCTATTCACTTTGCAGTTATGCCCTGTGGAAGAGGATAAATCAATCTCTTTTCCTTCCCCAGCTGCAGGTAACAGAGCGAACAGATTTGATACTAAAGATGAACGTGATATATTCATATCTCACATGAATGAATCGCAGTATCCTACATGTGTACTTAAAGTAATCATCTAAAATTATCTGAAAACAATAGATCTGTTATCTATGATTATCTTCAAAAATACTCGCACAAGATTTGGGTTTTGTTGGTCCATAGAAATCCCCCCAAAATTCTTTGGTAAAACAAAAAGATCTTTCTCTGGTGATGCCGAGTGATGTAGTCATGGCTGTTGCCCAACAGTTATATCAGGGGCTACTGGAAACACATACACACACAGACACACACACAAACGCACACACACACACACACACACACACACACACACACACACACACACACACATGTACACACACATAAATAGACACATCAACACAGACACAAAAAAAAAGAGCCCACTTGGCTGGTTTGTCTAGCCATTTGTAAGGCTGGTGCGATTCGACAAGGGAAATCATACTTCCAGTTAATCAATAACTGATTAATTAGTAAGTGCGTTATTTCTTTCATCTTAATTGGCAAACTCCAATCCAAGTCGGTGGCTGGAGTTGGCATTGTTTTGCTTTGTTTTTGTTTGTTTCTCTTTCTGCCGTGACAACAAACAATCCTAATCTAATTTAGGGGAGCAAACGATTCACTGTTTGTCTGTCTGTCTGTCATGTTAAACCAGACCGATATATAAAACTAAAGTACCCCCAATGCGATTCGAAATCAAGACCAAGCGGTCGGGAAGCAACCAATCGAGACTGATGTTAAATAATTACGAAAATCGATTTTATATACTTATATCATTATATATAAAAACGGTTTAAGTAATCATCTTCTCTAGGGATAGAAGTGAGAGTGGAATTTGACCTGCAGCCGTCGGGCTCGTTTCAAATTAATTTCATCACAATTCCTCAGTTAGCAAATAGCACAGATAGGAAATAAAGAATAACGAATCTCGAACATACGTCCACAATCATTATTAACGACCACTGTTGTTGTGGTGAAAGAAGGCCTCACGTCTTTCAAGAGGCGAAACCCCGCACACACCAATGGAGTATGAAAGCCGCTTAATGATCCTTACAAGTGTCAATTCCGTTTGAGAACAGGACTTTATGCCTACACCAACAAGTTTTCATGACCATTCCCTTGATAGGATGCATGTTCAACGATAAGAAAAAAAAACTTATTCTAATCACGCAGCTTACAGTATACTCAATTAGCTACTGTGCGCACAGGCAAGAAGAAGAGTTTTCTGTACTCATTGCTCATATCGGGAATCGAACCCAGGACCTTCAGTGTGTGGGATGTGCAAACCATTACACTATCCCAACGCACTGAATAGATAGTGGTTGGCAATACTTCATCTGGTAAACATTTTAAGAAACTCATTATTACCAAGAACGTTCGTCTAGAGAAGTTTTCATCTCTCAAGTTGAAATCATCGTTCTAAGCATAGACGAAGCTGAGTAGGATACTTTCCGAGGATGCTCCCGGCCATCAGATGAAGATGGCTCCAAAAGCTTTATAAGTAGTTGTTCATCTACTGTATATCTACTAACTGATCTCGCTAAAATATGGAATTTGCCCTTTATAAGCCAGGTACCCCCTGGCCCCCAATACCCCAGATACGTATGTAGTTCTAAAAAAGAACATTTTGAAACGATTGATCACTCGAACAAACTTTACGAACACTTTCAATAACTCCTACGTTTTGTTCAGAATCACTTTTTCACTCACTTATGGAGCTGAAACTTGGAACCTAATCAGATCCACGAATTGCGAACTATGCAACGTGCTCATGAGAAAATTATGCTAGGTCTCACACGGAGAGACCTCAAGACAGCACAGTACATCAGGGAAAAGACAAGAATCAGGGACATCATGGAATCCATTAAAAATCTCAAATGGCAGTGGGCTGGCCATGTAAGAATGGCAGACAACGGATAGATGTCGCGACTCATGACAGGGATCCTCCGAGATCACATGTGGAACCGAAACTGTCAGAAGATTAGGTGGAGAGACGAGCAAGACAAATTTAAAAAGTAATGGC
>OY735226.1:10932973-10942973 GCA_963457665.1 Thysanoteuthis rhombus | reverse complement strand
AAATGTTTGAAAAGAGTCATTTGGAAGCTAAGATGTATCGGTATGATCTATTGTATTTCCAATGGTCTATTTTTGATTAAATTTCCTCTATTATGAACACCTAACTTTACCCAGTGCCTGAAGCGGTTTCAGGAGGCACCAAATAGGCTGCATACATTTGAAAAATCCACGTATGATTTCCCCTTTTGTAAAAAAAAAAATACATTATCTACATTTGCTATCACCTGAAAACAATGATGATATCAAAAAACCTCTGTCTATTTCTACTGAATGATGAAAGTCTAACTGACCCAAACAATTTTACAATGGTCGATTTCCGGTTTGATCACTTCTTTATTGAATTTTTTGGTTCAACCAGTGCCTTAAACAGTTCCAGTCGACCCTCAATAGGCTGTATATGTGCAAAAATCTACAAATGGTTTTCTCTTTCGTAAAAAATGGAGTTCGAGGAATTTTCAGATGATAAAGATTTCTATCCATTTTTTAACTGGCCTTAATTGAAGATATCTGTCTGTGCTTGTCCGTGTGCACTGCGATTACTCAACAACTAGTCATTGTACGGAGTTGACGATTGCAAGGTATGTTGATCAGCCTAAGATCTAAAACCCTTCTTAGGCGAGAGGAGTAACATTCATTGATCAACCCTTTTGCCCATTTTTAATTGATACCTCCCCCCCCGAGCATTTTGCAAAAGACATTGCTCATGTGATAGTTTCAGTGAGTGAGTAACCATATTTTTTTTCCAGTTCTGACAGAATGTAATTGTGATGAAGCCGCAAACTGGGATCGAAATCAGTACCCTATGAATTGTCTGCGAGGTTCTCTTGCCCCCTATCGCTCTACGATAGGGATTTGGTGGTTATTTGCCCTGCCCTCCCGCACGCACGCTAAAAAAGGTGAAAAGAGACCCATGGTCAGTTTTCAGAGTGGTATATTCCGTACACCCATCCGATTCGGCTCTTTATTTAGAGTCAATTTCTCCACCCATTCAGCGATTGTTGTGGACATCAGGACGTGAACTTATCGTTATCCTTTTAGTAAGATAGGGTGGTGCTGCTCGGAGGACTAATACCCGGTCACAAGACATTATTGTCATAATAAGAACAAAATCTTCAACGATTCATCCACTGTACAAGGAGGAAGAAAGAATGAGTAGTTTTTTTATGAGTCTTTTGGAGGTCAATTGATTCTCATCCTTGTAAAATGTTTCAATATGAAAATTTTTTGAGACTATCATTTTCGATAAAAATCGTAAATGCCTCTTTTTTTAAAATACGAAATATCGAACTCGTATATTCCATTAAAACATCAAAGCACTAACTACATCTTGTCCCTTATGACATCTTTTCCTTTCCCCTTATTTCTATTGTTTTACGTAAGTGGGACTGACTGACAGACCGACCGACTGAAAAGTCATGAGCTTATTCATACGTGTCGTTAAAACGACAATCTCTCAATCAATAAAGAATTCTTGGAAACGATCCCAAATGTAATCACATTCTACCTAAGAATATTGTCCATCCCTCCTGTAGATCTTATTAAAATTCATTGAGAACTTTTGGAGATATCGTGCAGGTAGGCAGACAATGGGAAGACATGGTCGAATACATATAACCTACAAACTTGCAGATATTATAAACGTGCCAGAGGTAGTTTAGTAAATCCTACCCGTGATTTAACAGGTTGCATGAACACCTTAATCTGATATTGAAAGTCATCTATGGGTGTAGTCTCTGTTTTCAATTTAAAAGCAAGAGCCTATAAGTTCAGTGATGCATCCACCATCCTTACGTCCATACCTATGATTCCCAATTTGAAAGGTATTCTAAACCAAGTCTAAGTAGCATTACTAATTGTTGTAGTAATAATAGGAGGAGGAAGAAGGGGAATGGGAAGATGATCCAGCTGAAAATCCGGTTATTAAAAGAAAACAATTAGTAAGTTGAAATCAAAGTAAGTATACGTTTTTCATCAATGATTTGATTTGGAGTCTTAGAGTATAGATATTTTATTTGATAAGTAGGCTTTAAATAAGTACATATAACTTTTTGGTTACAAAGTTGGCTAGAATGTGAAATCTCTCACCGATTCCAGCCACTTTTAAGACATTTTTAGCTATCAATATCAAACAATATTTGCAACCCTAAAAAAAAACGCCATCTATTGATCAGAAAAAGTGTGTGTGTTTTTTTTTTCTAAAGACGTTACACATTCTTTTCCTTCCACTTTCTCTTGTTCACAAAAACGGAACCCACAAACCGACTGAAAAAAGCGTCTTATAGATATGTGTGGAAACATCTAAAAACATATTAGAAGAAATTCTCTCAACCATGAGTTAATATCGAACGATAGGAGTACGTTGCGCTGTTTTCTATTAATTATGTTAGCTTCAACTGAACTATGGCTGAGACAAGATGGCTCCATACAAGTAGCACATATGCCCTGCTTGGGTCAGGCGTGGGTTGTATTAGGCCGTGTTTACCAACACGTCAGTTTTAAGCAAACGTGAGCTTCCGTATCATTTAGCTATCTGACTAACTTGGCCTATCCATATCTATCTATCTATCTATCTATCTATCTATCTATCTATCTATCTATCTATCTATCTATCTATCTATTCATTCATTCATCTCTTAATGCTGTTCTGTTAATATCCATGCAAATGCATTTCACTAGGCGTGATATTGCAAAAGTGATAATATTTATGGTGTCAGTGTACCCATCTATCTATCTATATATCTATCTATCTTTTTATTACATTCTGTACATATCTATCTATCTATCCATCAATCTATCACATTCTCTACATATCTATCTATATATTACATTCTCTATTGATCAATCCATTTATCTATCATATACTGTACATATATATCTATGTACTTATCTGTACATGCATCTATCTATCTATCTATCTATCACATTTTGTACACATCTATCTATCTATCTATTTATCTATCTATCTATCTATCTATCTATCTATCTATCTATTACGTTCTTTACATATATATCTATTCATTACATTTTCTAGTTATCAATCTATCTATCCATCACATACTGTACATATCTATCTATTTACCAATCTATACATTTATCTATAACATTCTATACATGTCTATCAATCCATCCCTTACATTCTTTACATATCTTTCTATATATTACACATCTCTACTTATCTATCTATCACATACTGTACATATCTATCCATCTATCTATCTATCTATCTATCTATCATATTTTGTACCTATCTATCTTTCCCATTCTATACATATTTATCAATCAATCTATCGATATAGGGTGAACCTGGGCACAGTCGACCAGATAAATTAATTAGAGATAGACTCTAATTTTATACATATACATATATATATATATATATATATATATATATATATATATATAGGTAAAAAATTTAGGGAGATCAACTCTGTTGTCTGTGAAATAGGTTTATTAAAGATAAAGAATTGTTATCTCTTAAAGCTAGCAGCTGGCTGGCACTTTTTAAAACTTATTCTTGATCTACTGAATCCCAGCCCTAGTGCGTAGTAATTCATTCACCAGGAACAATGAATCAACAAAAGATTGTATGATTCCAAGAAATCCCAATCAAAAGTTTTTTTCAAAGGTAGAATATATGCAAAGGGTGATCATAGAAATTCGATGAACTATTCATTGGTTAAAGTCAAACACACTATAGAACGCATTTAATAAAAAATGATATTCACGCAGTCTCGAAAGGATTTTAAGATGGGGAAAAAAGATGAGACACGAGAAAAATTGAAATGCTTTTCAAGTTTCCCCGAGAATTTCATGAAATAACTGAAAGGATTATTTTTATCTTAAAGTAGTGATACGATGTGTCTTACATATACCTTTGAGAAAGATGACCTTACATTTCACTGAAGAGCAAGCACAATGATTGCAGTTTCAACAGGAAATGATTTTAACAAAATCTTAGCTTCATTTCCTTTGGCGCTTTTAGAAAAATCTGAATAGTTGTGGCTCTATATTGGAAGGGGAGTATTTATGAATATTAAATTCGGTTCGAAATTAGGCCCTTCAGCTCGTGCACTGTACCAGGCAATCTGTCCAGTTGTTTTACAAAATAAGTTGTAGCCCTTTTGTCATGTCTTGGCATTTTTCGAAAAAAATATTATCGATTCACTGAGAACTGTGATCCACGATGGCCCGATATCTCCTATCAATCCAGGACGATTGCTTCTCATTTTTTCTAGGTATGGAATTTCGTCAGTCTCTCCGGTAATGTACAATTAAATGACCTATCGTACAGCCTCAAATGCTCTCCAGTCATCTGTTTGTATTTGCTGTGCTCAGCTTATTCTTCTTGTCTGTATGTACAACAAGATTGCTTTTCTACAAAGATTCAGAGTATAGTTGGTGCCTGAACCCAACCCCTCCTGAACTTGAATCATTTGCGCTTTCAGACAGAGAAACCTACTTAATGAAAACCTATGTTAGAGATAGCAAGAAACGAAACCTACTGAAAAGAAAAAATACAAAAACACACACATATGTAAATACACACACATACACACACACACACACACACACACATATATATATATATATATATATATATATATATATATATATATATATATATATACAAGTGATACGATTTGAGGAATAAATTTATTCCCAATAACGAGCTTCGTTGTCTAACAACGTCATCAGATTGGGTTTAAATGCATTATTGGAAATGGTCGTATGGAAGTTATCAGTTTTTTCCAATTTGTCAAATCATATAACTTATATATTGTTGGAAATATTATTTCATTCACGAGGAAACATATATATATACATATATATATATATATATATATATATATATATATATATATATATATATATATATATATATATATATATATATATATATATATATATATATACACCTACTCATATGTGCATATGCATATAGAGAGAGAAAGAGAGAATAGAGTCGAAAGATATCAAAAAGATTAAAAGACAGAGGAGTGATGAAAGGTTTAATAATACAATTCATCATAGAGAGATAGGGCAGAAAAAAGATGTAAAGAAGCTGCTGTACGAAATTTTTGTGCATTATCCCTTCTATAGTTGTATTACATTTAGACGAAGGCATGGAGGAGTAACGGAAATTGGAAGGGATAAGGGGAAGAAAAGGACATACAGGCATGAGGTGTGAGAAAAGCAGAGATAATGGATCTTTTTTGTCGTTGAATTATCAAGGCTTAAGGTGGTTGATAATCATTGTACGTGATGCATCACCATTTCTTACAATAGATAGCTTTATTCATTTACGTGGTTGGCTATATATATATATATATATATATATATATATATATATATATATATATATGTATATACACATACACATAAATATACCTATATATACATATGTGTATCTATATGTGAATGGAATGGGATAGACTCAGGAATAAAAGTATTTGGATACTTCGTTTATTAATCAATTAGTCAATAAATGAATTAATTAGTATGCTATTCATGTTTTGGTGGGGGGTATCATCAGTTGCATTGTATGTATGTATGTATACCTTTCAGTGGTTAAGAATTTTCCGTGGAAAATTGATTTAGGATCAGTTATTTTGCGTCAGAAGCAAAAATGGAAATTAAGGGAAGAGGGTTCATTCAGGGTCATCATGATAAGTGGGACTCTGTTCTTTGTGTGATGAGGACTTCGTTAGTCTGTTCAAGGATATAGTTATAGCAGCAGTAGATTGTCTTAGAGCGGCCATATATATATATATATATATATATATATATATATATGTGTGTGTGTGTGTGTGTGTCTGTGTCTGTGTGATTCTGTGTGAACATTTGCGAAACTGTAAGATATCCGTCAAAAATTATAATGCTATCCATGTATGGACAGGCATTAAGGAGTCGAAAGCTATTTCATACGGTAATTCATATGTAATCATTCCTTTATCCCAATTTTGAGGATTTTTTAAAGTCTTAACACAACTCAACCTGTTTTAAAAGGTGATTGGAAATAAGGTGTTTCAAGGGTGTGATCTTTACTGTGATGCCATAACAGGAAGGTGACCATATAGATCAATGTAAAAAGAATACGTATATATGGCTTTTATATATATATATATATATATATATATATATATATAACGTGTACTGTGGAGAGTGAGACAGACTCGGGGGTGAGGTGTTTCGAGGTAAGATTTATTAATCCTTATAAGTAAATTGTCCAGACATGTTTCGGGATTCTTCCCATCATCAGTGGTGTGTGCTGTGTGAGCGTGTATTAAAATTTCCCATGTGGAACCAGAGTTCACTGCCAGGAGCTTTGCATTGTGGGTAAATTGTGTTGTCAGGGCTGCTGGAGGCCTTTTGCTCAGTCGGAGAGTGTCCAGTTAGGTATCAGGTCTTTGGTCAAGCAGTAGCAGTTTATCTTGGGGAGTGATGTGGAGTTAGATTTTTTGGTATGTTAGGGGTAGTGTAAATGGAGGGTTGATGAAGTCAAGGAGCTACATAGGTATCAACCTTACAAGTTATTGAAAATGTGTTGGCTATGGAATGGACAGGGGTTATAACTGGTTAAGGTGAAGTTTTTCCTATGGGTCTGGGTGACTTTGAAGCTTCCATTATTGAATGTGTCTTAGATGCGGGTGTGAGGATATTAATGGTAGGAGTTTTGTGTATTAGGGTTCTGTGTGATGAGAGTTGTTCAGTTTAGTGTTTAATCCATTAGGATATAGGGTTTTAAGTTTGTTGATCCTCATATCTTCGTGTTTCTCTAGAACTTTAGTTATGTCAATCGGAGTAGTTTTTTCTATTTTTTCTATCATGGTAAAGCTAGCGTCAACGGCAAAATTGTGGTCAGGTGTGCGAAAGTGTAGTTCTACGGGAAGAGGGCTACGATTGTTTTGTGACTTAATCCTATGTCTATAATTGTTGAGTCTAATATTAAATTGCCACTCGGACTTGCCTATGTACTGTAACTTACATCTATCGCACTCTAGAAGGTATATAATGTTCTTACTGCGGTAGTTGGTATTGTGATATATGTGGTAACTCTCTTTTGTGGTAGTGCTTGTGAATGTGTTGGTGTACTTGAGGTGGTTGTAGCATAAACTGTTTCTTATGTCGCAAAGCGTGCAAAATTTAATGGTTCTAGGTGTATTTTTGTGTACGACTTTATTGTTAACGATATTATTGCTACTAATCATGTCTCTGACGTTTTGGGGTCTGCAGTAAGCGATGACACATGGGCCTGTGAATGTTTCTCTTAGATCTGTTTTAATCGTGAGAATGTTCCATCTCTTACTGATGATGTGTGCTAAGGGCTGGAGTGTGTTGTTGGAGGTTGTTATAAGTTGTATGCAGTTAAGTTTGTTATTGTGGAACAGTATAAGGGTTTCATCTCTGGGTATTCCAGTTGCTTTTTTTATTTGGTTTTAGTGTCATCTAGCGGATAACCTCGTTGGGTGAAGTATTGTATTAGGTTATGTTTGTGTCTGTTAAGTTCACTATTAGTAGAGCAGATTCTTCTAATTCTAAGGGCTTATGAAAATGGTAGGCTTTGTTGGGGATGGGCTGATTTAGAATGGAGGTAATTGTGGGTGTCTGTGGGTTTAGTGTAGAGGGTAATTTGGAGATTTCTGTGGTCATCTATGTATATGCAGGTGTCTAAGAAGGCTATGGAGTCAGTGGATGTCGTGAAGTCAAACTTAATAGAGTCATGTGCTGAGTTCATATGTATAAAGAAATTATCTAGTTTGGCTTTTTCGCCTGTATATATGAAAAAAATGTCGTCTATGTATCTACCATAAAAAATACAATCATTATATATCTCTGGGTTTCTTCAAATTTACCCATGAAGATATTAGCATAGGATGGGGCCGCTTCTGTGCCCATGGCACAGCCTTTCACCTGGAGGAAGTGTCTATTGTTGAAGTTGAAGCTATTTAGAGTTAGAATGTGGTGCATAAGGGTGGTAATTGTTATTGTGCTGGGTTCTTTAGTAGTTTTATTGTTTAGGGCTTCTGTAAGTGCTAGGATACCTTCATCATGTTTGATGTTGGAGTATAGAGATTTAACATCCATACTGACTAGAACTGCTTTGTCTGGGATTGCTGTAATGTGTTTGATTTTGTTTAGGTGGTGTGATTTAATTTGTGTTGGTAAGGGTTGAATATAATGATCTACAAATTTGGATAGTTTGGTAGTGTGGCAGTTCGTGGAGGAGATGACTGGTCAACCTGGGTAATTTGGTTTGTGGATTTGGGGGAGTAGGTAGAACCTTGCGGGTTTTGTGGAAGTGGGTTTCATTATATTTTGTGTCCTTTTATCTATTATGTTGCCATTGTGTAATTCTGTCAGGGATTGGGTTATTGTGTTTTTGTATCCGTTGAAAGGGTCTTCAGGGAGTTCTTTGTAAAATTCTGTGTTGCTTAATTGTGAGTTTGCTTCTGTGAGGTATTCGTCTAAACCCCAGATGACTATGGATCCACCCTTATCTGCTCTTGTGATAATCAAGTTGGTATTGTTTTTTAGTTTATGAAGGGCCT
Organism: Thysanoteuthis rhombus; assembly: GCA_963457665.1. Classification (NCBI taxonomy): domain Eukaryota; kingdom Metazoa; phylum Mollusca; class Cephalopoda; order Oegopsida; family Thysanoteuthidae; genus Thysanoteuthis; species Thysanoteuthis major. The sequence goes on along the minus strand of OY735226.1, from coordinate 10,934,424 downwards.
TTCGCTCTTTAGTTGTAATGTTATCATGTGGTAGGGATTGTTATGTGTTGTTGTTGATGTAGGTTTTCATGTCTTTTCTGACTGCTAGCTCAAAAGTTTGAATGGTAGTATCTATGTTTTTTGGGATGAAAGATTTGTTGGGGTCTTCGAGTCTATCTAGGATCTCGCTATCATGGCTTGTTTTTCGAAAATGGGCTCTAAGTTTGATCCCTCTGTAGAAGTCATATAGATCTTTGTTAAGGGTGTGATTATTAAAGTGCGGGGGTCGGGGACAGAAATTAAGGCCCTTGTTAAGGAGTTTGAATGTGTCCCTGGTAAATCGAAATTTACTCAGGTTCATTACTTTCCCTTCTGGATCTTCGTTAATTCTAATGATGTGAAGTAATTTTTTATTAAGTTTTCAAAACTGCTTACTAGTGATGGTATCAAGTTTTATATATATATATATATATATATATATATATATATATATATATATATATATATATATATATATATATATATATATATATATATATATATTCTTTTGAATTGAACAGGATGTATAATCTCGAATAAACCACTGAAAAATCTAGATCATTATATACATATGTATATGATAGGTAAAAAAGTTTTCGGTGGTTTCTACGAAAAACTTCTAACTACTAAAAGGAACACGCATGCTACTGAAGATGAGAAATCTTCCTGAAACATCTATAGCATTCTAATAATTTCATTTATGAATTATATAACTATCAAATAATATCTTTACATGCTTTTACTCCTGTGTCTGATTCATTTCTTATTGTTCACTTATATGCACACATAGATAGATATAAATATACACATTTGTCCACATTCAAAGCAAAAGCATATTGTTCATCCAATATCGGCAAGATGCTCATTGCAATCACACAAAAAAAACGCTACAAAATTCATACAACAAAAATAAAACGAAATAGCATTAAATGAACTCTATCTTAAATGGAATGGGCACTAACATCTAAAAAGGTTCATAGAATAATTGGATAACAATGCATATCAACAAGAATATGCCCGTCAAAAAAGAAGGAGCCAGTAATGTATTGATTGGCACCAAGGAGCCTAAGGCTATTTCGACAGGGGATTTATTTTCAACAATTCGAGTATTCTGATTCAAGTTCCAATTCAACAGGAATTGCTGTCAAGGGACATCGGACATAAAGGCTTACAAGTTTCTGCGACGAAGTTTTCTTTTTTATGTCATTATACAAAGATAAATTAACCCAGTGAAATCAATGCAGAATCAAACAGAGAAAACATTCAGATATACGGCTTTCATACGGACAGTTAATCAAATATGAAATAAAACTTCCATTTACAAATCAAATAGAGCCACAACTTGACACAAACTAAATAGACGTTACTAGCAAAAGATATAAAATGCCGTTAAATCGGATATGAAAACAAACAGACTCTTTAATGAGTCTGCT
>OY735226.1:10925473-10930473 GCA_963457665.1 Thysanoteuthis rhombus | reverse complement strand
GTAAACAAGCCATGAACCTTTCTGGCCAAAGGAAAAATGGAAAATTACATTCACATCAGACAATATCTGTGTTTACAACAAGTAATTAGGAACTAAATATAGACACTTATCGATCATTTTTTTCGTTGTGTCTACGGTCATAGGTATATATATATATATATATATATATATATATATATATATATATATATATATATGCTTGTGTTATTGTACGAAACACATACACCCATATATACATACATATGTTTACAGGCTCATTATAAAGTCTTTTTGCAAGTTAAAATTTTCATAACTTTTGTTCTATACGTGGATGATTCTGAAAAGGATAAGTGAGAGAATCGAATCACTGTAGTCCCACAAATGGCCCGGTAGACCAATCAGTCGAATAGGTTTCCTTTGCTTGTCTTTGTGTTTTCTCCGGACATTAGTCGTTATATTTTTTGATGATTTTTAGAAACAGATTTTTTTAAAGACAATCTTTGATAATTTCTTTTGATGATTAATTTTCGTACATGCGGGAGATACTTTGATTCATTTATGCAAGGTACAGATATTCATTATACTTTTAGAAATAAATTATGAAAATCAAAACAATTTCTTTTGTGTTTCACTGTTCTTGGCGTTTATTTTAACATTTATTCTCAAAATTAAAAAAACTTTAAAATTTTTGAAAACCTTAAAAACTTCGAGTACCCATAAACATAGGTCCGTTTAGTGTACCGTATACCTGTGATTTACATGTAACGATCAGTTTGACCATTTCCAACATCCTTATTTTTAATGACCTTTTTCTATATTCTTTTGGTCTAACATGTCCATCGTCATTACTTATGCAAACTGAGACGCAATTTTGATGTTTTGGAAACACATTTGGCGATTGATTTTTTTACTGAATAATCATACTCAATTATTTGATCGCAGGCTGAGAAACAAATAAATCATGCTTCTATGAGTTCTGTACAGATTGATTGTATCATATATAAAACAAACGTTATAACCTTTTAAATTGCTCAATGACTTTTTAACAACCTTATATATATATATATATATATATATATATATATATATATATATATATATATATATATATATATATATATATATATATATATATTTGTGTGTGTGTGTAATAATTGAATAATTGAGTCATCCACAGACAGCTGTTTTGTTGTATTATAATTCTTCAGTGTGGCTATAGACAATCCATTGTCCCATCCAGTACCACAAAATAGGATCGAAACCTACGCTTCAGACCCAGAAGCTGGCAACTTATCTCTGCTCCACACAGAACTGGATGGTCAGTTAGTTTGAATTTAAGCGGTATGCGTAATTCTCCATCCACTAAATTGCTCTATTCGTAAGTTTGAAGAGCATTGCATAAACTTATAATGAATGAGTTACCTCACTTGAAAAATGTTCAACCCTAAATCAGGGAACTTCAATTATGATAATAATTAAATAATTGTGTCATCTACAAACAGCTGTTTTGTTCTATTACAACTCTTCATTATGGCTGTAAACTATCCACTTTCCCATCCAGCTCTGCGATATATATATATATATATATATATATATATATATATATATATATATATAATTTGCTTACCATGTAACAGTGGTCTGTTATTCTGTATAAGGCATTATCATAAATTATATAGATTGATTCTACCGTACAAGATTACGTGGACCTTCTATATTGCAGACTTTTGCGACATATATACCAACATGAGAGTTCCTATATGCAACTGAATGAAGACCCTTCCAGCTTGAAAGTGGAGTATGACAAATTCTTCATTGTCAATCTTGGGATGATCATCCAAAACCTGGACTGGGAAAATAAAAAAAAATCCGAAGAGACAGCGAATAACTAAGTAATCTCAGATTTGCTGACAGCTTTTCTGCTGATAACCTTTATGATCTCTGAATAATGTTAGATAAACTGAATAAAGAAAGCAAAAAAGTTGCTGTGTACAACAAGCACGTAAAGGACAAAGGCACAACATCCCCTTAAAATACAGAGCTGAAGAAAGTACATCACTATATCAACCTCGGACAACAGATTTCTATGAAACACTTAAAAGAAGAAAACAATCAGTCAGAGAATCACTCTAGGTTGCCAAGCCTTCGGTAGAATACGCTAAACCTTAAAAAACAACAGAATCCGATTGATCCTATAAAAAAGGGCGCACAACCGATGCATCCTCCCGATAGTCCCCTAAGGAATTCAAATATAGAATCCAACCAAAAGATAGACCGTCCAAATGAGAACTATGCAACATGCAGTGGGGAGAATCATGCTCAAAACCACATGAAAAGACCATAGACCAACTTAGTAAATAGAGGAAAAACAGGAGTCTGAGATATCATAGAAAACTCTCATGACAATTAGCTGCTCATATTGCAACAATGTTTGACAACTGGTTGGCATTATGACTCAAAGCGTGAACCCCAGAAATCATATTCGAAACCGTGGCTGGCCAAATATGAGATGGCATGAAGAACTAGACAATTTCAGGGAATACTGGCTCAGCGATGCCCACAATCGAAAGGTCTGGCGAATCTTGGGGTAGGTTAATATCAACGACGGCCATTTAAATGCTGCTGCTGCTGCTGATGATGATGATGATGATGATGATGATGATGATTCTGCTGATGATGATGATTGTATATGGAAATTATTCTATATGAACCTTTTCAACAAAGGGCTTACTTACGTAGGTCACCCAAGAACGTACTTCATGATGATGGATCAATATGTATAACAACTGATGTGTTTCGTTGTTTGTGTCACTTCCATTGAGTGTTCACCAACGTGAATATTAAATAATTTATGTCAGATTCATTCTCGAATTAAATGCCTGCCAACTTATGATATCACCTTTTGAAAATAATTCTCTCGGTCACTTTCTATCAATAGTTTCAACCGGAGAATTTGCCAATTATTTTAAGATCACTGAACTTAGATAAATGTACATGACATCGGCGCTAGCTGGCCCCCTTTTGCACTCCAAGAAGCGTAGAGGATATTTCAAAAGAGTTAAAGGAACTAAGAGTAAGAATCTCGCTTGAATTTGTGATATCTTTAAATGTTGAAACTATTGTAACACAACCCAGTTTAGCTTTTATCTGATTTAGAGACGCATAGACCAACTTGCCTGATATCGAAGTACGTTTTTCCATGGTAAGGGGTTCATTTCAATAAGAAGAAAAAAGATAATGAGAACATTCGGCAGTGTGGTTTTTGTATCTTTCCATCTTAAAAACAAACAAAAAAAACCTACATCCAGTTGTGATGCTAATATATCTTTGTACGGGCTATAATGATATTTTACAATCTTCCAATAGGCATAGTAAAAACATTAAATGAAAGAATTTCATTACATTCTTGTAGAATTTGACCTGAGAATAATATATCTGCACCATTCCCCTGTGACAAGGATACGTTATCAAACAAGCATAGCCCAAAAAGAAAACAACGGTTGAGCGTTAATTAAGCACTGTATGACAAGAAAAGTAAAAATAAGGGAAACAGAACCCCTCGTTAGAATTCATTACACCATTTCTTTTATTATCAACGAATGAAATAAAACATAGGCGTACATTGGGTATTGCTGGACTTGATAAAACAGGGGACAACTTGCCCAATGGCAAAAGGACTGACTTATCAAAACCCAGACATACTTCTTTGGAGGATGACAGTTACCACTGTCACAAGACAGGGCAAACGTTCCACTTGCCAATGATACCTTCAATATACAGGTTTGCTCACAATTTGGTATGTCTGGCTAATACCATTCACCAGCTATGAAACATGATCTGAACAAATCTTCAACAAGTTTAATCTTAATTTTTTTAGAGCTCACCCCAACAGTCTACAACACATATGCATCAGATTTCCGGGATAAGAAGTCATGTGATTGTGATATGGCCGTGTGGCCAGAATGACTGAAAAGCCTGTGACATGACTAGCCTCAATTTCCCCTATATATTGCAATAGACATTGATTATATACGTATGAACGTCAATAAAAACATAGCTGAATAATGAATAACGCATTTATTTTACACAAAAAATATATCAATCCTTAGTTCTAATAATGAAGTATTGTAACATATTGTAACATTTTTTTCAAATGTTGTCTCGTATTTTCCTCCATTTTATATCTCGAATTGGAAAAGAACACCGGAAATTAATGAAAGACTTTGTGGCAGCTTGTTAAAGCACACTTAGGCGTTAACGAAACTCCCTTTGGAAATGAGGGTATGAGTTAGATTCTCACCGAAAGATTACTCTTTACTCCCGAACGAATATATATTGGTCCTCTTATGAATGCATACATATATATGCTTGAATAGAAGTGTTGCATATATATATATATATATGTGTGTGTGTGTGTATATATATATATATATATATATATATATATATATATATTGTCTATAAAATCTTACAGATTAAAACACTAAACATTAAAAATCTTTTTTCAAAAGATTCTATTGAGTTACTTCAGTCACCCATTTCCTAATATCAGTCAATGCAATTCATGTAATCATCTAAAGTGTTTTTTCTTTGTTTCACTTATACTTTGTTATCATGGTACTATGTATAAATTGTCTCTTATTAGGAGCATCAATTGTTTACCATGTAATTGTTTCAGTGATTTTAAAAACAAAACAATTAATATAACATCTCAGCAGTCTTAATCAAATACCACCTCCCTCTCTTATATAGTCGATGCCGTACACGTAGTTTGTCATTTTGAACACGCACGATTATATATATATATATATATATATATATATATATATATATATATATATATATATATATATATATATGTATATATATATATATATATATATATATATATATATATATATATATATATATATATGAATTGTACCTATATAGTTTTTTGCTGAACTGGATATAGGTCAAAAGTTAGGTTTTACCATTGTGGGGATAGAGGAACAATGGACGTGTGATGAGTGGTTCTGTGT
>OY735226.1:10857973-10922973 GCA_963457665.1 Thysanoteuthis rhombus | reverse complement strand
AGCATTCCCTCCCACTCCTTCTATGAATCTATTGTCGCTTAGGTGACATTCCATTTTTCTGACATCAAAACAAGGGCTTCTATTCTATACGATATTAGCATTGAATGAAAATGTTTTGAGAAAAAAAAGTCTTTCAAGGATAATAAATTTCAGAGGGATGAGTTTCTAAAGGAAGGGACTTTTAGAGGCTTTTAAGATCGAACAAGTGCAAATATGGTCTGACTTCAAGGCTTGTTTCTACAAAAACGTAATTTGAAGCCAGACCCACTCAGAAACTGAACGAAACTATAGTAGTGATGAGGAAGTTGATGTTGACAGTCTTGGTTGACTGTAATGATCCGATCTGCAGCAATCTGTCTGCTTGCTTCCTGGTATCTTCTCAACCACAACCTTTTGGAATCTGATACAAGAACTGCAAAGACTTCATACTATCTGCTACAGAAGCCAAATGTCTGGGTAGACTTTAAAACGAAAACAGCACCGATCAAGAATAGATCGATTTAAGCGGGTTGATCATGAAAAAGAAGGAAATAAGGCGGATCCGACTGATACGAATAAAGACTTTCCATAGACAGGTCTGGATAGTCACTCAATAGAAACCGTCATGCAACAGACATCATTTGGCAGCATACCTTGTTTATGGGGTGATCAGTTGAAAATTGGGGAAAAAGGGTGATAAATGAATTAATCACTTATCTTACCTTTTATTTGATTGTGATCACTAAAAAAAAAAAAATTTTTAAATACGAAAAAAATGTTACTCTTGACATCATCATCATCATCATCAGTCTTTTAACGTCCTTTGTTTGGCATTGACCTTCCCCAGGATTTGCCACACTTCTCTATCATGGGCGTCGTGGAGCCAGTACTTCCTGATTTTGTCAAGCTCGTCTCTCCATCTGATATTCTGCCGGCCTCGGTTGCGCATGTGATCTCGGGGGATCCATATCATGAGTCGTGATGTCCATCAGTTGTCTGCCATTCTTTCAACATGGCTAGCCCACTGCCATTTGAGATTTTTAATAGATTCTATGATGTCCCTGACTCTTGTCTTTTCCCGGATATACTGTGCTGTCTTGTGGTCTCTCCATGTGAGGCCCAGCATTATTGTTCCATGTGCAAGTTGCATGGTTCTCAATTTACAGGTCCGTCTCTTGACATAATAATACGTAAATGTGCCCTATGTGCGTGATATGTACTTTGAGAGTCAGCCAGAATCATTTAAAAACAGAAGAAACTTATGTTTTTACAGTTTTCATGACGGTTCTGGTTGACGTAGGCTGATTCGACTGAGATGAATAAAAAGTTTCCATAGGTAATCTGTCCGCAGACGCATTCCTAATGTTCCTTTCTGTGTGCAGCGCTAATATCCTGTACACAAGAACAATTACTTCCTTCAGATATCGGGCCGTGTGTGTTGTAACTTAACCGAACTGAAACAGTGAGTGAAAAAATAATCAGCAGATTATAATGAAAATTCGCTAAAACTATGAAAAAAAAAATTAACCTAATCAGAGATTATTTTAAAATGAATTGACAAGCAAAAGCTTTCATGAACAGATGGACTGTTTAATTTTAGTTAGCTAAAATCGAAATTTCAAATGGAGAATGCTACCCAACGAGTTGAATTGCAAGCTGATTCAATTAAACACGCTGAAGACTTATTTCTGAAACTGAACGGTAATCACTTTTACAGCTATTTATTTTATGAAAGACACACCCACACAATCACACAAACATATATAAGAGGTTACAGCAATAAGTCTGTCGTCTGATACGTAGGTATTAGTTAAATTTTTGCTGAAATGTTTCAATGTATAATGATTGAGGTATGTAATTATTATCCAGCACTGAATCAAGTGCATTGGAAAATGAATTATGTTGCAAAAATAATATTCGTTAAGTAAATTGAATGCTGGGGACTTATTGATGTACTTGTGTATATACACACAATGAAATGAACAGAAATTAGAGATCGATTGAAACTCCTATACAAAATCAATACTATCCTTTTTTTACAAAATTTCTCCACACGCACAAGCGTTTATAAATGTGTGAGTATATACGAGTTGTTATCCTCAAGGTTGTTGATTATAAGGCTGCATAGATTCATAGAAGAAAAGCTGATGATCCTACTCTAAAATTTGGCTTATAACGTTTGGCTAAAAATTTAGATAATAGTAGTAAAATCAAATTATGCATAAAAATTGGAAATTCTTAACACATACGCAGGAATAGATAAATAATCCGACAGAATAATCATGAATACGTTATATTATTTGAAACACCATTTAAAATGGCCCACTTGGAACAGTATCACTCGGCCTAGACAGTGTAAATGCAATAAACAACATGCTGAAAACACAGTTTATAAAAATTTTGACTTACCAACTATCTGTCAGATATGTTAATGTCATTTTTATTTCAGTCAACAATCTGAACAAAATGAAGGACTTAAAAGTCACTTCTGAAGATATAACCGTTCTTGAATTAACTCAAATTCGTATAACCGAACTTTTATAACACTGAAAACTCCAAGTAAAAAATCATTACTACAAAACAGATATAAATTAGCAGTGATCAAAAACTCAATAAATAACATAAAACAAACACAAGTAAACAAAGGTTTTCTTATATGTATATATATTGTCGAGAACCAACTAAAATTGGCCCTTACCGTGCTTGCTAGCAAAACTATAAATTTTAACTTCAACAAAAGTAATAAAAATTTGATGAATTTATTTTATTGTAACTAAACTCACAACAACGATAAACAGGACAAGCAAACAGACTGGAATACAATACACTCCAGTCAAAAAAAGACAAAGAAATAAAATCGATAGTCTATAATTAATAATCATGAAAAGTCTAAAACATCGAATTTGATTGTCACCACCCAAATCTGTTGTGAAGAATCCCAATTCGCCTGACCAATGCCATATATGAGTTTACTCGTCATTTGGAATATCATGTTCCCTATCATAAACCTATCTAACCGATTTTCACGGTAGAATGACATTATTGTGATGTTTAATCTGCCACCTCTCAGATCGAAGTGCAATCAAAATACGTATAGAAATACAGGAACCCCTAAACAACAATACTCACACCCTTAAAGTACAAGATTATACCCCAATCCAATCTAAAAATAAGTGCACTATTGCAAATACTAGAAGTACACGTAAAGATATATATATATATATATATATATATATATATATATATATATATATATATATATATATATATACCAATGCCAAGCAATCAGTCTGTAGTCTGAGACAGGTCTTAGCGGAATTTTGATCTGAACTTAACATTGTATTGTGTTCAATCCTTTTGATTAAAAGAGAAGGTTTTGGTTTCATGCATTGACAAAGAAGCTTAGTACTGTAGCACTTTGACCTATATACAAGGCAATGTGTTAAATTTAAAAATGATATCAGATAGCGCGACAGAACCAATCTTCAATTGTTATGAAGCCTTAATATTCGACGAGGAAATAATGATTCTGCGCCTCAAACGATAAACTCTTGACGCATTGTAGAGCTGATAAACTTTAGCGTTGAGTGATATCATCGGGAATCAGCTGAGAAATGCCACGATGATATCGGCAACGGTTGCGGAAGCCATAATACGTCGATGAAATGAAGAATAACGCCATTGCAAGCGTGGATAATTTGGGCACAAAATTAAAGATAAAAGACATCTAATCATTCAGTCTTTATTATTTGGTGTACTAATAGCAGTAAAATGTGATTGTAATAATCGACATGTTAAGATTCTAGTTTTATTATTGACTAGTTAAAAAACGAGAACCATAAGTTCAACGCCACGTCCATTATCTCGGGTTGAAGTAGCAGGAGGATGAGGAAAAAAGGTAAGTACCCTTCCTTTGAGTCAATCGATTCTCATAATTGGAAAATATCACGGTATGGAAATCTCCTGAGAATATTATCATCAATGAAAACCATGAATAGCGGTTTCGGCCTTTTCAAATACAAATATGCCGGACTCATACTTCCTGTAATGTAATCATAGTAGTTGGTTTCTCAATGATGTGACAACTTTAATGACATTATACCCTCGCTTCTTACCCTAATACCGCTGTTTAACATAATTGGGATCGACGAAAAGAAAATGACCGATTAACCGACCAAAAAGCGTCCTATTAAGATACGTGGACTTATTTAAAAATTCAAATATTTGAATTCCTATGAAATGATTTGCTTAGAAAAAAAAGTGAATTTATTTCAGTTAAAGAGTCCAAACTTTCAATTAGAAAGTATCTTTATCAGCTGGAATTTACCCCTGAATAAAGAGTCCAGTGTTGTTAACAGTGAAACAAGAAAATTAAACTATTAATTATTTGAGTAGATAATAACTTGGTATAGTAGGTATCAGACCATCTACAATGGGAGATCTCTTGAGGATTGAAACTTCTAACAACAGCTGGGAGGTTTAGCTAGCTGATGAAAGCTGTACGACGAGACCTCTGATTTCTTTTTTTTTCATGATTTGTTGATCGTTGATGGTATCAGACCATCGATTGTGGCAGAACCAATGAGAATTGAACCCACTAACAACAGCAATCAATATTAGCTTGCTGATCATTGTTATACGACTTACGTCTTGATGTATTTTTCCAAACGATCCACTCATTAATCCCAGTGGGAAATATTCATTGATATATTTCGATGGACATCAAATCCTGTTTTGAAAATACCCAGCGCTCTGAGACTGTTTTCATTTCTGTGTTTAATATTCACCGAATATCAATCACCGGATACTAATCCTTAGTAGTTTTTCTGCTACGTTTTTGTCGAGATTTGCATTGTGTGAGATTACTGAATCAATAAAAATCCTGAAAATCAGACAATAGATGCACTGTATAGATGTTCAGTGCCTTTGAAGACCCTCTCCTCAGGAGCCCATTCCTTCCAAAGCTCCCACCCTTGAAAGAGCCCTTCCTTTGGACTAAACTTCATTTCGTGCTGATATTGTAGAATAGAATTTTCTACATATAACAGACACATGGTCGTATTTTGACGAGGTCCTGATGACGTGATAATAGACTGTATCTTGATCAACATCGGATTCTTAGAAGGAGATGGCGTAAGGCGTTTGCTACGTCGAATTGTCTGTCAGACAGTGGCAGAGATCGCTGCTATAGATACTAGTGCATCTAAAATGGTCTTTGCCTTCGTGTCTTATATTACTACATTTAGCCGGTCGTCTGTAATAGTAATGTGTGTCCCTCATTATGAGTGAACTGCCATTGATAAAGATTGCGTGTGGCATATCATCAAACCAATGCTTAATTATTTCATGGCTTGCTGCCCAACAAATTGACTGGAGCAGATAACTGGCTGCAATGTTGTGTTTACGTAGACATTGAATAGTCGCCAATATTAAGCATCCATTTTCTATCTAACTTATGCTTGTCGGGTTCTTGGCTCAGTAGTTCCTTGTTGTTCATCCTATGGTTTTTCAATCATTACTATTAAGCATACATTTGCATGTCTACACCAGATGCCCGCAAAGATGTAAATAGGGGGCGGGAGGGCAGGTGGGGTGAGACATACCCTGATCAATCATTTAGCTGAATGGGCACGTGCTCAGGGTATTCGTAGAGAAAGGGGTACCACGTGTTTCTTGCAGTATCCCCACATTGAATTATTACAAGTTGTTTAAATTGCTTAACACGAGAGCTCAAATTCAAAATCATTTTTCCTCTTTTATATATACATATATATATGTATATTTATATATATATATATATATATAGAGAGAGAGAGAGAGAGAGAGAGAGAAAGGGGGGGAAAAGAGGGAGAGAGTTAGTCAAGCATTCAAATGGTTCGATTGTCTGCACGAATACTATTGTAGAAAAATGGTCATAGTGCCAGCAAAAGTTTTGTTGGTAAAGATTTACTTTAGTGAAGTGGTGTACTTTGGGGAATATATTTTTTCTGACGTATTTTGATTTCTTTTGAATAAATATAGTCCTCATTTCTTCTTGTCGAAAATCTTTTCAGTTAAGTAATGAGAGAGTCGAGGTTAGCAGTGCCATCTTTGAGTTTTGCTGAAGGAATCAAGCGACTTTGATCTGGACCTAGGTACAACGTATACCTACATATCAATTTAATCGAGACAATACTATAAACGTAGTTTGCTAAGCTTATTTCCTTCACTGGGTGTCTAGTGCTTGTAGCTAAAATCTCCTACAATCTCCAGCATTTCCTCAGTATCCTTGATGACCCTTGGTCCACTCAGATAGTGTAATGGTTCGTACGCTTGCCTCACACGTAGAAAGTCCCAGTTTTGATTCTCCGTATGAGCGAGGTATGTGAAAAACTGTCCATTTAGACACTGTGCATACACTCGGCCATGCGATGAAGGTTTAGGTATCCGTTTGATAGACTTGTTTGAATAAATTCCTGTTCTCAACCAGACTTGGAACTTGAGAGAATCACGAAGCTGGCACATGCAACAAAAACTGGGACTTCGTCACCGGCCGTCATATTTCATTGGGGGTCATCACTTGGAAGACCCGATGCTTTACATTTTTTTTATTTTGAAGACTCTAGCACTTGCATTGCGTATCCACACTATTTACTGATCATTTTATTTGGTTCTCATCAATTCAAATCTATATGAACCCCCGACAGTAGCTTGCAGTTTACAATATTTGCATAACGCTGTAACGTTAGTGAACAACTGATTAAGTATTTGCTTAAAACTTAGAAAAAAGGTGTCTTATATGCTGTAAAATACGGAATGCTTCTTTAGTTTTTAAGTCGATCTGGCTGCCTGGATATGTGTGCATCTGTTGCTCCCAATCAATGGAGTTAGATGACCGAAAACTTGAACATTCACTCCTTATCGTGTAAAGAAAAAACATTTTCCTTTTTTTTTGAATTAACAATGTAAGTTCACGCTTATATGTCCTTTGGCAGTCTTAACGTTTGTTCAGTTCAAAAATTTAGTTTTTTTTTACTGATCACCGGCAAACAAATGGCGAGAGAAATAACTTATCCATTTGACATTCTTTGCAATAAATCAAATGATCATCCCTAACGCGGCATTCTGCCATAAGAAGTTGGTCAATCGGTGATTTCAATTAAATGACTAACCAGGCCTTTCTGTACTATTTATCAATTGCTTGTTTACACTGTGATCAAGAGAATTCTTCCCATAATGCTTTGTGTTTGTTCACGCAAACCGAGTAACGTACCCTCTGACTTTATTGCCGAGTTGCATCTTGGCTGCGCAAGCGGTTCTCAAGTTATTAGTAGCTGGATACTTTTCGGACGGACATCCGGTTTTTAAAAGCATTTTTAAACAGGCATTTATTATAATTCATGAGAGCGTTCTAAATAAATAATCAATTTTTTTCAAAACGATAGTATGCGAACTAAAATAAAACTCTCCATCACAATCAATAACTGAACAACCGTAGCATCAAAATTTGAAGTCATGTAAAAGAATTCCTTCAAAGAATATGTATGGTCAGAATAAATTCTTTTTATAACATCACTTGCTATTCCCATGGGAAAACATCTGAAATATTTTTCTCGAAGACTATCTACAAACATCTAGATTCTCTAAAATCTAGGTGTTATTCATAAACCCGTCAGAATGAGACCCCCCAAAAGGCCAGAAAAGCTTTTTTCCCCTAAATTCAAAAATAAAAGATAAGAACGGATCTAATGGACAAGCGATGACAATTTTAAAGTATGTAGACAAAACAGGATGGCCAAGAGCACTGAGACACATGAACACATGCACGTATTAAGAACGATGGAACCTTTAGCCTAAATCGATATGTGGAATCTACATTCCTCTACCGGGATTTGAACTCCCTACCCCATACGAAAAAGATTTTTTTAGAGGAATTGTATTGGAGTGCTGATGCCAACTTTCGAGTCCGTCGACGAAAGAGTATGGCCAGGCACTCGAGAACACAGATACAAAACACACACACACACACATACAAAGGATAGACCCCGTCGCCATCTTTGAGGACTGCTTATTTTTTTCCAACACGTGTTCGTTAACTTTCCGTTGGGATTATAGCGACGTCATTGTTTTCCATTTTGGAACTCACCAGAGGGAGTCACACTAACTTTTCTGTTTCCATCTGCAGCGACTATTTTTCCAACACTATGTTGATATATTTGCAGTCATAAAACAATGGCAGGCGTCAAAAGGATCATGGGATTGTTATTAATAACCTTATCTTCACGGTTCAGAGAAGTGTTTCATCATTTATGTTATTCAGTAAAGACACGGGTCGTGGGCAGAGAATGTACCAATGTGTCTGAGCAGAGAGAGGGGGGAGACGAAAAGCGGAAAAGGAGAAGGGTAATGAGAGGAGTGAACAGGAAAAGAGAGAGAGAGAGAAATAAGAGAGAAAAAAAGAAAGAAGCAGGAAAGAAAAAGATACATGCGTACCACGCAAAAACGAATTACAATAACCCGCAGAACTAATTATCTAGAAAAAAAAAACATCTGAAATCGTTTTAAAAAAAGATCGATCTTTTGTCCAGAATTAACTTTAGAGAAATACCAACTGAAGATCTGAACATTCTCGGTTGGTCCAAGATGACCATAGACACTAAATGAATCATTATTTTTTAATAAGATAAAAAAAAAATCGGTTTTAGTGCCTTGCAGTGTACTCACGAAAATTTCCAAGGTCGTAGCCCTTCCGTAAATGGACTGGAAAAGTCCGAGTATACAAATACACGGACGAGCAAAGGGAGATGGATCTAAAATACGCTTGACTGGTCGGTCATGCGAGCCACTTTTGGAGTTACAATGATTCGATAGAAATAGAGAAGGCATGAAAGAAAGAAAAAAAGGAAAACAAAAAAAAGAGAGAAAGAAAAAAGAAAGAAAGAAAGAAAAAAAGAAAGAAAGAGAGAGAGTAAAAAAGTAGAGAGAATTTTCTGAGAGAGCGGTGGGGGGAAGAAAAAAACGAAATAACCAGAGAAATAAAGAACAATACACAAACAGTGAAGAAGAGAGAGAAAAAAAAGGCAGAAACATGTATATATATGTAGAGAGAGTGAAAGAAAAAAAAGGAACAGATAGATATATACGAGATATAAAGATAGACAAAAGAAGACAGAGAAGGAAAGATAAGAGAGAATCTATTCAAGAGCTCTTGGCTCAATAAAATAATTATCTTTTGGCTTCTACGTTTTATGAAATATTTCTGACCAGGAAGTCCGTTATGTCAATGATAATTTTCAAGTTCGACTTATTTTTTTCCCTGCATCAGAGATGCTTTCTATTCATTTTTATTCGATACAAATAAAATCAAAAATATCGTACCTTCGCCAGAAAAAAAACATTCATTTATGATTAGCATATTAATAATGCCACTAAAACAGTTTTACTGTTTTGACGACTAATGACAATATAAGCCATACCACGACTCTAGACGACACAGAAAAATATGTCAAACTCCAACTGAGTTTTGACTTTATTTTTTCCACCTAAAAACAATGACAGTTCCTGAGCACCGGTTAAGACTGAAAAGTGAAAAGTTTAGAATGATATCTAGATAGAGGGGGAAAGAAAGAGAGGGATAGATTCTCTCCCATGTCATCAATAGAGGGAGGAAATTAAAAAAAGGGGGAAGAGATAAAGAAAAAAGAGAGAAAGAAACGGAGCAAGAAATTGGAAAAGAAAGAAAAGGAAAGAAATAAAGGGAGGAATAGAGAATCGAAAGATACGAACTTGGGTTTTCAGAAATTGATTGGATTGCCTCAAATTATATCTAAAAATGTCTAGAATTTCATGTAAATTATCTAAAATGATATTTAGATACTTTTGCATTAAGTCCCCTTTCATGACCGAATATACAGATCTCTCTCAATTTTGAACGATGTGGCATCATCCTCGATATATTCAAAGCAGAAAAAAATCTTAAAAGGGTTTTTGCTGACTGACTGACAAATTGACATAGCAAACAAAGCATCTCTTTTTATCAATCTGCTGTCACAGAAGCGACATTTTATTATTACGTTATCCGATCATGGAATTCTATTTTACTACGCCAGAAGACAAACATGCATCAATTGTATGAATGAAATTCTAGTTCGCCAAAATGTTAGTGTCAAATGAAGGTCCTATCAGAGGATAGGGCTTTCAAAGGTGAGAGCTTTGAAGAAAATGGGCATCTAAAAGAGGGGTTTTAAACACTAAGATCAAAATGGAGGACACAGAACTGAAGAAAGTAGATCACTACATCTACCTCAGACAACGGATCTCCATGAGACGCTCCAAAGAAGAAGAAATTAAGCAAAGAATCACACTAGGATGGCAAGCCTTTGGCAGAACTAGATCAACCTTCAAAAATAAGAAGATCCCATTAATCCTAAAAAGAAGGGTGTATAACCAATGCATCCTCCCAATAGTCACTTATAGAGCTGAAACATGGGACCTTACCGAGAGGCAGATCTGCGAATCGAGAGCCATGCAACGTGCACATGAAACAATTATGCTGGGCCTCACATGGAGAGACCACAAAACAGCACAGTACATCCGGGAAAAGACAAGAGTTAGAGACATCATAGAATCCATAAAAATCTCAAATGGCGGTGGGCTGGCCATGTTGCAAGAATGGCGGACAACCGATGGACATCACAACTCTCGACATGGATCCCCCACAATCATGTGTGCAACCGGGGCCGGCTGAATATCAGATAGTGACACGAGCTAGACGAATTCATAAAGTGCTGGCTCTGCGACACCCATGATAGAGAAGTGTAACGAATTCTGGGGAAGGTCAATGTCCAACGACGGATGCTAAAAGACTGATGATGATGATGAAAGGTCGAAATAGCACATCAATTGGCAAACTTTTTCAGGCTGGTTATTCAAGATCAACTCCATTAGTTTCTTTTATACTATCCTTTTCATCAACTGTCGACGGTGGTACTTTTTCATGTATTTAAGGGAGGTAATCTCTAAATCGTACTTGAAATTAAATTTCAATTAGAATGGATCAATTCATGGGTTTGGGTCGGGGTCAGGGCTAAGTTTGAAGATTAGAGTCGGGGTTAGGGTTAATGGTTCCGATGACTTATTGATTTATAATTATTCCATTGATTACTCAAAATTTTAAAATTTTGTTAGTTCCGCGATTTTTTGAAAAAAAATAATTTGTTCCCATGAATTTAACAAAAATTGATTGAATTTTGTTTCCTCCAGCAAAATCAATTAATGAAGGGGGATAATTCACAAGTTCATTATAATTCTTATAACCTCCCTTGACATTTGGTCAGAATTTCCCTTTGCCATCATAGAACAGAGGATAATGCTCCTCTAGCTCTACGATAAAAGCATATAATTTGGTACACACATAGCGAAAGGCAAACTAGAAAAAAATGGATATTGTACCTTTATGGATTTTCAATATGTAGCCCATAGCAGCCATTTTGAAATGACTAACAGGGATAAATGTTTTCGAATTCATATCTTTATCAATAGTAGATATATTATGATACTGTGGACATGATGAATTGAATTTTTCTACTGCACAGGAATTGTCATTTGAAAAATTCGTACATGTCATTGGAATTCAACATGGAATCATTTAATTCAATGGAAATTGGAATTGCGTTGGTTAGTCTAGTATCGATGATCTCAATGTCAGATAATACATTTTTTACAATGCACAATTCGAATTTTGAACTTTAGAATCGCCCAGAAAAATCCCTGTATCCGATTCAAGACTCTATTTCAAGACTCAAAATAAGTGATAACAATAACCGTCCAAAACTAGGATCTATCACCAGAACGTTCATTCCCCTTCGTATCAACAAGGAGCTTTGCAGTTTAAGACAGCTTCTTGCAGTGCTTGACACAACTCCTCTTACATATGCGAGAGACAAATCCATAGCCGGACTGGGCAACACCAGGAAGTTATCTTTGACCAACCACATCTACACGTTGAAGATAGCTCTGGTGTTGACACTAGCATTTGGCCTAACACGTGACCTCCTTGGTCCACTGCTCTCCGAACATATTCTTCAAGATCAGCCTTTGTCGGAGGGATTGATTATACATTGTACTTCTCCACAAAAAACCCCTCTCATCTTGTCTATATCCATACATGAGCTGCAGGAACAACCGGCTAGAAATTTTCGGCTAAGCAGCTCTATTAGATGCTAAATTATGAGTTGGCTTGTTTTTCAGTCTCAGTTGGTATCTCCGTACGTCCCACACATCAAACAGTTTATCTTATTTTCCTTCGATATGAATTGTTTTTGAAAATAAAAGTTATCGAAAAGTAGTTGATATCATTTACATTCTTGATGCGATCAATTTTTGTGATACCCTTTCCTGATCTTTCCAAGCTTCGCAAGTATTCAAAATAGTTTTGTATCATTTGCTTCGTTCATTTTCAGGTGGTGATGGCGATTCTGATCCTATTATGCGTGACTTGGAGTCAAGGACTTTGTTTACTGTTGGTGGTAAAGTTGTTCTAGACTTCTATCTGAAAACTCGATACTTTTGCACGAAAATGAATTTAATCGCCGCAATCGCTGGTTCAGTATGTTTTGTTCGTAAAATATGACCGAAAAGCGTCCACCTTGATTATTTGATAGTGTCTTATATAAGTTTTTTCAATTGCTTTTTATACAGCTACTTATTTGATACTTCTGATAGGTAATGAATGACTAAGACGCGTTTGACAGTGAATGAATATTGAGAATATAAGACAATAAAAGCTTCCCCAAAATTTGGGTATTTAACTAAAATACTATTTCTCGCCTTATAACCTAGTTTCTTCCTTCTCCTTCTGAGGAAGCCTCTTGAGTATGTATGATGCAAAAGATACTGCTAACTAAATCTAACGACAAAAGTTCAAATTATATTTGGTTTGCGAATTCTTCAAAGTTCTAATAATCAAGGTAAGAACTGATACAAAAAGGTTCATGTTGAAAGATAAACCGTTTGCCATGTGAAATAGATGTTTGAACTATATATATATATATATATATATATATATATATATATATATATATATATATAATTAAGTAAAATGCCATAAAACTCTCAAAAAATAATTCAACAATCAAAAACATGCAGAATATTCGACACTTCCTTGTACAAATCTGAAAAGACTGAATAATTTTTTTCTAATAAAACGTCTGTGTACAATTTAAAATATGTGATATCCACTTAATTTAACCATCAATCACTAAACCTGCCTATAATCAGACATGGGCTCTATTTAACAGACATTTTCTTGTATCTACATAATTTTTTTTCTGAAGAAGCTGAGATGAACTGACGAAACGTCAAATAAACTTGGATATCTCAGTTGTACACAACAAGATCTTCTGGGTTGAAGTTTCACTCAAATATTTTCGAATAGATTATACTCCATTACAATACCTAGGTCATATCTATCTATCTATCTCTGTCTCTGTCTCTCTCTCTCTCTCTCTCTATATATATATATATATATATATATATATATGTTATAGGGTGTGCATGTTCTGATCACCAAATTTCCAAGTTTTGTAAATAAACCAGGGGTATTTGAAAAAGTTTTGTGGGCCCCCAAGGAAGGGAGTCTTCAAAAAGCTCTATGAATAGTAGTTACCCACTGTATTCTATAAATAAATTTCACAAGATGCTGGGGGTGTCCCCCCAAGGAATCAAATCCCCTTGGCCCAACCCCCTTAGCTACGCCTCCGACAAGAACAAAGCAATTTTTCTCTCTTCCTTCTTTTTTTTGTTCAAGCTTTAGCCTTCAGGCCATTTGTCCCCAAGACATTCGTCATGATGACGATGCCTAGTCCAAAGAGAAGACGTATGCAAAACGTTTTACCATTATACGGCTCTGATGATCGCTGTACACTACCCTCTCGTCGCAGTCATTTTAGAAACCATCTACCAAAACTGTCAATATAAGTCTCTTCGGTTCTTGAGTTGACCTGGCTGACTAGCTGGCTGGTATATGTATTTCTATTGATATTCGGACCATCTTCATCTTGATTGTTT
Organism: Thysanoteuthis rhombus; assembly: GCA_963457665.1. Lineage (NCBI taxonomy): Eukaryota > Metazoa > Mollusca > Cephalopoda > Oegopsida > Thysanoteuthidae > Thysanoteuthis > Thysanoteuthis major. The sequence continues at coordinate 10,908,948 of OY735226.1, read as the reverse complement.
TTCATACAACGTTTCGGTCGTTGCACTCCATGGCCTTCGTCAGGTATCATCAGGTAGATGTGGGGAAGTAACGAACCCTTTATTTATCCGACGTGGGTATATTGACCGTACTTCCCTATTAGCATTAGTAGTATTGTTATATCGTCTCACACTAGGATCAAATCTAGACCCATCAGATTACTTTACAGTAATTTGTCTGATGCTGTAACCACTGCGCTATGTGTCCGAATATCAATAGAAATAATAATAATACCTCATCTCAAAAATTCGGAGATATGTTTATATGTGTCGCAAATACAGGCCACATTACGCTGGGGGTTTAAACATTAAGCCCTTATAATGTCTCGCAAAACGATGTTCCTTTTTTGAAAAATTCTACCCTTTTTAGATTTCAGAGAGGAGTCAAATTTAGTTGAGATCATGCTAAATATTTTCCCTGGTTTGTACCCGGCTGCGTTTTTCGCATATATATTGAAAATTCGGGATTTTGATTGACCCAACAAATACTGAAGTGAGTGACGTATTCATTGATCCCTTTTTTATCCAATTTTTTCAGTCGATCGGCCCCAACAAAACATACTGCCCAAAGATGTTGATTATGTGATAGTTTCTATTCAGCGTTTAACCAGACCTGTTTTTCATTTTATTTTATTTTGCTCAACATCCCGACGCGGCCAACAGCTGATCAGCTTCATTACACGCTTCATTAAATAGCCTACGCAACGGCCGGCCATGTTGAATACACGGCGCCATTTTTGACTACGTGAATAGACGGCTCTCTATAGTCTACAAAAACTCACTCAGTTATTATACTTCGAGACGTCAATACAAGAAAAAATATACGTCGTTATCAAATTGTTTTTCGTTTGTATTTTCAGCCACGCCAGGAACTTCGGCATAGATTGCTTCTTTGTGGTCATTCAAAATTGCTTTCTTTATTTAAATGTATGGTTTGCTAATTAGTGATGAAGCCAGCGATTATCGATAATGTTGATTTGGGTGTACGATTGACTCCAAATGTTATTCAAATGTTCTATCAAGACGAGACGAACTGTTTCTTATTAATTCTTCGTCACACAAAGGAAGGTTTGGCTCTAGTTCAGTCGTTCTCAAACTGTGTGCCGTGGCGAAATAGACAGCAGGATTTAACTCCCAAGTGTGTTAAGTAAACCTCTCCGAAATTGCAAACATCCATTTCGAGCCTTTAATGTGTTCGGTACGAGTATTAGGTATGTTCCGCTTCCGAAGCTGTTTTTTCTTTTTTTTTTTTTTAATTGATAATGTGAAATCCACATATTTTTCCGAAGGAGTTCTCTGATATATGTGGCATAGGCGTATATCCACTATACAAGGGATTTAACTGTAATGGGTCACCAAAGAACTTGTTTTTGATCCTCGAATGATACTAGGTATCCCTGCCTGGTTTGGTTTGGATTGACCGAGCAGTTTCTGAAATATAAATGGTTGGGGGACAATGACTACCATGTATTGTAGGTGACTGTGCATGTAACGGTGCCCAAATTCATGTTCGAGATCGCCACATGATACCTGGTATACAAACTAAGTTTGGTTCAGATCGCCTCTCGTTATTACTTTTGAGGACACTTAAGTATGATGAAAGTGTGACTGTTCTTAGAAAAATTACCTGGTATCCTGTTCAGAAATCCAGTCACTTCTTTCGCGGTCCTTATTCCATCCTCATAAAATATGTCATAGAAATTAATTGAGAACATTATGAGATGTCATGTGGCGCTAGAGAGGAAGATTGAACACCTATAATGCATAACTAAGCTCTCGTTAAGTATTCAGTAAATGAAATGAATCTTGTTTTTCTAAAGTTCATGGAATTTGTAGGATCATATTACATGTGCTTACAAAGAATTGTTTTCCAAACGGGTCTTTCAACTGCATTTAGACTGCAGCTTACATTTTTATCTGCATTTGAACAGCAGTTTAAAATTCTAACTGCATTCAGACTGCGGTTTGGAATTTTAACTGCGTTTAGACTGCTATTTTGATTTTTAACTGTGCTGAAACTGTGATTTGGGTTTCAATTGCGTTTAGACTACAGTTAAAACTTGTTGTAAACTGCATTCACGTTGCAGTTCATGCTCTCAACCACGTTTAAACTGCTATGGTGATTTATTTTTCTATATGCGTTTAAATTCTGGTTTTGTCATTTGAATACATTGAGGCAGCAATTTATATTTGTGTGTGCGTTAAGAATTAAGTTTATACTTTCAACTGAGTTTAGACATCAGCTAAAACTCTTCAATGCGTTTATATTGCAATGTACATTTTCGTCTGAAATTCAGTGTAGACTTTCAACTGAGTTTGGGCTGTGGTTCACATTTTTAACTAAAATGAGCCTACAGTTTAGAGAGTTTACTGCATTTAAACGGTGGTACCAACTTTTAACTCCGTTTGAACTATGATTTATATTTTCACATTTAGCTTCTTAAATGTGATTAGACAACAGATTGCACTTTAATGCTGTTCAGACTGCAGTTTAGATTTCTAACTGCAATTGAGCTGCAATTTGAACAGATGTTTATATTTTTAACTGCATTTAGACTGCAGTTTAGACTTTCAACTCTGAGTACACCGCAGATTAGACTTTTATTTTCGTTTACACTGTAGTTTAGGCTTTCAACTGTGTTAAGACTGCAATGTATACTTTTAACTTCGATCAGTCTGCATTTTAGACTTCTATCTATGATCATACTGGTGTGTAGACCTTTAACTACGTTTTGATCACCGTTTGTACTTTCATATGTTTTTCGACTGCGGTTTAGACTTCATCAGTGTAAATGAAGATATCCAAATTATCCAAAATGTCTAAAACAAGGAAGCCCAAACTTCAGTCTAAACAAATTTGAGAGTATAAATATGCAATCTAAACAGAGAGCAAAGTATAAAGTATAAAGATTTTGAATTTAACTGCACTTTAGACTTTTAAATGCGTTTAAATGTGGTTTAGACTTCGAACTTTGTTTAGATTGCAGTTTTTACTTTCAACTTCGTTTAGAATGCTCTTAAGACTGTTTACACTATTAAAGTCTGAATGCTGTTGGAAGTATAAACTAGAGTCTAAATGCAGTCTACGCTTAAACTTTATTTGCATTCAGACTGCCCTTCAGAGTTCTAACTGCGTTTAGAAAGCAGTTTAAACTTTTGAATATTTTTACACAGTGGTTTATGCTTTCAACTGCGTTTAGACTTCGGTTTAGATTTTAACAGCATAAATGAAGATCAACGCCTGAAAGTTGAAAGTTTAAATTGTAATCTAAACATGGTTAAAAGTCTATACCTCGACCGGTAATTCAAATAATTCTTCATTGGAAATCACGGATATGGACGTATGGATGGTGCATGCATCGTTGAACTTATGGTTCATGTTTTTTTCAGTAGAGTTACTTATTTTTGTAATGCATTGCCTAGTCATGTTAGAAACTTCAATAGTGTACAGCATTTTAGAAATAATTTAGATAAGTCCTAAATTAAAGAGAATGAGCTCACGAGGACATTTTTGCAATCTGTCTGATGAGATTTTCAAGAGAGTCTGATCCGTGTTTTGGCGAATTTTGTAATTATTTTGAAGTTGATGCGTATATATAATGTATAACTGGAGACGCCCATAGAGACATAATAAATTAAGTAAGAAAGAAATAATGACTAATTTCAGAACTTCGGCTTTTAATGTGTCTCCGAAGACTAATCATGAGTTTTATTCCATCTTACTATTGATGCTGTTTGTTATCAACCAGGACAACAGTGGTGTCCAAATGACTCTCACGTATGATATATATATATATATATATATATATATATATATATATATATATATATATATATATATATATATATTCGTAAATGATAGAGCTTGGAGGATGGCGTTCTGTTTACCGCGTTTATTTCTTTCATTTTTTTTCTATTGCTACCCTTCTTCTTTAGATTCAGTATTTTTGCTACAACATCAGAACGTAAAATTCTACTTTTACCTAATCAAAGATGAGTTACATCCCTTAGCGTGACAGAGTACAAACATACATTGCTTATCAATATAAGCATAGATGGCTCGATTTCAAACACTCCATTGCTGTGCGTTTATTTTTTCCAAGCCATAAGATTATAAATCGATCTCCTTATTGATTATTACCTACTCGGCGAAAATGTCGTGCAATCCTTTATCCTAAATGATTTTCATCGATTCGATTCTTTCCCGTTATTGAAAATTGTTAAAATCAATCAATTTTTATACCATACAAGATTTTATCAAGAAACGTATTGATGATATGACGACGCAAAATATTTAGATTCGTCTGCAATCTTCTAGTTTGGGGCCATATTACATTGGAACTAATCTTTTAATGACATCTTTGTAAGGTAAGTAAAATAAACAAATTATAAGAACCTCAGATTTGGCTGAAATTACATATTTTCAAATCTATTCGTCTGATATTCGCTCTTTCTTTAACGTAAGGTTTCGCCAGAGTCTCTGTCTCTATCAAAACACTACGTCAAAGTAGAAGCAGAGGGCTGAGAAAAAAAAGAAAAGGTAATTTTTAGACATATCTGATGTTTTTGCTAATTTACATAGGTTATACAAGTTAAATATCGGCACAGACGGATTGTAGTCGATTCTTCTATAAACAGAACACAATATACTACTGAATGGCATCTCTTTCTCTTTCTCTCAATCCACACTCACTCAGACTCACTCGTTTCTCATAAATATTTATATATTTATGTAGTCTAACAAGAAAGAAAATACACACATAGTACCATAATATCCAATTCCGCGTAATGCATAAAACTCGCTGAAGAACTTACATTCGCTGCATAAACATATATTTGGAAATAATGCCTGGAATGACACATATTTTAAAATTGTTTTTTTTTTAAAGCAGTAAATCTTCCTCGGATATATATATATATATATATATATATATATATATATATATATATATATATATATATATATATATATATATACATTATTGTGTCATCCATAGACAGCTGTTTCGATGTATTATATCTCTTCAGTGTGGCTACAGACTTTCCATTATCCCATCGAGTACCACAAGGCAGGATTGAAACCTTCGCTTTAGGCATTTATCCCACGGAAGTTGACGATCAGTAAGGCTGATTTTAAGCGATACATTCATTTACACATCCCATCCACCAGAGTGCTCTATTCATGTCAAAGAGCATTATATATATATATTTATACATATATATATATATATATATATATATATATATATATATATATATATATATATGTTTGTGTGTGTGTGTGTGTGCGCACGCACGTATGTGTGTTTGCATGTGTATTCTATGCCGAGAGTATGCGTATCAGTAATTAGAAACTTCAAATCCTACAGAATGTGATAATCGATGAGTGATTAAGGTGTGCTCCACGAACTCCCCCCATGCAAGAGCATTCTTAACTCATTTAAGATGAGAGTAGAACTGCATATAGATTGCTTCCTTTTGCACGACGCTCAATCATTTCTTTATTGCTCCTCCACCGTCTTTGTCTCTTTCTATTGTTCACATATATATATATATATATATATATATATATATATATATATATATATATATATATATATATGTATATATATATATATATATATATATAGTGTTTCTCATGCAAGGGTATGTTGGGCATGAAAAATTGCCATTCACTGGGTGAACATCCTTGTTATATTCGCAGTCATCTGTTTGAAGAGAACTATGAAATTAAATCATTTGTAAATTATTGAGAAGAAGAAGAAACAGACAATTTTTTGATACACACACACACACTAGATGAATAGATAGATAGACAGATATTCTCACTTTGCATGAAAGAATTGCCTTAGCCCGTATATATACTAGTACTAGTTATCTGAAATATCTTTTGATTTGAGCATAGTTGATCTCATTGTTGATCAAAGGTTGTGACACCAAAAATGTGACCAGTAGCCTCCAGACACACAAACATAGGGACCCACAAAGAAAGAAGAATCTCTGGCCCACATGGCTGGCTGGCTGGCTGGTTGACACTAATTGGATAGATATAAAGATCTCAAAGTTGTTCAATAGAAACCCTTACGAAACCAATATCTTTTGGCATCATGGCATGTTAGGTGTGATCAATAAAGAAAATGAAAAAAGGATGATCAATAAATAACAATTCCGTATGGTAGAGATCCCTAAAAAAGGGATGCTGCCCATAAAGTAAGGGACCAATTAAGTATATACGTACGGACTAGTACAACCACCAACTGAAAATCTGGAGGATAAAGAAGTCATTTTTACATGTAAGGGGTGAATATTTAAATGTTACTCCATTTCATTCCATGAATATGCATGATACATAGCTAGCCAGCCAAACCAACTTGAAAACTGAAGAAACGTTGATAGTTTTGGTTGGTGGCTTTCTGATAAAAACATATATGCATATAGATCCTTTTCAAATTACAAAACGACTCCAAAAACGTTCAATATTCCGTGGGCATCTTTCGATGCGTTTCAACGGGAGCTAGCCATCTTTTTCAGAGAAAAATGTGCAACAGTTCATAGAAAATTGTGGTGTTTACATGTTTGAGTTCGAGGAAAGAAATGGGGATAATTCTGTGTTGCTCAGTTGTTTCGAGGAAACAAGAGTGGAGATGTTTGTATCCGTTCAGGTCATGACTACCTATCCCCCGTCGAAATGCATCAAAACATACTCACAAAATAATAAAACAAATTTCATCAACACTTGGTTGAATCATTATACATCCATAATACAAACATATATATATATATGTATATATATACTGCCTCCTTTCTAACATCTTATGTAAAGAATTACGAAGTGCTAACCAAAAGATTGGAGAAATTAGGATTCAACGTGGATTCCTAAAAAATGGTGTGCGAAAAGTTAACAAAATATGAAGTAGTGTGATTTGAAAAGATATACGTAATTCGGCGAGAGATGGGGAATGCAAGGAAACCCAGCAGATGAAGAGATAGATCAATTTGCCGAACGTTTTGAGTTGCACCTTGTACGTATAAAGTCTTGATATCATAGTTTATCGGTATCGTCAAAAGTAACGACGTAAATGAAAAATATCTATGTACTCATAAGATTTTTTAAAGGTTAATATTAAATATCTGCTACGGTGAACTTGGATTTTTTTGCTCTTTGAATCCAGCATTTTTATTACGTCACTAGAACATAAAATTCTATTTCACCACGTCAGTTGCATTCCTTAGCGTGACAAAGTACAGACATGCATTGATAATTATTAAATGAGTGGATCCGGACAGAATTTCAATGAAAAGTGTCTCTGTTCTCCGCACCTAGGAGACAACTGCTTACGTAGTATGGAGGCCAGTGACGGAATCCCGGTTTCTTTTGCGCGCGTCTACTTAATGATCATTGCAAGTATTGTCGAATCGAGACAAGGCCTTTGGTCCTTTAAGTTTTTATAACCAGTTACTTGGCAAGACACAAGTCTACCTAAAGCATAACTGCACCCTAATCACACAGCTCAAAATGTGCTCGAAAGAGTAAATTTGTCCTAATGAGATTTTTATCCAATTTGTTCTTACTTGGGATCGAAAGCCATTGCACTATACGAGTGGAATTGTATTTTGAAAATTAATGTCCATTTTCAAAATACGTTCCGAAGTGACCACATGAATAGTTGTTTCTCATTATTCGAAAACAGACAAACGAAATCAAATCTCGCAAACCGTCTTGTGTGACAATCGATGAACCGTTAGAATGAACAATCAATTGACTTCATGTTAACCTGGCAGCAATTGGACAGCCAGTCAACTGAAAAATATATAGGCTATCAATTAGAGATCACCAGACACTGCCTCGAACAATGTTTCATCATCTTGTTTGGTGGCAATAAGAGTCGCGGGGTTAGTAGTTTCTGCTCTCTTTGTAAGGCTTCACTACATTAGGATGTTCTTTTTGTGGCTGTTGTTTCTTCTTCGTTTTCTTCTTCTTTTCTCCTTCCTTTTGTTTATTTTTCACTTTTCTTTTTTCTTTTTCGTCTGGATCTTCTTATCTTTGTTTAAAATCTTTTTTCATCATCTTTTTTATCCTTTATTTGTTCAGTCTTTTTCTTCTTTTTTTGGTTTTTTCTTTTCCTTCTTCTATTTCTTCTTCTTTTCTTTCTCCTTCTTTTTCTTATTTCTTCCATCTTTTTCATATTTTCTATCTTCTTCTGTTACTTTTGCTTCTGTTTTTTCTTCTCTTTCTCCTCATACTCCTCTTTGTTCTTCTTGTTCTTCTCATTTTTCTCCTTCCTGAACTCCTTCTCTTTCTATCTTCTTCTCTTTCTTCTTTTTTCCTTCTATTTTCATCTATTTGTCTTTTTCTTCTTTTTCTTTCTCCTTCACTTCTTTGCTCTCTTTCTTCTTTGTCACCTTATCTTTCCTCCTCATCTTTCTTCCTGGTTTTCCCCTCTCTTCTTTTTTCCTCCTCCTCCACTTTCTCCTCTTCTTCTTCTTTTCGTCTTCGTCTTCTTCTTCTTCTTGTGGGCTGTCATACAAAGACTGAAATGTAGAATAAGCTGATGTTTCTAAGGATTTACACATATATGTGTTTGTGTGAGAGTGAGAGGAAGAGAAATAGAGTGATTTGTGTGTGTGTGTGTGTGTGCGTATGTGTGTGCGTGTGTGTGTGTATATGTGTGTGTGTGTGTGTGTGTGTGTGTGTGTGCCATTTGAATACAGAGTCTGGCAATCATAATGGTACTTAGTAAAATTCATTTTATATGTTTTGCCTCTGCAGCCTCGTCAGAAATAAAGTCGAAAAACAAAAATTTCAAAAACCATCACGTTATTTTTGGAAACTCTCTTTTTTCAACGTTATTTCCGATGAAGCCCCATAGGCAAACTTGTAAAATGAATCTTCGTAAATGTCATAATACTTCAATATATATATATATATATATATATATATATGTGTGTGTGTGTGTGTGTGTGTGTGTGTGTGTGTGTGTGTGTGTGTGCATGAGAGAAAGGGTGTGTGTCTGTGTGTCTGTGTGAGTATGGCTCATATGTTAACTCCGATATTCAAATCATGACTTCTCTTTACGTCACTATCAGAGTAATTTTTATTTATTTGTTATCCAATATGACTTTCCGGCTTATCTTCAATTATATTCTGGCTTCTATTAACAATATCTACGGAGCCACAGATAATAGAACCATTTATCTATGGAGAGAGAACTAAATTTAAAACAAAAGATTCTATTTCGTGATGCCTCTTCGATGGTTGTGAGTCCCGAGTTTGACATTTAATCATTCGTTTAATATCGAAATTATCGGATAGGCTTCTCCGTGTTTAATAATAAAGTGAACAGGTTTAATTAGTCATCCAATAGGAATTGTTTCCTTACACACACTTTCTGGCAGTATCTTAGGGGTGATCAATTAAAGAAGTAGAAAAAAGGGTGATTAATGAATAATTGTTGGGCAGTGATCGTTAGAACAGTCTGACTTTCCCCGGGCACGAGCTAAGAGATCAGTTAAGCATAAAATTAAATTGCATTTTAAACTGTCCATTAAAATCTTTCAAATGAATTAAATCCAATTCAACTTTCAATTAAAAACCTATCTAGGTGGAATTTTTTAAGATTTTTTTTTTCTTAACATAATAAGAAATTGTGAATGTTTTAATTTTGAGCCATCTAGTTTCATCAATGTGTTGTGTGCTCATGATATATACACACATACATAACTGGCAAGACTGACTCGAAAACTGAAGAGATCTACGTTGGTTTGGGTTGTAGTTCATGTTTACGGTTAGTAACACCTGCAACTTTGTTTACACACTTTTGGGAAACATGGAACAACAAGTAAAGCGGAGTTAAGATATTTTTTTGATTTCTCTGAAAATGGACACTGGCTGGTTTTCTCGAATATTTCAGCATTTTCATCTGTATCCAAATGTGTATATATGAGTTTTCCCATCAAATATACGCTTACAATATGAGATATGCTAAATATTCTTCTTTCCTTAAATTAAAAAAGTATTTCATGTCACATTTTTGCTTTAAAAATTGATTTTTCTAAAAGGAATTATATGACGTAGTCCGAAAAAAAAATTTTCAAGTCCCTCTCTTCACCACCTCTCCCTAACCTTTTATCTTTGAACCTTTTGGTCTGAAAGGAAAAGATTTTGGTATTCATAGACCTGTGGACGTTTGCCGCTGGTTAAAAAAAACAGCATTTCTTTGACGCAGTCTCTATTCCACTTCCAATATTTTGGTACTCGTTTTCCCAGATTTTATTATTGTTCTCTCTTTTTATCAAAGGTCTCCGGGTTGGTACATTCCTCAATCACATTCCATCAAAAGACTCTGGGTTGATTACACTCTCCCTCGTACTATCGCAATTTTCGATAACTATTTTTTTCTCCATCCTACTTTTATCATTTTTGATCATGAGAATCTATTTCCATGCACGCTTCATCATTACTATCATTTCATAAATAATTTCTACCCATTTTATTATTTATATAGTATAACTCTTCATTAATAGTATGGGTAACAATGCCTTATCAAATTAAATAAATCAAGATGATCTTACCCTCTATATCATAACAAAATCAATTGAAATTACGGTGAAAGGGATTCCAGTCGAAAACTTCCTGAGTTGACCTCTTCATGTAGTAAAGCTTCAAGATAATATTACTACTTATATTTCTTCTAGAAGCAATAGCAATTACGAAAGAAAAAATCTAAACGATAATTTTAAGAGTTGACTGCTTCATTTAGTAAAGCTTCAAGATAATATTACTACTTATAATTCTTGTAGAAGCCATAGTAATTACAAAAGAAGAAATACTTGTCGATAATTTTAAGAGTCATTTTAAGAGTAAAGCTTCAAGATGATATAACTACTCATACTACTGGTAAAAGCAACCGAAATTAAGATGAGAGAAATATACAATAACAGTTGGTACTGCAAGCAAAATACGTTCCAGGTAAAGAGCAAATGGGGAATACTTGTAATAGACGGGCAGATCATCTTACTAACATTTAGCAGAAAACTGAGAAGCCAATCTTGTCATATATAACCGATATAATTTCAAGTTCTATCAAATTTCATCTTGGTGTTCACGAAAACCCCAATGCTTAAGATTACGGTTGAATTGACCACATAAGCAAATAACATTCTTTGTTTTGATGTGGAGAAACATGGACGTAAACTTGAGTTTTGTAAATATTAACCAGAAAGATATTGGAAAGTGTCAACATTTTTCTCGTATTTTAGTGAAATGATTTGATTCGACTGAATATAAGTTTCATAATTGTTCCATGTGCAATTAATGCAGATAGTTATGATAGGTCATTGAGCCGTCAATGCCGGTCTCGAATATTTTGCATCGTTTTTCAATCTCTTGTATCTCAGAAGCTATTGCATTCAGGTCCTTTGCTGCTTTAATCTTAATAGTTTTTCCTCTTTCATTTAGAATTCACATTATCACCATCATCATCATTATCATTTTCATCATCCCCCAAGAGTCTGTCGTTGGATATAGACCTTACCAAAGATTCGCCGGACTTATCTATCATAATAATCGTGGAGTCGATATTTTCTTGAACTTGTTTAGTTTGTCACGCTATCATTTTTTTTTTTTTTTGCCGATCACAAATTTGCATATGATCTCAGAGGATCCATGTTGTAATTATTTATACCCAGTGTTTGTTAGACATTCTCGCAACATGACCAGCCCATTGTCATTTTAGTTTTTTAATCGATTCTATGATATTTTCTGATATAATGCACAGTCTCGGTGATCTCTCCACGTGATACTGAACATGATTTTCTCAAGTGCATGGTACATGGTACTCAGTTTAGAGGCTAGTCTTTTGGATAAGTTCCATGTTTCAGCTCCATAGGTGACTTTTGGAGGGATGCATTGGCAGTATATCATTCTTGAGAGGACGGGCTATGGGTTATTCTTGTTCTTGAAAGTTTGTTCTCTCGAACATTTGCCAACTTGATTTCTTCAAGTGATTCTTTGTTTTATTTCGTCTTCTTCGGTGGATTTCACGGAGACTGTTTTCCTGGGTAGATGTGGTATTCTACTTCGTTCAGTTTTGCATTATTCGATTTTAATCGTTGTGTCTTTGTCTCCTACGAGTTTGTTGTACATAACCTTTGTTTTACGGAAGCTCATGTGGAGACCAAATTTCTTCATTCATTTCATCTAGCCTTATCTGTTGATTATGAAGGTTCTCAGCAAAAAAGATGATGTCGTCTGCAAGTCTTGTAATTTTTAGGTATTCTGCGTCTTTGAACGAAAAAATCCTGATTGACAAACAGTATTGCCAAATAATGAATTAGGAAGGTATGATACTATCTCGCTAAGTGAAACACAGACTGTGTTTCGTATAAAGCCATAGCATGCAGTATGCTAGAATAAGAACAAATCTTTTCCTGGTACTAATAATCACGTGTGCTAGTATTGCATTTAGTACTAGGTATTTCTTTAGTCAAAACCGATGAACAACGTATCATTTAATGATAATTATACTTTGCTCGGATGGTGTAATGTTCAGCACGTCTGCCTCACACGTAAGAAGGATATGGGTTCGATTTCCAGGTTGAGCGAAGGGTATGGATAACTCTTCGTTAGGACAAATTTATCCATCAATCAGCAGCTTATTGAGTGATTGGGGTATTCTGAAGAAAAGTCCTCAAAAATTGAGGACATTGTTCACCAACTGCAAGGACTCGATATCATTGAATAAGATATCATTTGTTCAAATGGGAGACATTATCATCATAATAGTAGTAATAATATTTCGTTCAAGATGACAGACATTTAATTTTATTACAGAAAGGAAAAATGGTTTTATTTCATGATACTACTTTTTCGGATGGATAATAAAATATTTTGAAATAATAGTTAGTATTAGAAATTCTAAATTGTTGCGATTGGCGTAATTACTTTGAAAACGGTTCTCGGTATTTTATTAGAAGAAAAATTTTAATTGAAATTGGAATCGAGAATTTTAGATTGCACGCAGTTATTGCCACTTACGATTGGCTAAAAACAGGACAAAGAAAAAATGTAATTAAGAATAAAAGAAAAAAAGAATCGTTAATGGAAAAATGGAGAGAGAGTAAGATATGACTATAGCAAAGAAAGAAAGAGAGAAAGAGAACAAAATCTGGCTTGGGAGAAGTTATTACAATAGAAGAAGAAAGTCTGAAGAAAGAAGAAAAGAATGAAAAAAAATAGAAAGCAGGATACAATTACAAGAAAGAAAAAGGCAAAAGAGAGATGGAAAGTAAGGACTGGAGGAAGAAAGAAAGAAAGAAAGAAAGAAAGAAAGAAAGAAAGAAAGAAAGAAAGAAAGAAAGAAAGAGAATAAAGTACGAGGTAGAAAGAAAGAGGAAGAAAGAAAGGACAACCGGAGAGATGAATTATGAGAAAGAAATAGAAAAAGAAAGAAAAAAGAAGGAAAGAAAAAGAAGAGGGAATGGAATAAATGAATAAACGACCTAACAAAAGATAGGAAAGGAAGTAGAAAGAAAGACACAACAAAGAATGGACGAAAAATAGAAAGGAAAAATAAATGAATAAACAACGGAAAGAAAGATGGAAAAGAAAAGAAAAAAAGAATAATCGAACAAAGGAAAAGATGAGGGAAGAGGAAAAAGACTGAAACGAGAGGAAGGAAAAATGATTTTAAAAAGTAGGGAAGAAAGAATGAAAGAAAGACAAAAATGTGTGTATGTGTGAGCTTATGTATATGTAATTGTATGTATTATTGTTTTTGTTACGTATATTAAACACTTGAAAAATAAACACTCCGCTCTCAAAACACATCATCCGAATCTCCATAAACACTTGATATCCACTTAATGTAATTATCAATTCCTTAACCCGCCCAAAACCAGACATGGACTCTATATAACAGACACTTTCTTGTATCACCGTTACTTTTTTCAGAATAAACCAGGATGAACGGGTGAAATGTTGAAATAAACCGATGAATCTCATTTGGACACAACAAAATCTTCTAGATCGTCATTTAACTCTAATATTACTGAATGAATTATAATCTGCACCAATACACTGGTTATGTATGAGTGTGTTTGTGAATAAGTATATGTCTCTGTTGGTACAATAATACTTTCCATGTGCCAGTGTGTGTGTTTCTAAGTCTGTTGGTCTATGAGTCTCTGAATCTCTCTTACTCGTACGTGTATACGTACCCATGTGTCTTAGCCTGTTTGTATGTATAGATGGGTCTATGCGTATCTGTGTATATGTATGTTTATTTATGCCCATATCGAGTGTTCCAAAAATCTAATGCATGGTCCTGATCTAATTTTGTAACCATCAGAGGGGACCTTACGGCACATGTGCAGAGAGATATTCAAATATGACCAAGCAGGTAGATCAGCAAATATGCTTCAAATTCTTGTGTGCAGGTTGGTTTCGCAAAGCATCTTGTGACTCATGTTTGTCATCCTTCTACAGTCCAGATTTGGCCAACAGTCACTTCTATATTCATCAAAGCTGAATTTGCCATTGAAAAGGATGATTCCGGACAGTGGACGAGATTAAGGAGAACGTAACGAAGCAATTGAAGGCGATTCCAGAGGAAAGACTTTTGATGGGACGCTGGGATGAGTGTGAGAGCCCCCAAAGGGAGGACTTCCAAGGGGGATGGGTAAGGTGTCATCGTCCTAGGTAATCTATCTTATCTTTAAGAATTACATGATATTTCACAAACAGACCTTGAATGTATGCTTGCATACATTTAGCTGTAAATCTATGTATGTTTATATGCTCGTTAGTAAGTGTGAATGAATCTTGTTGAGAGTGTCTTTTGGTCTGTGCATTAACAACTACCAACTGAAGCTGTCAGCAGAAATGTTTTTTCATTTTTCTAGCTTGTCCAACTGGCTGGCTATGTAAGTGTTTATATAAGTATCATGCATTCAAGTAGCACTAAAGGAGCTGAAGGGCTGAAAATTCAAACAGTTACCCTTTGTTTGTTTCTTTACTTTTTTTTCTAAATTTCCCTTTTAAATAGCTTTTCAGCGAGGCATTTCAATTCGCTTTGTAAGTTTATGCTGAATTTTTCCTTTTTCTCTTGTAATATCCACCCGTTTTTTCCGAAAAATTGGCTTTTTTTCGCGATCACTACCCAACGAAGGCTATTCATTGATAACTTTTCTTTACAAGATTTCGATTGATCACCCCTAACACTTCCAAAAGACGTTGGTCATGCGACAGTTTCTATTAGGTGATTAACCAGAGCAGTTTATGATTGTATTTGGATGTATATATATATATATATATATATATATATATATATATATATATATATATATATTAGTCCATGTCGAAGTGCTTATGTATAAGTGTCGGATCATTAGGTCAGAATGACTCATACACAGACTTACAAAAACAAATGAATTATTACAAAGAATACCTTAAATGTTACTCTACAAATCATCTGATAATTTACTCGTTAGAATTCTATCCAATCTCAGAGAAATTGATATCAATCGATAGTTCAATGCCTGAATATTTTTTGATGCTTGAGTTGTACATTCATCCCCATGACTATGGCAATGACACTAACTTTAGAACTTGAATGCAAAATTGCATGCTTCAATATATCTGGCCATATCAAGAGAAAATTCATACAACAAAATCAAAAGGCTTTTCCGTACTTGAAGCAAGAATCAGACGTTATTGTTCAAACAAACAACTCGAAACGCTTTCTCATATCAAAAATGCCTATGAATGAATCTGGTGTCGCCTAAGTGACATTTCATTATAACATCATATGGATAAGGAATTCTATTTTACTACGTCAGAAGAGAAACACGACAGCTTCATGAGAAACATACTATTTCACTATGATATTACCATTAAATGCTGGTTCTTATGGGAGGAAAGGGCTTTCAAAGGTGGAATCTTTTGAAAGAATTAGCTCCAAAAAGAGAAGGCTTTCAAAGACACTAAAGAGAGAACTAGTACATCTACGGCCTAACTTTCAGGATTTTCTATCGATGCAAGATATTGATCGGACATACACTCATAAATACTACCCTACGTGTAAATACATATATATATATATATATATATATATATATATATATATATATATATATATATATGTATATATATATAAATGCACTGATACTACACACAAATCTAGAAAGAAAGAGGAAAAGAAAAATTCTCCTTTGAGATGTCTTGCGGATTATCATCTACTATCGAGAACAGACAACTCTAGTATCAAGAATCGTCAACAAAACTGTCAACATCAACATACGCTTCTTTCAGTTTTTAAGGGGATCTGGCTGGGTGTCTGTTTTGCTATCTATGAATGCATCACACATACAGGCAGTAGCAGCAAAGTTAGAGAGCTGAAAATTCACACATTTTCTCCTTAAGATTCTCTTGACCCCCCTCCCTAAAAAAAAGTTTCTCAAATGGGGAGGGGGTAAGTATACAATGTATAATTGCACAAAATTATTCCTCTAGTTGTGACCGACAGTCCCTCCCGCTTATTTTTTTTGTTTTATTTTCTCAAAAATTCAAGCTCTCGTTAGTGATCACCGCCCAGCAAAAGGCGGGAGAAGTAACTTATCCATTGATCAACTCTTTCTACGATGCATGCTGCCAAAAGACGTCGGCCACTCGACAGTTTTCATTGGGTGACTAGCAAAAACTATTTTGCTTTTCTTTCTTTCTTTCTCCAGCAGATGACGTCATTGGTTATTCATTGCATTCGACGGGGTTACAAAGTGCAAAGTAATTATTTGGTCGAAATGTGATCTTCACAGATGATAATTTTCGACCGTATAATAACCCTGTTTTATCAATTACGTCAGAAATGTCCTCCCCCGCACGTCTGTAACGACCGCTCTTAATTCTACATCAAATTCCATGCAACACCTACTTAATTCGTCAGATATCACGAACGACTTCTTGCGAGATGACTACTACTAACAATTATTTGACTGAGGCAAAGATAGATTTGAAGTATATAATGTTAAGGACTATTAGAAATGGAATAGTCAGTATTACGAAAGAGTTGAGTGGGAATATATATAACATATTTTGGGAAATTTTAGCTATTTTTTAAATATATTCTTAGCTATACATATATATATATATATATATATATATATATATATATATATATATATATATATATATATATATATATATATATATGGATAGCTCCTGGAAGTGGACTCTGGTTCCACATGGTACATTTTAATACACACTCACACAGCACACACCACTGATGATGGGAAGAATCCCAAAACATGTATGGACTATTTACTTACAAGGATTAATAAACCTTACCACCAAACACTTCACTCCCGAGTCTGTCTCACTCTCTAAAGTTCACATTATATATGTATATATATATATATATATATATATATATATATATATATATGTGTGTGTGTGTGTGTGTGTGTGTATGTGTGTATGTGTGTGTGTGTGTGTGTGTGTATTACTAAGAAAATCCGACAAAAATATTCATAAAATAGATATATCATTGTGAAACTCGATTTGAAAGAATCTAATATTATTAGTTTTTCCATATTATATTAGAGGTTTTGTCTGGCACATTTTGTATTTCCTAATGAAGGAAGGATCATTGGAGGCTTTATCCCTCAATGGGAACAACACTTTTTGGGTCCAGTGTCAGATTGAGCTGAGCTTTAAAATTTCAATTCACTTCAAATATTACTACAAAAACTACAGGAGATAACTCACTTTCCCGAAACATCCATGGAAATCAAGGAGAACTCTTGGAGATATCGTGTGGACTGATATGATTTGGTGATGTTATGTCTTGTCAACATAGGACTATAACATAGGGGAAGATAATCGTACATGGATTCGCCTGAAAAGCTCACCACTTCTTCTGAAGCCAAACATTCCGAAAATGTCATTGAGAATTCTTTGAGATGTTATCGGACAAATATAAACTTTTGTTGATACCATATTGTGTTAACATATAAGTACGACACGGGGGAGGAAATTGATCTTGGATCCGCCCTGAAATTCCATAACCTCTTCTACGGCGTATTGTCCAGCTTTTCATGATGTTTCATTAAAGTTTTCTGAGAATTTATGAAGATACAGTGTGGACAGACAAATAGGAAGATGAACAGAGAGGAAAGAAGTGTCCAAATAGATATAGTTCTCCAATTTTGAACTTTGAATTACATTGCGCTGAATAGTGGACAACGCAATAGTGTCATTCTTGAACAAATTTTTCCTAACAATGTTTGATCTATAAACTAAGCCAGGGTTTCTCAAAGTGGCTTCCAAGGTAGCCAAGAGCTCCCTGATAAAAACTCAACGGTTCCTTGGGATGAAGCTTTGTTTAAAGAAAGTTTCATCAAAAAGATGGTATCCACCATTTTCACAAAAATAAGCTAGAGGTGAGGAAAAGTTTTGTTTTTTCTTTCATATTTTCATTTTTCATTAATCAAACTCATTTTTTAATTCAATTAAATTTCTGTTTCATTTAACGTTTCATTAAAATAAGAGAATTGTGGTTAGTCCGTAAAATATAAGTATAAGGATGCAGCGACTCAATAAGTAAGGAACCACTGAGCCAGGCAAGTACCAGTACCTTTCCATTGCTGTCAGTGAAGATGGTGATTGTGTCAATTGATTAAAATATTCTTGTCGAAGAGAATGCTAGTCCGTAGAGATCTTTGGTCCTGGTGTAATATTTTTGCAGGTCTTGGGAATTTGTATATTAAATGCAGTCTACCAAAATTATCAACATAGATTTCTTCAGTTTTTGTGTCGGTCCTGCTGGCTGGTTGGCTGGCTGGCTATGAGTGTGTCACACGTACGGGGAACGCCAATGGAGCTAGGGGACTGAAACTGTTTATTTACTAGTTTTTTATTCCTACAAAAAACGCTGTTTTTTTTAGCACCCCTATCCCCCACATGAAGTTTTAACTGGTTGAATTTGCAATGCAAGTCTATGCAAAATTGATCCCTCATTTTACATCCAGCAGAATTTACATTGGCTTTTAAAAAAATCAGACATTTTTAGCAATCAAAATGCCAGAAAAGTAACTTTTTATTAATCACCTCTTCCTTTTAATTTTTTCGATTGACCACCCCTAACATGGTGAGCTGCCGAAATATGTTTGGTATGTGATGGTTTCTATTGGTTGACAAACCATACCTATCACCGGTTGCTGTGGATTTCTGTGATTTTCGGTTGGCATTTTCGTATGAAGTCTCGATAGCAAAGCTCCTTGGCATTGGATGATGGATCCTTTTTAAGTGATAGAGGAGATTCTCGCTTGGCATTGATGAGACTCAATATTAAAGACTTTCAACCAAAACTATCAACATCAATATTCAGTTGTGGGTCTGGCTGACTTAGTTAACTCTGTATGAGTCGTGCTTACAGGTTGCATCCATGGAATGAAAAAGCTCTAAATTTACTCCTTATTTAGTCTAGAAAAGGTTTTCAGGGGAAGGGTCGAATCACAATGCGATTTTATGCCAAATTGTTCGTTTAGTTTGTGTCTGGTATTTTCATGCTTTTTTCTTTAAACTTTTTTTGGTAATTGCAGGGTGAATTTGTGCGAAATCAATCGTTAGTTTTCACCCAACGGCATTCACAAAGGCTTTCTCTGAAAATTCAGACTTTATTTGATAATTCCTTCCCAACAAAATGCAAGATAATTAACCTTTTTTCGTTTATCCCCTATTTTTCCATTATTCACTGATCAGCTCTAACACTGCATACTACGAAAAGAAGTTGATCTCTTGACAGTTTCTATTGATCAACTAACCAGTTTTGTTTCTTCGTGATTATCGACAAACCAATCCAGATTTTTCTCGTTTTTTTCTTTTCAAAGCTGATGGTTTTCTCAGTTAATTCGGTGATGGATAAATATCCCCCGTGTATGTATGTATGTATGTATGTATGTTCATTCTCCATTCACTCACTCATCGTGGTTGTTGTAGACTTAGGTACACAGGGGGAATAGTTAATAAGATCCATTTCCGGCTTGCCACGCCTGTCAAAGGTTCGTTCTGCTTACGGTATCTGGTATTCCCCAATTAATTTGGCCGTAACACTTCATCCTCGGAAAGAGGTTCCCCTAACCATGTCCTTGTGCTGAATAGATAAAATAGGCATCGTGTACCATTATTACAGTCTTATCTGACCACAACCTACGGAACAGGAGGAGTGAACTCTACCACTGGGCCATGCTGATCAGTCATAGCCTCTAATATTCATCTTGATAGGTTATCGATTGCATAATACTCTACATATATACTAGACATGACTTTTTACATTCAAATCACTAAAACGCTTTTCAGAAATCAATGAGCCTTTTGTTGGATGGTGATCATTATAAAAAATCAAAATTTTCAAAAGAATATCTTGAACGCTGCTTAACGCAGACTGAGAGATCAGTTTAGAATGAACTTCATCATAAAAAATTATTCGGGGTAAATTTTTTCTGAACAAAATAAGGGGGTATATATGTTTAAATGCTGAACCCTGTAGCTTTGTTGGTGTGATTATTACATATATATAACCAGCCAGCCAGACCAGCTTAAAGACTTAAGAAAGCTGTGATGTGTGTTGGTGACAGTTTTGGTTGACGGTTTCTATTATATGGCTTTATTTTCTCCCTTTATTCAGACCCCCGGTTCGCAGCTGCACCGAACAACTCGTTCAGGCTAGAAAATACCACGCTACCGTTGCGTAGGATACAAGTGGTCGCTAGTCACTTTTATGTATAGCAACGTCGAATATAAGAAGAAACGAGCCGAAAATAGTTCCGTTCAATAGTTTAAAGTGATGATAACACTGACATATGCAAGAGATGAAAAGGTCACCTAGTTTTCTATTCATGAAGACCAGTTCATTACTCTACACGTCGGGAGGCTGATACAAGCGAACAGTGTTTCTTGGCCAGATTTGATCAGGGATGAATTACATTGAATACAAATGTATTTGCAGGAATATAAAATCGATGCAGCCTGTATAGATGGGCTTAGATGAAAACATCTACATTTAAGTTGAATACTTACCTTTTATATCTTATCCCGATTTATTCATATTTGTCAGTCAGTTCTGTACCCCCTCTGTCTCTCTCATTTTCTCTCTCTCTCTCTTTCTATCTATTCTTTCTCTCTCTCTCTCTCTCTCTCTCTCTATATATATATATCTATATATATATATATATATATATATATATATATATATATATATATATATATGTATATATAAATATATATATCGAGAGAGAGAGAGAGAGAGATGAATGAATATCTGTAGTTTTTTGTGACTGATTTGTTTCACGCAGACATTGTAATCAACTGACAACTGTTTTTCTTTGTTTTTCTCGTGTAATTATATACCACTAGGGTCGTGTTTGGTACAGCGTCAGTGTGTGTTTTGTTTTTCAATCCCCTTTCCCTGCGCATAGGATTTGGTGGACAGGGACGAGGTTGTTTCATCCTGCCATGGATGTTCGATTTCAGGTTAGGAGGTTATTTGGAAAGAATCTCAGTTTGGTAGAATGTTTCTCGAGTGATGTACTTTGTTTTGGGGGGTTTTTTGTCTTAGGGAGTTATGATAAGTAAAATGAGATTACGTTTAGAGTTGAATAATTATCATAGTGTCAATAAGATTGTTGTGCTGTTACTATCTTCATCATCAGAAATATCTATTCATTCATCTAGTAATAGTCCTAGCTAATAATTTTTCTGTTTTTTTTTCTGGCTTATATCATCAGCAGCAGCAGCAGTAGCAGCAGCAACAACAGCATTTTAGCGTCTTTCGGTGGACATAACCCTTCCTAAAGATTTGCTGGTCTTCTGTATCATTGGCGACACGGAGCTGATATATAATATTTTGTTTGTCTCATCATCCTATATTCTTCTGATTAAAGTTTCATATGTAATCTCTTGGGATCCTCGTAGTGATTCATTATGTCCAGCAGTTGTCTGATATTCTTTCAACATGGCCAACCCATTGTCACTTTAGTTTTCTAATGGATTCTATGATATCTCAGACTCTTGATTTTTCCTTAATGCTCTGTGCAGTCTTGTGATCTCTCTATGATTCATTCCTGTCCACGTTGCATAGTTCTCAGTTCAAGAGTCAGTCTTTTGGTTAAATTCCATGTTTCAACTACATAAGTGACTATTGGGAGAATGTATTGTTTGTAAACCCCTCCTTTGGGGACTTATGGGATTTTCTTGCTTTTGGATGTTGAGCTTATGCTACTGGAAGCTTGATAACCTAGTATATTCTTTGCTTGATTCCTTTTTCATTATGGGATTTCATTGAGATTTCTTGTCCTTGGTAGATGTAGTGGTCTACTTTCTCCAGTTCTGCGTTTTCGATTTTGATCTTTGTGTCTTTATTCTCAAAATGTTCGTTGTACATGGCATTTACTCTGGTGAAGTTCATGTGAAGATGATTTGATAGACCGAGATAAATTCATGAATGAAATAATAGTGTTGAATGACTTAGCATTAATGACAATCTTTACATTACTAAGTATGAAGATATTTATTGCTGTCATCCTATTTGTAGAAAAAAAAACGAATTCAAAACTATACAATAGTTTTGAATTCGTTTTTTTCTTTTTTTCATAGCTATTTTGTTTTAGGTTGTTAGAATAATAATCTGATGATGATGATGAATACCTTTAGGAAAAGCATGAATTCCTTGCCTCCGGGGACTATGCTCAAATAGTAGGGTATACTGATTTTTCTGGTGCTAGTGTTACAATATGAGGGTCAATAAGGACTCTTTGATTGAATATTCTTCATTTTCAAATATTTGACTTTTTTTTTTCTAAAAAGCATTTTTTAAAGATACTTTTGCGTGGGTATATGTGGAATATTAAAGATCAGATAAGTTACAGAGTAACCCTTTTCAGACACCAAAAAGGACGATAGAAACATCTTAAGTTGATTTATTGATAAGATAAGGTGTGGTCGTTTGGAACCCCCGCAGATAGATAGCCAGTCACAGCCACTTAATCAAAAAGAATAAAGTAAGTGAAAAGGGGTTGATATAAAAGAGACGGTGCATAAAGATTCTTATGATGAAAGCAAAAAGGACAGACAGTTAATTTAGTTGCAGAGGAACGAAAGAAGGTAGGAATTAAAAAAAAGGAACCAAAAGGGATGGACGGTCATTTAGTTTCGGTATCGGGTAAAAAAAGAGGGTAAGTTCATTTTGTAAATAGATATCGATAGAAGATTCTTGCCTATAGTTTTGATGAACCAAAGGTTGGTTTTTAGTAGGAGCACCAGAGTACCAGAGTAGTGGACGGGTGGTCTATGGGCCTCCAGCCGCTGGCAGTAGAAAAACATATTGTGCCTTCACACTCTCCTTCTCTCTCTCTCTCTCTCTCTCTCTCTCTCTCTCTCTTGACAAGCTCTCTCTCTCTGTGAGCGAGGCTCTTGTTTATTTTTCATCCAAACAGAGACTATCCATGCTTTTTTTTTTGGTCGGCCGAAGAAGAAAAATAAAGTTTAGAGTTCGAATCCTGATATGAGTCTTGTGTCGTTTTATTCCTTCCTATGCTGCAGTTGCAGTGCTGCCAGAACGGTACATCGTCGAGAAGGGTCCCTTAACCATAATCCGTCACTAGTCTCGAAGACCGACAACTCTTGAACAGCCTTGAAAGATCAGCTATGTCAGGTTAACTTGTCCTTGTCTCACCCAAGATGAAATCCACTGTGGTCCCTGAAAAATCAAGCCAAAGGTCACAAGATAGATAATTTGGTAGGTAGATCCGTAGGAAGATAGGTAAGTTATGACCAGAATTTTTTTAATATGGTGTTAGTTCCTTTGGTTTATTGGAAATAGATTTTAAAATTCTGTTTCAGTTTTCCTGGCGGAAGTAGTTCTAAGTGTCAGACGGATGAATACTCAAGAAGAATTTTTAGAATTTATTTTTAACAACTAATAACAAAATGTTATTTGAAATTAATGAACAAAAATGTATAAATGCAAAAACAATAATTTTTCGTACATCATTATCAGCGGCAACAGCTGTTTAGTGCCGTTGTTTAACATAAAAGTTCCCAAAGAATCCACAATGGGCGTAACGGAGCCAGCTCTCGTAGCATTCCTCTAGCATGTTACGACATCTTACTTTCTATCAACTACAGTATCGTGTGTGATCTCTTGGGATTCATGTTATAAGTCATGATGTCCATCAGTTGTCTAACATCTTTTCAACACGTCCAGCCCATTGCCATTTAAACTTGCTAATGGTTTCTATGATATATCCGACTCCTTTCTTGTATCTAGTATACTGTGCTGTCTTACAATCCCTCCATGTGAGGTTGAGCATGATTCTCTCATGTGCAATTCGCGTGGTTCTCAGCTTGAGGGTGAATTCTTTTGGTTAAGTCCCATGTTTCAGCTCCATTGGTGACTATCAGGAGAATGCGTTGGTTGTAAACCCTTCTTCCTCATGACTAGTGGAATGTTCTTTAAAGCTGACCTTGCTCCTCCGGAAGCTTTCAAGCTTAGTTTGATTCTTAGCTTCATTCCCTCTTCTTCTGTGGAATTATTGTCCTAGGTAAATGTACTGGTATATTTTCTTCGGTTCTGCTTTATGGTGAATACTAAATACCTAATATTGATATATCAA
This sequence comes from Thysanoteuthis rhombus, assembly GCA_963457665.1. Taxonomy (NCBI): domain Eukaryota; kingdom Metazoa; phylum Mollusca; class Cephalopoda; order Oegopsida; family Thysanoteuthidae; genus Thysanoteuthis; species Thysanoteuthis major. The sequence goes on along the minus strand of OY735226.1, from coordinate 10,884,264 downwards.
TATTTAGGAAAGACTGGGGCACAGCGAGACATGACACAATTCAATTATTCATTGAGGTCATGGACAATTTTATTCATCAAAACTACAGCTCAAAGAATAGTATCTCATTGCTTATTCTTCACAATCATGAAAGCCTCATTTCAATACGTGTTATTGACATAGCCAGAGAAAACAATGTGACGATCCTGACCCTGCCACCTCATAGTATCAACGATATGCAACTCTTGATATGACAATATTAAACCCTTCGATACATATTACGAACAGGCCGTCGACATATAGCTGCGTCAAAACCCTTGGAAGACCATCACATTTGAGATTGCACATAGTGTTAGAATAGTCTATCTTAAGGTATTGGCACCTGACAACATTGTTTATGAGTTTAGAAAAACGGTGATTTATCCTATGAATGTGAATGCGTGTTTTTTACTCATATTTCCTTAGGACTTCTATCGCTGATTGATCGGCCCATCAACCAACGAGGAGAGCATTTCAATGATGGAAAGACCAGCTAGACATTCAAATCGATTCCAAGATCCATGTCCATCAGCTTTTTCTCATCAATTTTGTTGTGTTCTTCGGGGAACGCACTTGTATAAAAGTCCAGAAATATCTTCGGGAGAAGAAAATTGAATTTTCACCTTGGCCTTCACTGAATCCCGACCTGAATCCCGCTGAGAACTTTAGGGGTGAATGAAAAATAAACTGGTTACAACCCACAAATCTACGACGGATTGAATATTATGCACATGGAGAGTGGTGAAATATCTGTGAAGATGCAAATACTTATCTAGTAACAGATTATCGTAAATTTTTTTTTGAAAAGCTCTATACAATTGACAATTGATTTTCTAGCGCTTATAATTATGGACGTGTAGCTATTATTTTTCATTTTTTTTGCTGTTATTTAAAATTTCAAATCTCGATTTAGAATTTTGCTAAGCTCATACTGGAAGCTATTTCTGTTAAGCAGGAAATCTTTATTACTCAATAATTTTGGCAAAAGTTACCAATAATTAAAGAAAAATTAAACCATGCCAATACCTTAAGTCTTAGCAATGAGGCAGATAGATAGATAAATAGATAGATAGATAGATAGATAGATAGATAGGTAAATAGGTAATTGCTCAATTACTGCAATTTACTTACTCGTGTCCGTGCCATTTGCGATAGTAAGATTTGTCTATATCATTAATTAAAGCTTTAATTCCTAGGAAGAGTGCCTTTGTTCATCTGTTGTCGCTGATGTGACAATTAATTCACTAAGCAGGTAATGTGCTTTTGATACCTACTTAAGAAGCTGAGAGGTCAAATAATTGCTTTTCTATGATTCAACGGATAATGAATGTTGTGTCTCTAACATTAATTAGATCCAAAGTTATTGTCTTGAGATTAAAAGCATCTGCTTACTGGTCTTTGATTTTGAATACAGGTTTGTTTATTACACTTACAAACACAATGACTATTACTACTACTACCACAACCCAAATGGTAGCAGAGGTGTGAACCACAGCACTAATGGGTTAGGAAAAGATGAGATGTTGGCTGAACACCTGGGGAGATTTACTTTCACACAGCCTTCAGCGATAACCACCGGGCACCTGGTGTGAAACTGTAAACTGCAGTACTGCTGTGGACAATGAGAGTGTGTAGAAGAGTGCTGGAGACTTGAGAAGACATGCTGTCACTCAACCTCCAGCTGGTGTTAAATTGCTGATGATAATGATATTAATAATATCCATCCATTTGCAAATTAGTATGATTATTCGTACAACTGGTTGTATGGTTTTTTCTGTACGAGTCCTGTTATAAATTCGAAGTTATGATGATTCTGAATGGGATTAACAGAGCAATGCATAAATAAAAGTAATCGTAATCAAAATCCGATTGTCCGTTGTCTTAAAAACGATCATTACGTGAAAAGTCCAATGTGTCAAAGGAACGCAGTGTGAGCAATTAAAAGAGAAAAAGAGAGCAATTGCTTCAGTGAGTGATTTACAGAAATAATCAATTATTGACTGAATGAGTCAGACTCTCTTTATCCCAAATGAATCAAAATTTATCATGGTCAGACAGGGACAAGGGGGTAGTTGCTAAATAGTTAAAGACGCTTTTAATCAACGTCTCGTAAAAATGGCCCCAACTGGTCAAATGCGATAATAATAATAATAATAATAATAATAATAATAATAATAATAATAATAATAATACTTAACGTTTGGCTTTGAGATGAACTCTGATTATTTTCGAACATTTCAATGATATTTTACTTTGGTTGATTATTCTTGATATTTTGATGGTATCTTTGTACCTCTGAGATGGTTTTCTTTGTAAGTCTGAGAAATTTTCTCTTGCAATGAAGAGGCCACTGCCAAGTCGGAAAAAGTTGTTTCTTGGACCTGCACGTGGGTAAGTGGAATTAAAATTAAATTTAAAATTATTATATTTATAATTTATAATTCAAAATGAGTTGTCCCATAGAAGTATAGAAAAGCGAGGGGCGAGTATATATATATATATGTGTGTGAATGAACTTTTCGACTGGTGGCACCCCCCACCTCCCTCGAGATTAGTATAGTATAAATTGGCTGTGGTCGCTTGGCCATCTACCCAGCGGGCATTGGAAGAAAAAACAACGAATATCGAAACTTATACTAAGTCGAGACTTATAACATTTAAGGGAGACATATGATCTTTAATGTATGTAACCCCCCCTCCCCAAGAAAAAGGCTTAGTGTTATTTCTTTAGTTCAACCATCAGGTAAATGTCATATCACTAAATAGATATCTCTGCAAGCCTGAATGGCTTGTCCTTGTGAGGCCATACCCTGGGTGGTAGGAGCTGGTGGGGCTCTTTGGTTACCACTGTGCACATCGGTCTCAATGAACCCACCAAGGTCTGGTGCTACCTCCAAAGAACCAAAACCCCAATCATGACAGTACAACCAAACCATTTTACCGCAAAAAACGGGGCACAGATCCAAGACCTGTGTGTCGTAACCGGCAGGTGTTCCCTTGTTAGCCACCAGGAGGGACCCGGTCGTCATCCTGTGACTGCTGGCCAAAATCTCGGCTCGTGTACCCTTAATGGCCTTCAGGAGGGACACAGTCGTCACACAGCTACTGTTGGCCAAAACTCGTATACCACTAATGACACCCAGGGAAAGCGCAGTCCTCACAGGGTGACTGCTATAAAGAACAAGAGAAAGAAATGGACAAGGGAAGAGAATAGACTAGTTATGTACTGTTACTATAAAAGCAAGCCTTCTGTGCGATCTTATAGAGAGCGTATGCTCCAAATATGGAGGGAAAAATCTGCTGTGGAAGTATCGAACCAACGCCTTGCTGACCAAGTAAAGCAAATTCTAAAGAAGAAATGGCTGTCTGAGACTGAACTACTACAGATTCGCATTAATGTAGAGAGAGTTTCAGGTGACACATCTGAAGAATGCCCCCCAGCACAACTAGTACCAATAACAAAACTAGAATAATCCCCCATGAGATCCCCACAGTAAGCTACGCACCAGAGGGTGATGACGAGGCACCAACGGAAGAAGAGAAAACCAAAATACAAGCTTTGAAAGAGATCATGCGAGGAGAGAAAACAACACTCCCCTCCCTAAGAGACAAAGACAGAAAGAAAGTCGGAGAAGTGACCGAACAGGTCAACTGCCTCTTACAGCACATAGAAACAGACACCCTCCTAGAACTCAACAACCTAATTTACGCAGGGGCAAAAATGGTAGCACAAAGCTTCACAACACAAGATAGGAACCTGAGCAATAATAGGGAAGGGAAACCCAACTGGGAGAGAAGGTTACAAAGGCAGATCTCCCAACTACAGAGAGACGAAGTACTGCTTAGAAATACACCACACACAGACAGACCACGAGTAAGACTTTATAACAAATACAAGGTAACGCAAAAAGGCATCGCAACTGTAGTCGATGAGTTACACCAGAAAAGACTAGCTAAAGAGGCAAGACTAAAAAGATACAGACTAAGAACGGCCCAATACACACAAAACCGCACATTCCAAAACAATGAGAAAAAGTTTTACCAAGATTTAAAAGGGGAAAGAAGGCAGGACATAAAACCAGATGCCACAGAGGCCAAGAACTATTGGAATAGCATATGGGGGCACCCAAAAAGACACAATGTAACACCGCAATGGTTAGGAAACATGAGAAAAGAACTAGAAGATATAGACAAGGGAGAACCAATAGTACTGAATGAAACCACATTGAAACATACTCTTAGGAAAGTAGCCAACTGGAAAGCACCGGGTCCTGACGGGATCCATGGGTATTGGTTCAAAAAGTTCACCACGTTACACGGCAGACTCACTCACCTACTCCAAAATTGTCTAAATGAAGGCAAAGCACCAGAATGGATGACTAAAGGCAGAACTACCCTCATCCAAAAAGACCCGGGAAAGGGGAACATAGCAAGCAACTAGAGACCAATCACTTGCCTACCACTTATGTGGAAAATCCTGACCGGGCAAATAGCAGAGAGAATATACATGTCGATGGATAGAAGGGGGCTACTACCAGAAGAACAGAAAGGGTGTAGGATAGGAACCAAAGGGGCAAACGATTTACTCTACATAGACCAGATGATCTTAAAAGAAGTAAGGAAAAGGAGAAAGAATATCGCAATGGGATGGATAGATTACAAAAAGGCATACGATATGATTCCACATAGCTGGATACTCGAATGCCTTAGAATGTTCAAAATTAGCGAACCGGTGGTTAAATTCATTGGTAATTCGATGGAAGACTGGAAAGTAGATTTGACAGCCGGAGGGGACAAACTAGCCGAGGTAGGGATAAAAAGGGGAATCTTCCAAGGAGACTCGTTGTCCCCACTATTATTTGTTCTAACAATGATACCGCTTAACAGAATCCTGAAAAACAGCAAAGGATACCACTTCTCTAAAACAAAAGGAAAGGTCAACCACTTAATGTACATGGACGATATTAAATTGTTTGCAAAAAACAGGGGAGAGCTTGAGACTCTGTTCAACGAAGTAAGGGAATATAGTGAGGACATAGGAATGGAGTTTGGGATAGAAAAATGCGCAATCATGGTGATGCATAAAGGAAGGCTTTCAATGACTGAGGGAATTGAACTTCCGGACAACAACAAGATTAGGGCATTGACTGCACAAGACCGATACAAGTACCTAGGTGTCCTTGAATGTGACACGATAAAACGGGAAGGATAAGGAAAATATTAGAAACCAAATTAAATAGCAGAAATCTAATAAAAGGAATGAACACCTGGGCTGTGTCAGTAGTTAGGTATACAGGACCATTCCTAGGATGGACAAAGGAAGAGCTCCAATCAATGGATAGGCGAACAAGGAAACTTATGACGATGCATAAAGCATTACACCCTAGGGATGATACAGATAGGCTATACGTTAAGAGAAAAGAAGGTGGTAGGGGGCTCATCAGCATAGAAGATTGTGTCCAGAGAGCTAAAGTAGTCCTAGATAGATATGTGCAAACAAATAGTGAAGAAATCATAAAGAGCGCGAGGGATAGTGCAACAAACAATAAAGTAGAAAACAATGGAACAGTACAGCAAACTAGAAAAGAAAAGTGGGAAGGGAAAAAATTGTACGGCGAGTTTAAAAGATAAAAGATGTAGCAGACGAGAAATCATGGACGTGGTTACGAAAGGGAAACCTTAAGAGAGAAACAGAATCGCTCATCATGGCAGCCCAAAACAAAAGCATAAGGACAAACTACATAAACGCAAAAATCGACAGAACACAGACAAACAGCAAATGCCGCATGTGCGGTGAAAGAGATGAGACGGTAAACCACATAACTAGTGAATGTAGCCAACTCGCCCAGAAGGAGTATAAGCATAGACACGATAGAGTAGCAACGATGATACACTGGGAACTAAGCAAACAAATGGGATTCAACCATGGGGAAAAGTGGTACCAGCACAAGCCAGAGGCAGTTTTGGAGAATGACAACCACAAACTACTGTGGGACTTTGACATCCAAACTGACCACCTCATCCAGGCAAGAAGGCCGGACTTAGTAATAGTAGACAAAAAAAGGAAGGCCTGCCAAATAGTAGACGTTGCTGTACCTGCAGACCATAGAGTAAAAAAGAAGGAGGGTGAAAAAAGGGAAAAATACTAGGACCTAGCAAGGGAGTTAAAGAAAATGTGGAACATGAAAACCAGGGTAGTACCGGTCATAGTGGGCGCACTAGGAACTGTCCCCAAAACGCTGAGGGAGAGACTGGAGGAGATCGGGATTAGGGGGAGGATAGAGACCGTACAGACCACAGCACTGCTGGGAACTGCACGGATACTGAGGAAGGTGCTAGAGATATAAGGACTGCAACGAATCGTAGCTCTGTCATGATATGCGAAAGAGAGAGGAGACGTTAGCTGAAGACCTGAGGAGACTTATTGTCACTCAGCCTTCAGCGATAACCACTGGGCAACCGGTGTGACACTGTAAATCGCAGAATTACTGCGACCTATGAGTACTAGGAGAGGAGGGCTGGAGACTTGAGGAGACTTGCTGTCACTCAAACTCCAGCGGTTACCACCAGGCAACTGGTGTGAGATTCCAAATAATAATAATAATGATAATAATTATTTTTATTATTATCATTATTATTATTATTATCATTATTATTATTATTATTATTATTATTATTATTATTATTATTATTATTATTATTATTAATTCAAATGTGGTCAAACCAAAATGTTCATTATCACAGTAAGTTTCTAACCAACACCTCGTGTCGAATTAAGACTTTGACTTTTTTTCAAGAGAATGTATATTTATAACAAGAATTACTGTTATTTTAGTTGACTTATTACAAATAAAAAATCTCATAAATTACTTGTATGCTCCTCTCCACGGATCCATACATGGATAACCCGGTCATTCCTGACGGGTATATTCTCGTAATGATTATAATCCATTCATATGCATGTCTGCGCCAGATATCTGGTATTGTTTGCCCGTATCCATTACTTTTTTTAGTACCATAAAAACGAAAGACTCATTTCATATTATTCGTGCACTTACTCTGCATGATTGCACTTCTTTTCAAAGCTTCACTTGAGACATTTGTATATGCGTCAACAGGATAAAATCCACATCATCACCTGGAGTCGTGTACTTAGCTAGCCACATGATTAGGACCAGTTGAGTCTTTCCTTATTCGCTTCATGATGTCGATTTCGAGAGAACATGACAGCAATGACCATTTCCAGTCATGCCAAGTTTCTGAATATATTATTATAGTTTGGGACGTTTGGAAGCAGTTGTTTGGATGCTGAAGTTTTGGCACTAACCCATTTGGCAACACACATTTTGGCACTGAGAATATTTTTCATTTGTAAATATGTATATATGGACAGTGGTAATGAGACCAAATTATGAAATATCTATTTTACTGAAGTAGATACGGTACATATATATCGAAATAGGGAATCTAGCTCTAGACCTATCTCAACCAATAGTTTGTGTTTTTTATATGACATAAAGTTGGATTATAACTTGAAAGCTTTCCAAAGTTTCACGTTCGATTTACGATGAATCAATTGACATATTTCCTTGCCTAAAAATCTGGCGCCAAAACCCCCTGCGCCAAAACGGTTGCAAATATATATATATATATATATATATATATATATATATATATATATAAATATAAATAAATGAAAAACGTCAGCGCCCAAACGACTGCAACCCAATCGTCCCATTGGGATATTACTTCTAAAAAATTGAATTATTAAAAATAATAAAAAGAAGAATATTGATCTGAGTAAAGTCTCGAGATACGAACATTTTTTCCAAATTAGTTCTAAAATAATTGAGTATTGTTGGTTCATAATGACTATAGAGTCAAAAAAGCACTTTTTGAAAAAAAAGTGCCCAGCGGTGTACTCACGCAAATATATGACCGGGGGCTCCCGGAGACAAAAGCACTTACAATTACACAGACACTCAAAGAGAGAAAATTCTGTAGTCCACTTGGCTGGTTGGACAAGCCATGTATTTGACCATGGTGATATGATCGATAACGTTTCAACAAACGATCATAAAATTCAAGTTTTCTCTTCTCCAGATGCAATACTCGTATTTCTAGAGTTATATTCCGTCTAATTGTCAAACTCCAGTCCAAGTCAGGAGTTGACTTTGTTTTTTTTTTTACTGTAACAACAACATCGTCACAAAATTATGGACTGTAAACATTTTATTGTTTGTCAGTCACTTCATGTTATACGAAACAGATGTGAAATAAACATTCTCCGATTGTAATTTGAAAACTCGACCAAGCGATTAAAAGATGGTTAACTTACTGGCTGAAGCAAGCTAATTAGTCTTACGTCTCGATGGAAATTACATATTACCAGATACACAAAGGCTTTTTTTTCCATTTTAAATCATTAAATAGTTTTATGCTAATAGAAAGTACTTATCGTATGTACGATTCAACAGTTGCAATTATCATCTTCAGTTGGAATAGAAAAAGGAGTTGAAATTGACACTGCAGTAGCCCAATTTGCCATTTGATCGTTCAATATTCGAATAACCTTCCTTTGAATATAACTTGTCCGTCTTTGGTCATGTCCAGTTAAAAAAAAAAGGCAGCGTATGGTGAAGTTAATGTCACCCCAAAGTCTATCTCACATCTCACAGAAACTTCTGATAAGTGAAATCAGGGCAGTGACGGCTGTTGTCGTGGCCAGTGTAATGGCACTAACTACTTACTAAACACTGAATCAAGAAGTGAGTGTAAAGATTCCTTAAACCTCAGACCGTGATTTTAAATCATTTACTTCTATAGCAATAATAAAATCATTACTGGTTCGGCCCGTGGAAATTCCACGTGTGTTTACGACTAAGACCATGCATTATATATATATCATATTATGGCTCTATATCATTTTCACACTTAGCGTGTTTCTTCTCATTCCCTCCATTTTCCCTTATAATTTTCATCGGTTATCTTTGATTTTATCCATATGTTGGATCAGTTTTAAATCAAAAATTTGTCCTAGTACTTCTGTAAACTACCTTTCTTTCACCCCTCTTTTCCTACCCTTCCATTTGACTACCTAACTTTTTCCCCTCTTTTCTCCCTGCCCTCTTATCGAACTACCTAATTTTCATTTTTCCCTCTCCTCTCAAATTACTTCTGTACAAAACCTAACCCCTTTTCTCTTCTTTTTCATCCTGAATAGAATAAGAAAAAATTTATATAAATTAAATATTATTTCAATTTATTTGAAATCAACTTTTTTTATTCTTTCTCCCACGGATGCCAGACTTTCTTTTTCCCTCCTCCTTTATTGAACTGCTTAACTTTCTTTCCTTCTCTCTCCCTTCCTATCCTCTTATGAAACTACCTATCCCCTTCCCTTCCTATGCCACCCCCTCCCATTTAAATCAAAACATAAGATTCAAACGCTGGAAGACAGAAGCAGAATGATCTTACTATAACTGAAGACATCTCTGGGTTTGTGTGCATGTGTGTGTGTGTATGCACATAGATAACTCGACAGCTGGCCGTTGTACGAAGTTAATATTCTCTTTGTTTAATAGTCAATACACTATGCATTACAATGTTGAGTTTGAAACTGTTTAGAACTCGAGGAATCTGTTACTAATAAATTTTAAAAATCTATAAATTTCAGATCCATCATCTAAAATCATAGATCTAAATTTAGATATAAAATATCTAAATTGGCAATAGATCTAAATTAAGATATGAAATATTTAAATTGGCAACACTGAAAGGCGTAACTGAAATGATATTACACCGTTGTTTTGTACGGTGGACGGAAGTTCATTTTATTTGACTATTATGGCAGATCGCACCATACAACGTTCATCCAAAACAAATAAGAAACAGTCAGACAAAACTGTCAACTCAAGTTTTGTTGAGCTTTCGAATTGGTCTGGCTGCCTATGTATGTATGAATACATATATGTATGTATGCATGTACGTATGTATGTATGTATGTATGTATGTATGTACGTATGTATGTATGTATGTATGTATGAATGCTTGTATGTATGAATGCTTGCATGTATGTATGTATGCATGTATGTATGTATGAATGCTTGTAAGTATGTATGTATGCATTTATGTATGTATGTATTCATGTATGTATGTATGCATGTATGTATGTATGTATGAATACATGTATGTATGTATGAATGCTTGTATGAATGTATGTATGCATGTAAGTATGTATGTATGCATGTATGTATGTATGTATGTATGTATGTATGTATGTATGTATGTATGTATGTATGTATGTATGGATACATGTATGTATGTATGTATGAATGCTTGTATGAATGTATGTATGTATGTAAGTATGTATGTATGCATGTATGTATGTACATATGTGTGTATGAATGCTTGCATGTATGTATGCATGTATGTATGTATGAATGCTTGTAAGTATGTATGTATGCATTTATGTATGTATGTATTCATGTATGTATGTATGCATGTATGTATGAATACATGTATGTATGTATGAATGCTTGTATGAATGTATGTATGTATGTAAGTATGTATGTATGCATGTATGTATGTATGTATGTATGGATACATGTATGTATGTATGTATGAATGCTTGTATGAATGTATGTATGTATGTAAGTATGTATGTATGTATGCATGTATGTATGTATGTATGTATGTATGTATGTATGTGTGTGTGTATGAATGCTTGCATGTATGTATGTATGCATGTATGTATGTATGAATGCTTATAAGTATGTATGTATGCATTTATGTATGTATGTATTCATGTATGTATGTATGCATGTATGTATGTATGTATGAATACATGTATGTATGTATGAATGCTTGTATGAATGTATGTATGCATGTAAGTATGTATGTATGCATGTATGTATGTATGTATATATGTATGTATGAATGCTTGTATGTATGTATGTATGTACGTATGCATGTACGCATGTATGTATGTATGTATGTATGTATGAATGCTTGTATGTATGTATGTATGTATGTATGTATGTATTTCCTATGTGTACAAAGATACACCAATAAAGTTAGAGGGCTGAAAATTTAAACGATTCCTTATTATGTATTGAAAAATAGTTCTTTCACCCTAAATAGTTTTCTTAGTAGCAGAGGAGTAGATTGAAATACAAAGTTATGCAAAATTAGTCTTTACTTAGAGCACAATGTTTACCTTTGTTTTTCTTTTGAAAATTCTGACTTTTTTAGTCAACAATAAAAGGCGAGCGAGAAGAAAAGATATTCCAAACTTTTAAGTAATCACTTTAACACAGCATGCTGCAAAAAATATTGGTTACGTGATGGTTCTTATTGAATGACTAACCAGACCTGTTAAAAATTCAAAATTTAGAATTTGAAATGATTTGTCAATAGATTGAGTCTGTATGGACAGGTGAAATGGAAAAAGAATGTTCAAATAGATATTACTTTATCAAATTCAGATGCATGGAATTATTAGATATTAGCAAGTATTACCTTTCCCGTTTCAAAATTGCCGCCATTTCTACTTCAGGATAACAGACGCTGATGATGGACAAATGTTGACCTTATAGAAACCAACACTAACCGTAAAAATTTTAATCCGAACACCTACCTTTGAAAATACTTAACGTAACCCTAATCCCCTGGATCGGCAATTATTTTAAAAACAGGAAAGATAACAATTGCCTTAACATTTTTTAAATATGCCCTTCATTTAGAAAAAAAGGGGTAGTAGGTATTTTACTGAAAGGATAGGAACAGAGAGGGAGAAAAGGGATGAAAAAGAGATTTAACTAAATAAGTACGTTAAAAAGAAAACAAATTCGTGAAAGTAAAATGTGATCCAGTATTTTCCAATTGATTCTCAGCTTCTCAACACTAAAATTGACAAAAGAGGAGTGAAAGAAAAGTACCATAGAACAAATAAATCTCGAAATTCTTCAATGTTTTTGTGACAGGTGAAATTGACTTAGAGACGACAAGCACCCAAAGTGGCATCACTCACTTAACCATACGCTATTTTAATCATAGCGATGGGAAGGAGTCTGATTCAAGTTTTTCCCCAAGATCATTGGTCCTAGTGTCAGTCGGAATTTGAAACTTGGCTCAGCCAGTTCATTTTCAACGTTGCTAACCTATTGGCTACCGACAATCACTGTTACCCAAAATAAACCATAATTATTTACAGAAATATTTACGGATATGTATGAATTCCAATGAGACAACTTTTTAAAAGAAAAGAATCAACTCGTTTCAAACGTTGGGAAGGGAATATTATTATCGGTAAGATTGTTACTTTTAAGTGGAAGTGTCCATTGTTACAGACAGAGAAACAAACTGAAAATCGCCATGTGGTTCAGAATTAAAGAATAAGGATTAATGAGAAAAAGGCTACTTTTGACCAAGTGTTGAAAAACTGTTTCTATAAAAAAAATAATGGCAAAAGGTTTTAACCTTTTCAGATAAGCGTGTTTGTATGCTTTCTCGTGTGTTCGTGTGTTTGAGCACTCCTAACCATCTGATTATGTCTATAAACTTGGGAATTGGCACAAGAACTCCATTGGACCCCACCCCAAAATGCTTTTTATCATTATTTTTTAAGGCTTTTTTTACTAGTCTCGGGTCTCATTTTGACAGGTTTATTAAAACATCTCCATTCTGAAGAATCTAGATATTTGTAAGTGTTATTTGACTCTGTTCTAAATGTTTTCCACTTGAAACTGCCTGTGATTTTAGAGATATGATTTATTTCTTCTTCGATGGATTCTTTTCACATGACTGCAAATTCTGACGCTACCGTTGTTCAATTATTGACTGTGATTGCGAGTTTACATTATTGGCTTTGTAGTTACTCTACGATTTCTCCCAAGCTCATTTATTTCTTTTACTCAACGATCCTGTTCTTTTTTTTTTCTTTTTTTTTTTTTTTTCGTCGGATGAAATAGTAGCTCTGTCTGGTAGTAGAATTAATTGGATTGTACGACGCCCAGACAGGGATTGGTCTTCAGTCACCACGGACGTCTAGTACATCTGCCCGTAGGATTGTCTGTCAGTCAAATATTCTACACGAGGCTATATCCTGTTTAGATCAAAAACGATTGGTTAGAAAATCTCGGGCCTTGAAGCTCAGGTCCCTAACCTGATACCGAGCATGTGATCTGTTAGTGTAGGCTGCCTGGGTTTTTACACCGGTTAGATTTGCATTTCTCGCCCCAGGGGGGACTGGTTACACGTACCAACAGCATATAATGACTGAGCTACCAACGTTTATATGTCAGTTTTCTTACCTTTGAGACTATCAAACCAATCTCACTCAGCACCATATTTTTCATAAGTTTTAGTAAGAGTAATATTAACATTTCATTTTATTCTTTCTATTTGATGAAGCAATCATCATCATCATCATCATCATCATCATCATCAAGAACAGCCATTTTGGCGTCCATAGACCTACTTCAAGATTCGCCGAAACACTCTATCATGGGTGTCGCGGAGCCATTTCTTTCTTAACTTGTCTAGTTAGTCCTGCCATCTTATTTTCTAATTTTTTTTTATATTACGAATTTGCATATGATCTTTGAGGATCCACATTGTTTTGATGTCCACCGGTTGTCTGACTCTCTCGCAATACGACAAGCCCTTTGCCAATTGAGTTTTCTAATGGATTATATGATATCTCTGACCACTGTCGTTTTTTCACACATACTGTGCAGTCATGTGATCTCTCTCCTTGAGCTGTTGAGCAGGACTCTTCCCTGTTGCATGGTTTTAAGTTTGAAGGTCAATCTTTTGATTAGGTTTGATGTTTCAGCTCCATTAGTGACTCTTTTGAAGATGCATAAGTAATATACCCTTCTTTGTGGAACAGATGGGACTTCTTTGTTCTTGAAGGTTGAGATTTCTCTTGGAGTGTTTTGGCGAGGTCTTTCTCATTTTCCCAGGCTACCAGTCTACGACAAGGAATGCACAGTGCAGGTCGGAAATAAAAAGCCACGAAAAAATCAGACGAAAGAAACTATTTGTCAAAAATGAATGATATTTTTTCAATCTTAGGGATCTCCCAGGGTCAATGAGAATTTAGGTTTCTGCAAAGATTTTTTCGGACATGACTTATTCCCATTCATCGAGAGAAACAATACAACAGAGGTAGCAAAGTTTCGTAAATGTCAAAGCTGGGGCGTGGCTGGAGATTTGAGGGCCCAGAGGGTTTGGCTCCTTGAGTTCTCCTTCTGATATTTAGTACAGTGCTTCCCAACCTAGGAGCTGAGGCACCCTGAGGATCCAGCAAATCTGTTACTGAGGATCTATGAGTTCGCTGAATTGACAGACCTTTCAAAAGCCTGAGAAATTAGTGACGTAGACATTTTATTTTTTGCATGCAACCCTGAATTAACTATTCTGCAAGATACTCACTAGCTCCGGATATAAAAAGAGAAAGAGGCATCCTGGGTATCTTGTAGTTTACCATGTAAAATCATTATGAGTTGTCGAAATCGTTCATCGTGGAAATTTAAATTCAACAATTGCCTTTGTGTCTTTTATTTAGATTCAAAACTTCAAATGATTCCATCAATACAAATACTATTGAAGAAAATTGGTTATTATGCAAGCTGAAATTCTGTTGGTAATGGATTGGTTGAGTAAAGTAGTATATTTTTCTGGGAAAATGTAGTTTTCTAATTTATTTTAATGTGTTTTAAATGGATATAACCCTCCTTTCATTTCTTCAGAGAAGTTCCATTTTGGAAATGTTGTTAATTAGGCATTGGGATGGTCGAGGTTGACGTACCATCTTTGGTCAGTGCTAAAAGCATCAAGCGGCTTTAATGCGACCCTGCTTAAATGCAGTCATTTTATAACGAAAGTCCCTTATACAATACACCATGTATATAAATCATACATTTCAAAGCAGATTATCATATTTCATTATAGAGTAGTTTTCCCTTATTTATTCATTTCCAAATTCGTTAAAAAATCTTGATTTATAAATGGTTGACAAAAATGCGAGAAGAGAACCTAATTTCTGAATTTTTCAGATACGATGTAATTTAAATTTTTTTAAATACTACCATCAATTTTTGAGTGCATTGTTGGAGTAGTTTTATATAAATATCAATACAAATACATGTACGCAATAATTCAATCATGCATGCAGTTTTCATATTTGTTCGTATCAATAGCAGTAATTGCTGTCTCTGACTGACTGACAAATCGACATAACAAACGCCTCGTACGATCTCCATGAAGCATTCCCTCCCACTTGTTGCGTGAATCTTATACCGATTAAGAGATATTCTATTATCACGTCATCAGACTATGGGATTCTATTTTACTATTGAAGATTCTTTCAGGGGAGAGAACTCTGAAAAGAATGGGCTCATAGAGGTGGGGGGGGGCTTTAACAGACACTAGAGATCGAACTAGTCTATCTATAGTCTGATTTTCAGGCTTGTTTGAACTTTTAATTTGTATTGTTATAAGGTACACATATATACCTCTACCAATCATCGTACATCTCTCATATTCTTATGCAAAAATCGATGCTTCCCAACAGGGTGGGTTCAGGTAGTCCAGTTGGGAGGGAAATAAGACAATTAAGTAAAAATGAAAGTCGGGTGGATGTTTTCCACTCAAAGAGAGAAAGGAAATATGATACAAAATAGAGAATAACTGTTCAACCAAAAGTCTGAAATTTCACAACCATTATTTCTTATTGATATTACTTGAGATTCCCTTATATTGTTGGCTTTTTGTCGTTGTACTTAATTGGTTTTGTTAACTTCCATTAAGTTTGTTTTTTTTAAATTTCCATAGATTACTGTGATGTTCGCTTCCTAGAATTGACTTCGATGTGGATTAGTTTTATAATAATTAGAATCTATAACTATGAGCCTCTGGCAGCAAGCGGTATGTGTTGATGAGAATGTCTGAAACACGCCTTCACAGTCAATAATTGAACGACCTTAGCGTTAAGATTTGAAGTCATGTGAAAAAAAAATCCATTCGAATAAAAAGTATAGTCAGGATAAATTTTATTTATGATATCACTGGTGCTTTTCCACTGGAAGACATCGAAAACAGAGTGAAAAAGCATCCAGAAATATATATCTCCCAAAATCTGGATATTTAAAAAAATAAAAAAAATGTCAAAATATAGCTTGAAAGGTCGAAAAAGCTACCCCCCCACACACACATACACACACAATCACCAAAATATCTTAGACGGGGTTTTGTAGAGTATTGGTACGAATTTTCATATCTGTAACCAAAACGGTAATGCCAGGAAGGTTGGAACACACAAAGAAGTATATAAACATACGCAGGTATAAAATATAAAAAAAAGGCTAAAAACAGTTGTATTCCTTGGTGCAACATACTCAAATGGAATTAGTAATTTTATCAACAAAACTAGAAAAGGTTGAGAACCATAGGCACAAATCCTTGTCAACCTGAAATATCTCGAATTCCACTGTGCTTGACATTTCTTCCCCCAGAACTGAAGAACAATGCCTCACTCAAACCTAGCATGTAATGAAAGGATTTAAATTCTTTGATATTCTTTACTTACTTTGAGCAATAAACTTACTCTCAAATCTAGTTGCGCTGAAGTTCATACGCAGTAAACGTTTACAAATCTTGAAATAGTTTCTCTAGAACCTTCATTCCAACTGCGATCATAAATTGCCCCGAATGACATGAAAGCAACACAAAATTGATACAAGAAGTGGAGATGTCATCGCCATCATCGTCATTATCATTAACCATGTTTCAACATCCATACATATATGTATGTATATGTATGTATGTATGTATGTATGTATGTATGTATAGATAGATAGATAGATAGATAGATAGATAGTTGGATAATCGTGCTTTTACTTGTCGGTATAGATGGTAGTAAAGGTTACCCCAAGATTGACAGGCACCTCTCTAGAATCAAAGTCAATTTTGGTGGCAGAAAATACTATCCTTCTCGACTACCAGATCATGACACGAAGAGGATATCAAATTGTTATGTTTTTAACCGTCAACTGGTTGTATCTGATCCTTGTACAATATCATCAGCATAACCCTTTTAATGTCCGTTGTTGGACAAAGACCTTCCCAGGGATTTGCCAAACCTCTCTCTCATGAGCATTGCAAAGCCAATACTTTCTGACCTTGTCTACTTCGTTGCACCATCTTACTTTTTTCAGGTCTTAGTTACACAAATGAAATTTGGGGATCCATGTTTCGAGTCGTGATATCAAGCGACTGTCTGATATTCTTGCAACATGGCCAGTCCATCAATACATATATTTCATGATACCTCTGACTCCTTTTTTTTGTTTTGTTTTGTTTTGTTTTTATCTACTGTGCTGTCTTGCGATGAAGTACCCCGACCAAACAGCTCGAGGCAAGGGAGATGAGGTTGATGAATGTAGTATAAGATAAGAAGGAGAGAAGAAGAAACGTGATAACTCCAGCAGTCCAACCATCACTCATAAATGAGACGTCTACAGTAGACCTCATCACCATCGCGTAGGTCTTTCTGATCCCAGACAGCACTGCCCCGACCAAGCAGGCAACCGAAGATGCGTCACCCATGGTCAGCTTTGCCGACGGGTGGGGTCCCCAAGGAGGAAACGAGCAGTACAGTGAATGTCAAAGTATCGCACGTGGCTCGTGGGGTTTGGTTTGGCTATTCCTGCGATAAAATTCGAAATCAATCAGTTCTCCCGACGGGTACGAAATAGATAAAAGCTGCAATGATCTCATGCCGTGAAATGATAAAATACGTTTTTACTAAAATATTATATTGTATAGATATAAATAAAAATAGTACAAGTTTTTACAAATGAATATAAAATTGAAACTGTCATGCGACCAACGTCTTTTGACAGTATGTCGTTTCGGGGGTGATCAATTAAAAATTGTAAAAAAAGGATGATCAATACAGAAGTTACTTCTCCCGCATTTTGTTTGGGCAGTGACCCCTGAAAAGTCGGGAATTTAGACATAAAGTTGGCAGAATCTGAGCGATCAATTTAGCATAAGTTTACATTGTATGATGAACCCCCAATAAAACCTATTACAGATGATTTAAAATAAAACAAAGAATTTTTCTAGACGTGATGATGTTGAAATTTTCAGCACTTTGGCGTTACTGTTACGACCTAGACACGTCATACATGCATAAATAGCCAGTCTGCTAGTCAAACAGTCAGCCAGACGTTACTACCTGGGAACCGAAGAAAATTATCTTGACAATTTTGATGACAGTTTTGAATAACGGTTCAGGGAAAAGATTGCATTTGTTGATAAAAAAACAATTCTAAAATAATTATTTAACATTTTTCTTTGTTGCAAGTAGAGACGAACTAGATAAGTTCAAAACTCACTGAATTTGTGACGCCCACAATAGCGAGGTCTGGCGAATCCTGGGGGATGTCTATGCCCAACAACGGACGCTAGAAGGCTGATGATGAATAAATACAAAATGAAATAAATCATCTTGAAATCAACTTCGGGGAGCAAACGTCACATTCGTTTATGAAAATCATTCTTTTTTTATTGAATTATGAATAAATGAAATATTACTCAATTTACCAAAAAGAGGGGAAAAATTACGGCAAATTTCAAAGAGACGTTCAATCGGCGTAAATCTAATCAGCGTAAAATCAGGGCACTTTATGCTTACAAGTCACATGTTCAGCGTCGGGTCAGGGGCCAGGGCTCCTTTGCATGAATTTTTCCAACCAATCGTCTCTGTCGATCTGAACAGGATGTAGTCTCGTGTAAAAATATCTGACTGACAGACGGGCTAACATACCAGACGTGTGTGGTGACTGAAAAACAATCCCTGTCCGTCTTGAACAGTCTTCAACCACTCCCCATTCTTCTGGGCGGCGTACAATCTAATTAGTTCTACTACACGGCTGTGTTACCACTTAACTGACAATAATATAAAACCAGACCGTTCACTTAAAAAAACAGATAAGCTAAAAAAATCAAATCGTTCATTAGATGAACTACTTGCTACATAATATAAACGTGTAAACTCTTGGACAAAAAAAAATGAGCCAGTGAGCCCGGTACTTTTCACCATATATAAGATCTTAGCACCATAGAAACCATATGGGTGAATATCAAGGCTATATTGGTTGGGAGATAATTTTAAAACTCTGAGCAGCTGTGGGAACAGTATTGACCAGCACACTGTAAACAAATATCGAACAGCTTGACCAAACAGCTGAGCGTTCAGAAGAAAAAAGAAAAGAAAAGCTATCCCTTACTAATGTCAAACATTTCACCAATAATGTTTAAGATGAAAGATCAATAGCAAAATTAAAAAGAGAAAAATGATGAAAAAAAGAATTAGCCATTTTTTTTTTTTTTTTTTTTTTGCCTGGGAGTATATGATTTGTTTTGAAAAAGGACCAATCATTTATTTCAATGGGGGTAAAACGTTGAAAATACTAAATGACGGGAAGAAAATTTTAAAAAAAATCAATAAACTAATTTCATGTACTTTCAATCCAATATATATATATATATATATATATATATATATATATATATATATATATATATATATATATATATATATATATATATATATATATATATATATATATATATATATATATATATATATATATATATATATATATATATATATATGAATATAAAAATATAAAAATAAATAAGAAAATGAATATTTTAAAAAATATAAATAAAAAAATTGTACCGTGCACAGACAGCTGTTTCGATGTATTACATCTCTTCAGTGTGGCTATAGACATTATCGCATCCAGTACCGCAAGGCAGACTTGAAATCATCACATCGGACCCGGACGCCCATATCCTACCTCTGGACTACGGATTTGGGTGGTCACTACGGCTGAATTTGAGCGATATATTCATTTTTATGCAGAAACTTCTCATCCACCAGAGTGCTCTATTCCTAGGATGAGGAGTGTGTGTGTGATATCTACATGTGCGTGGGATGAATCGTTATTATCATCATCTGTCCCTTAACGTCCTTTGTTGGACATTAACCTTCCCCAGGATTCGTCACACTTCTCTCTCGTTGGCGTTGCAGAGCCAGTACTTCCTGAATTTGTCTTGCTCGTCTCTCCAAATAGTATTCTGTAGGTCTCAGTTGTGCATATAATCCCTGGGGATTCACCTTGTTAG
Source organism: Thysanoteuthis rhombus (assembly GCA_963457665.1). Taxonomy (NCBI): domain Eukaryota; kingdom Metazoa; phylum Mollusca; class Cephalopoda; order Oegopsida; family Thysanoteuthidae; genus Thysanoteuthis; species Thysanoteuthis major. The sequence continues at coordinate 10,864,041 of OY735226.1, read as the reverse complement.
TCGTGATGTCCATCAGTTGTCAGCAATTCTTGCAACATGGCCAGCCCACTGCCATTTCAGTTTTTTAATTGATTTTATGATGTTTTGGACGCCTGGTCTCTCCCAGATGTATTTTGCTATATTGTGGTCTTTCCATGTGAGATTGAGCATCTTCCACCAGAGCAAAATGCGACACATGGTCAAGGCTTCACGTGAGGAAAAAAGGAGCACCCATCAAAAATAGTTCCAGCAGATGCGACTTTGGTTGCTAAGTAACTGCAGTTGCTAAAATGAAAGCGTCAGGACAATCCTGACCTGTCCCTTTAAATGCAATGAAACAGTGCTGCCCGCGGGGCCGAGTAATAGTTGGAGAGCCCAAGGACGAGTCCGAAGGCTCCCAATACTCGTAGCAATGCGCAGCCTCAGTGTAATCTCATAGCCTGATGCATTTTACTGGCGCACTCGGTCTTTAATGCTTACCACAACACAATCTCTAGCCTATTCGACAGGCCAGTGTCAATACTGGTGCCTTTGTCTATGCGGGGGAACAGATGCTACACTTTAATCCATGCCGAAAAGGCCAGGAAAATATGGGGGTTGAGCATCTCTTTATTTGCTCTCCCACCAGAGAAAAAAGTGAGACATGGTCATTGGACAAAGGAGCAACCCATCAAAAATACCTCCACCCAACGCGGAGGGATGTTGTAAAAGGTAGATGTACTGCTCTACTTTCTCCAGTTCTACCTGTTTATTTTCTTATCTTTGTGGTCTTAATTTCTACGTCGTTGTTGCACATGACCTTTATTTTGTTGAAGTTTATGTGTCGGCCGACTTTCTTGTACTCTTCATTTAGTTCATGTACCATTAGTTAGAGACCGTGTAGATTCTCTGCGAAAAGGGCAATGGTGTCGGCTATTTATTTTGATCCCTTTATTCTCCCAGTCTAGTCTTCTGAAGATCATCTCGAGGCAGGCTGTGCAGCTTGAATCACGTTGTCTTACTCCTTGGGGAGTGGAAGGGTTCAGAGTCTTTATGTAGCCTGATAAAGGAGCTGCTGTGACTGTATATGTATTGCAGCATTCTGGCGGGGTTCACATCTTGTAGAGTGATGGCCTTTATGACCATAGGTTTTTTTAAAGTAGTCGGAGGCTATTTTGAAGTCGATAAATGCTACAGCGAGTGGCAGCTTGAATTCTTCTACTTTTTCCTTTGGCTTACAATTACAAGACAATTAAAACACATTGTGTTGGATGTTAACCAGGATGCAAACCAGGTCCATAACAAAAGAATATCTTAAATAAATTTACTCCTTACATATTCAGTGGCGTAGACAGAACACTATATATATATATATATATATATATATGTGTGTGTGTGTGTATGTAAGAGAAGATAGATGCACAATTCATTGGGAAATCTTTTCATATAAAAAAATTGTACAATCTGTAATAAAACATTGAAAAAAGCTTTAACGATTGTAAATATATATATACATATGTATATATATATATATATATATATATATATATAGAGAGAGAGAGAGAGAGAGAGAGAGAGAGAGAGGGAGAAAGATATGGATAAATACATATATAGATTGAAACAGAAAGGGTTGAGAGAGAGAGAAACATGTAGATATAGATATGTATCCCTATATTTCCTGCAATCGCATTTGTTTTAACGCCTGACTCATGTAAAAAAACGGGACCGAGGGGCAAGAAAAAATCACTTGAAAAAAGCACCAGCACAAGCATCGATAGAGTTGATCCCATGCAACAGCTGATTTATTTTGATCGGATGAAGTTATATTGTAAATCAGCGCTCTTCAAATTAAGGGTTGTAACCACCCCAGGGTTCGTGCACAGATTATTATTTCTTTTTTTTCCTGTCATATTAAAATTAATTATGTAACTAGAGTTGATCTTTCAGTCTTTATATAGATATTTATTCCTATTGGTGCTTATAGTAGAATGACTTAATGCTATTCAATAATTCTATGGATAAGGATTTCATTCCTGTATCTTTTGCATAATAAACAGTAAACACAGTAATTGATACTTTGCAAATTGCAAGAACATTTGTCTCGTTAATTGCGCATAAAAAGGTTAAGAAACCCTGCTGTAAAGTATGATTATCTATTTTTGATAACTATCTACCTTCATCGTATTTTTTAATAGGTTTTTCTTTAGAGTATAAACAAAAAGCGAAATAATTTTTTCATTTTACGATGAATTTTCTGTGCTTTCATTCCATAACATATCCGTTACGTTTGGATTAATCGTTTGAAAAAACACTTCCTGAACATAATTAAAAACAGGAAAATCCCGAAAATAACTCATATGATATCGGCAGTAACCTAAATATATCAAGGTCTTACTCTCATACAACTGACGTAAAGTAAGGGTCCAGGTCAGCATTATAGTCCGATCGTGAATAGAACCCCCACCACCAAAAGAGAAGGCAATAACTCATCTTCAAAAACTAATATATTCCAAAAGGTTAAACAGGTGTTATTGATTGGGGGCATCGAAAACATTTTCTGAGAGAAGAAAAATCTCATACAGTTTTTCTGTTTTATTTTCTAAACGAATGTTTCAATCAAAACTCAACTCAGGTTGTGAATCCACAATATTGTGTTAACAGCGTAAATCGTGATCGGTGCGAATCTCCTTCCATTCTTTTAATTCGTCTGATTTGTGCATGAAGAAATATATTAGTTGACATTCTCTCCACTACGTTCTTATGCCCAGTATCCCTACAAGTATTTATATATATATATATATATATATATATATATATATATATATATATATATATATATATATATATATATTCCATCCAGTACCACGATTGAAACCTTTGCTTCAGACCCGGAGCCTGGTATCCTACCTCTGGGTCCTGAGTGAAAGTTTCGACCCCACTTAGTCGTACCAGAACGGATATCTGGTTTATAGCCACACTGAAGAGTTGTAATACAACGATACAGCTGTATATGGATTATATAATCATCAATCATATATGGACGAAGGTGCATCAATATGCCGGCAGTCTAACACGTTGTTATGAGGTGACATTTTATTCGACACTTCCACAGCATAATATTCAATCCATGCGATTAACATTCACTACTGAATTGAGTGCGTTGACATAAAAAGAGATTATGTTGAAAATCAGGTATTCATTGATTGAATGGATGTTCTTTGCGTCATTAGACTGCAGACTAATTGGTGTGCATGTGTGTGTGCATTTACGTGTGTGCGAGTGTGTAATCCCCTTTCTCGTTTTTGGAATATCCTCGAAACAGGAGCATGGAATGACCGCTGACAATTCTCTCTATAAAATCAAGCTAATAACATTAGGATTCAATTAAGATAACAACAATAAAATCAAATTTGCTATAAAGTACAGAATAATCTGATAATAGTACATTCCAGCGATCAAAAAATAATTGATTGCAAAACAACGTCGTAAGATGAATTTTGATTGTATAGAATTTATGAAATTTTGAAAAAAAATTTTTTCTCAGCGGAATATATATATATATATATATACATCACGTGCTGTGGTATGATCTAGGTCAGCTTCACTGTGGGAATATAACCTCAAAGGTGCGGCAGACCCCCCATAGATAACTCACATCTACAAGGAAATGGATACTCATGTCAAACCTACGATCTTTGAATCCAGCTCCTATCCGAGCCACATTGATTCAAAGGGTCAGGTTGACCCTTGGCTAAGTGGCCCAACCTTAAAAATACATCCATCAGACTAGAGGGATATTCTGTACACAGGCCATGGTCCAACTGCTGTGGATATCACCCCAATTCCTCGGTTTGTGTGTCACAGGTTGCTGTTTATAGCGTTGATCACAGAATCCCATAATAACATGTAATAATTAGAAAATTCAGTAATCCACTGGTAGCTGCCTCGTTATGTTACAACTCTTCAATGTGGCTATAGACTATCCCATCTAGTACCACGAGGTGGGATCGAAACCTTCGTTTCAGACCCAGAAACAGGCATTTTACCTCTAACCTACTCAGACCTAGGTGATCAGTCGGGTTGAATTTAAGCGAGATATTTATTAACGCATCATCCCTCATTCACTATAATGCTCTATTCTGAAGCTGGAAGAGCATTGCAAGGCTAATAATAAACGAGTTACCTTACTCAAAGAGTGCTAAACTAAACAATAAATGAGCGTTAACTATATATATATATATATATATATATATATATATATATATATATATATATATATATATATATATATGTATATCAGAGTGTCTCTAAGCTGGATATAAGCACGTAAGATATCAGCTTTATTTGAAGTCATCTGTTGCATTTACCGTTATTCCATCACAATCTATATAGCCCAAATAAATGGGGTTGAGATAAGGGTTTGCTAATCATTTATTTCCTGGAGGTATACCTCAAAAATCACTTCGATCATCATCACTTTACTTTATGGATATCAATTATATCCTGAGATATTGCATATTTTAAAAATATAAAAACACGAGTTTGAATAGTATCCCCTTTATCATGGATTGAAATCAGGAATTGATCTTAGTTTGTATGCTCAGCTCTTTGGGTATCCTGTTGTGAACAGGGATATAGCTATATATCTAGAGGCCTGAGGGTTTGGACCCTGGAGAACCCCTTCGAACATTTAGTGAGATATGATGAAATAGAAATTATGAAACAAAAACTATACATGCTCTTTCACTTAGTTGGTAAAAAAGAAACAACTTCCAAAAGCTGAATTATCATAATAGCAATGCATGCATGTACATGTAAAGTATCGTCCATAAATGAGTACACGTTAACGCATTTTTTTTCATAAAAAGTTGACTTTCCTCAAATCAAACATAGCTGAATGTTATCATTTCTAGTACACAATCAAAACAGATATTAGTACGTATTACTTATGACGTAAATCTACAGAATTGATACCAAAAATGTACTGCCGTCCAAAAATGAGTACACTTCTCACAAGAAGATATTTGTCAACAGATTTTCATGCTATAGAGTTTGGTCATGACTAAAAGACCTGTTAATATCAGTTTTAATTGTGTCATGTTCCACAATAAATTATTAAATCAGGCCATATTCTGTTTGGGCCAAAAAATTGATTTAAAAAACGGTGAGGGGTGTACTCATTTATGGGCAGCACTTTATAACCATGTTATAAAGTGTTTGTTGAAATTCAGTAGGTGAACCATTATCTATAAACCTGTTAGAGGCCTTCTCCGGTGAGGATCCGGGGTCGTCTTCAAATGAGCCCTTTCCCCCCGCTCGGTTAAACCTCCTTGAGTTTCATGCAGGGTCACAACGACATAAAGATCCGTGACTAATCATTCAACCCGGACGTACAGGTAGTTATGTATGGGTATTGTATAAGTGTCAAGGAAATTGGATACTCTGTGCGTTTAACGTGTTAAATCAGAGATATTTTTTTGGTCTACAGCTAGTTTGGAATGAAAGGACACTCCCTTACTCTGATGAGATGATGCATTCTTCTCAACTGACTGGCATCATCATCGCAGATTAGGTGTCAGGAATTTGAATCAAAGGCGGACGGGACGACCAGTAGGCAATTCTTCAAGAGAGTATTTGTTTTTTTGTTTCTATCGTATATGTACATATGGAAGGATTAGAGCGCGCACACACAATGGTAAACACACACACAGACACACATACGCACTCACATGTGTCTAATGTTTTACTATACAGAGCATTTAAAATGATTCCAATAGATCAATGTGTGGTAAAATATTCAACAATAAAAATGAATTAAAGATCAAAACAAAAGTATTTGTCAAGATTGAATCTATCTTACTGACAGGATAGGTGTAACACCAGTATGATAAGCAAGCATATATATATATATATACACCCCAATATATTTATATGTATGTATCCTGCTTGATGTATCCTGCTAAAATTCAGTTGGGGTCTCCAAATGCTCTTTTGCAATGCAGAAACTGTACAAAATTCGGTTCTCCATAAGTCTGGATGTCGTGCTGGACACTATATATATATATATATATATATATATATATATATATATATATATATATATATATATA
>OY735226.1:10737973-10852973 GCA_963457665.1 Thysanoteuthis rhombus | reverse complement strand
GGAGCCCCAAAAGGAGTGACTTCACTGATGCCAATTGTTAACTGTAGCACAACATAATCAAAAGTGATCAAAGATTGGAATCTTTTGATTGTCCATTGAAAAAGGCATCTATAAATATGCCTCGGCTTTTATTGATTTCTCGAAATACTTACAAATTCACGCTCTCAACTTAATATAAAATTGAACGGGGATAGTTGGTCAGAAACCGCCATATGACCTAAGTATTTTGGCAGCATGCTGTGCTGGGAAGATGATCATTCAAAAAAATTAAAAGATGGGTGGAGAATGACTATGTCTTTGTTTAGACATAGTCACTAAAAAATCAGAATTTACAGGAACAAACGAAGGATTGAATTCAGCAAAAATTCAAATTGATACCTCGCATACATAAAATCTGTGTACAGGGCAATTAAAAGTTGAATTTTTTTCTTAAAAATAATCAACGGTTGATAGTAACAGTTTGGGCTGTCTCACTCAATCGGTCTTGCCGACGCACGTTGAACATATATAGGCAGCCAACCAGTCAGCCAGACCAATCAGATCAAATTGGTTTGGTTGACAGTTTCGGTTGATGGTCACTAAGAAATCACAATCTCAACCATAACGTTAACATAAAATGGAACAGGTCGAACTGACCACACAATTGAAAGTATCATATGACTAACGTAATTTGGTAGCATGCTATACGGGGTGGGATGATCAACTGAAAAAAAATGGAAAAGTGGGTGATCAAGTTACTTCTTTCACCTTTTGTTCGCCTTTTGTTGGAACGTAATCTCTACAAAAGTCAGCTTTTGAAAGAAACATGCTTGGATGCTGACGAACTCGAAATATGGGACCAATTTAGCTGGAAATTACCTACAAAATTCAACCTCAACTGAAAACCTATTCAATGAGGCGATTTAGGAAGAAAAAATTAAGTACATAATAATGAGTGTCCGTTTGAAAAATTCAGCACTATCGCTTCATTAGTGAACGTACAACACACATACACACACACACACACACACCTCTATTTCTTTCTCTCTGTCTCTCTCTCTCTCTCTCTCTCTCTCTATATATATATATATATATGTGTGTGTGTGTGTGTGTGTGTGTATATTGGCGGAACCTGAACGCAAAACAAATACGTACATGTATACATGCATACATACGTAGCTAGTCAGCCAAACTTGCTTAAAAACTGAAAAAAATACAAGTGTTTTGATAGCATTTTTGATTGACAATATGTAATAACTCAAATCAATACACATATTTAAAGAGAACACATCTAGAGAAATTGAATTGTGAATAAATATACATAAAAGTTTTTTTAAATGAATAATCCATCTTTATCACTTGAAGCTGGGCTAGTAAACGAGGTGGAGAGTGGAGAGATCAGTTTCCTCCTTCGGACGATGAACGGGATCGCCACGGGAGGATTTCTACATCATCTTTAGCCTCTTACAACAGCTGGTATTCTATTTAATTCCACATCACTTCATTTTGCTGCATTTCTTCTCTTCTTGACGATCTAGTTCAGCCGTTCTTCTTCAACGGATATCTTTATTCGTAAACTTTTACGTAACCCTTCTCCAATTCTCTATCCCTTTTTCCCTTTGGTTTTGCAATCTTCGTGTTGTAATTCCATTTGCAGCAATCCACCAGCCCCCATCCCTGTCAATGTAATCTTTTTTAAACATGTGACAGACGGACAAACGGACAAACGGATCAGTGTGACAGACAAATGGACATCCATATTGCTTACAATATCTCAGATAAAGACATTTCCGTTTGAAGAATAGACAAACAGATTTCCCCAGTCATCCAATCGAAGCTGCCACGTGACCTATGTTGTTTTGTTTGTTGTTTTTTTCTTGTTCCATACTGTATTTGGAATGACCAATTGAAAATAAATGAATAGCCAGCCAGCCAGACAGACTAACTTTAAGATTGACAAAAAAAAATCTACTAGTTTTGATGAACGCTTGAGGTATAACTGTAAAATACTTTATTTCATAAGAGTCTTCATTATATTATGACACTTGGCTTAGAAATGGCTGCAACGGCAAAATATACTGACTATAGTTTTGAGAAGTGTCATTAAAACTCAATTACAGTGCCCTTTTCTTGCAGAGTTGCAGACGCCAAATCTGGTAGTGGAAGTGCACATCAACATGTCGACTGAGTGTACAAATCAGACAAGAGCGGGTGAGGCTACCCAACAGGAACGAGGTTTGGACATCCGCATGTAAGAAAAAAGATATCACCTGTGTTATAGGGTCGCTACCATAGACAGAATTCTATTTAGCGCCATCGCATTCGGATTGTATACCTGCTGGAAGCCGTAGAATTGATTGATCGAAACGTCATTTAGACAACACAGACAACAAGGAGGAGTTCAATCGAAGCGATAGTTTCTTTATTATGTTTTACATATATAAATATCTCATTTGAAACTGTAGCTTCGATGTCGTCGAATTCTCATCTAATTCTTCCACTGTAACAACAACAAAAAAAAAAAAACCACAATCCCCGTTTAAATATCCACCATTTATCTGTCCTGTCAAGTTTAACCAAACTTGTAAAATTAACGTTTCTTTACTGCTGTTTGAAATAATGACATTCTCACGGACTGACCCAAAAGTCTTCCAAATCTACAAATTTATCTATCTACATAAGTGTGAAAGTTTGTTTGATTGTCTTGAAACAACGTCGCCATTTCTCAACAAATCTCTATCCTGTTTGGCTGGGAGGTCTAGATGCACCCTACACTAATTCATAAACGTTCAGACCTCCCTACTGGTTAATATCCGATGGAACTTCCTTGTATTTCTATGTTTAAATGTTTTTCCCGGAACAGAAAGAAGCAAAGGAGACAATTCTTTCCCTGTATTTAGATGTTTCTCGATATTTTTTCATCTAAGATTATCTTAGATTATAAGCTCTTCAATCGGTGAGAGTTGAAAAGTTCACTTTTGAATAAAAGCGGCTGAACAGATTATCGCATTATTTGGAATGTTAAACAAATGCTACCACGCCAAATCTTTTCTAAGATAATCGTATCCTTTTCGCAAATTCGTTCATTGCATGGTTATTTTTCGAATGCTGAAACAAGAAAGGCATGTTTCTTAAGCTCAATCTTTTCCGTGACTCCGTACTTGGATTTTTCATCTTCCAGAGATGTTTTCTATCTTTTTACTCAATGAGATAGTTTCGTTCCTATTTTTTGATGATTTTTCATTCGATTTTACATTTGGAAAAAAACACGTGCAATAATTAAAAATTTAAAATTCAAAAATATTTTTCCGTCTAGACATCAGATATTGCTTTTTGGCTGTCTTTTTTTTCTTTTTTTGATTAAACTGATTAACTTGTACATACAAACATAAGATATTGCTGTTTAGGTTTTATCATTTCCATTATATGTTTCTTTGTTTTCAGAACGATCTTAAGTCAATTTTGCATAAGGCCACGTTTTAATTATATTCTTCATTTTTTTTTTAAATTTTTATACGAGTTTTTGGACTCGGTTAGACTTTGCAGCGGTGGTCTTCCCAGGATACGGGAGTTCAATAGAGACGTCCATGTTTCTCTCATGGCAAAGTCTACGTCAGATATTCACGTGTTCGGTTAGGCAGACGACATTTCATCAGAGCACTAAATCACAGAACAAGGAATATCTACCCAGAAGCTCATGTTGTTTTGATGGAATGTTTTTCTGATTTTTGTTCTGTTTTGCATTGCAATTTAGGATTCAAAAAAATATAGAAAGGAAAAAAATGATAATATTTTTTCATTCAATCGATTACAACTAACTTAGGAACCCAGTTAATAATTAACAATAAACACAATCTCAAAAAGCTTCATCCATCATAGCAGCCTATTGGAAGAAAAAAAAACAATTTTCGAGATATATGTGCATTGAAATAAAAAGAAATTGCTCGTACAATCATTTACGAAAAGTAATACAAATAAACTTGCTCTCGGTTAAGTCATTTTATTTCAAAACAAAATAAATGTTTTCATATTTGACTTCTGGGCAACACTGGGTACCCTTGATAGTTATATATACACTATAAAAAGAAATAAAAAGGCAGTAATCATCTTCAGTCAGAATAGAAGCATGCGTAGAGTTTGAAACTCCAGCAGCCAAGCTCGATTTAATTATTTTCCCGTGAAAACGTGATTTCTGTGGAGTTATTATAATTCATTTTATGAAACTGTCAACCAAAACTGTCACTAAAACTGTCAAAATAGGTTTCTTCAGTTTCTAAGCTTGGCTTGCTGGCTAGCCATCTATGTATGTATGTATGTATCATGTGTATTGGCTGCACCAATGAAGTAAAGGGTGTTTTTTTGTGCGACACAATTCAGAATGTGAGTTTATGCCAAATTGGTCCTTAGTTTAATTGTGTTTGTTTTTTTAAGAACATTCAGATTATTTATTGATCCAAGTAAAAGGGAGATAAATGACATCCTTTCGATTATTCCTTTCTCTAATTTTTAACTAATCAGCCCCCATACGAAACAGTATGCTGCCAAAAGATATTGGTCACATGACTGCTTCTATTGAGCGACTAACCAGACCTTCAAGATTATGATCTACATAACTCACACATATTTGATGATTCTCGGACTTTAATGACTTCTTTTGCAAACAAAAAAAAAAACATCGATCATTAATGTTAATGAGAGAACTAGTGATTTTGAGTAGGGAATTTGTATCTTTTTTTTTTCTTAATCCATGCTTGATGACGTTCATTTCAAAGTAATGGAATACTCGAGTGCCTTTCATATTTAACCATTTGGGCTCGACTGACAAGATTTTTTATTTTTGTTATTTGTTGTTTGTTTTTTTCGTATCCTAGGGCTGTTGATGAGGTATCTCACGAAAACGAACTCTCCCTAAAAAGGCTGACAAAATATCTTGCGAGAAGTTATTATAATAATAATAATAATAATAATAATAATAATAATAATAATAATAATAATAATAATAATTATAATAATGATAATAATAATAATAATAATAATAATAATAATAAAGAAGAAGAAGAAGAAGAAGAAGAAGAAGAAGAAGAAGAAGAAGAAGAAGAAGAAGAAGACGGAAGGAAGGAAAGTCCAGGTGAAATCATTCATCAGGATACGAATATTGGCTTGAAGGATACTGGACCTTAGTGTGGCGGTGTTTCGCTCGAAGATAGACGAGGTAACAGATTACGATGTCCGGTCGTCATCATACAACTGCCCAAAGAATGTTTACCAAGAGTAACCAACAAAGTTATGGAGTGTTTTGTATCGGAGCAACCCAGGATTTTAGAAGAAAATGCACCAAGTATGGAATGAAAAAGGTATTTTTGAATTAACGAAAAAACGGTCATCAGATAAGACAAGGGTGACCAGAACGAGTGGATGGTTTAGGGGATCAGAGCTCCAGGAAATCGATGGTCAAGGTTTTGGACACCATACTGGGGAATTTGGACAGACTACGAATTAAGCTCGAACAGCCGAAATTATTAAGACAGGACAAGAGGTGAAACAAAGATAGTGATTAGTAGAATTCACCTACAATTGAACTTGCTGGGGGAAATATAATGAACAAGGAAAAAAGGTGATGCTGGGCATATCTTACTGATAAATGCAATGGTGATTAAATAGCACCTGATGTACAGTTCAAATAAGTCAATAACAAAAGATTGAAAACTGAGATAAAGTGAATCAATCAAATAGTAAAACATGGTTACAATTGGTATCTACTAATAAATTCATTGTGGCATGTGCTAGACTAATTACTGATCAGCTTTGGCTAAAAGAACCTCCATGGAAAAAAGATGATAGAGGGCCATCGCAGAACTTAAAAAGAGTCTGAGTAAAGACTACAAGGGGACATTGCAGAACTTAGCAGATGTCTGAGTAAAGACTATAGGGGGGACATTGCAGAACTGAGAAGGTGTCTGAGTAAAGATTACACAGGGACATCGCAGAACTTAGAAAGTATTTTAGTTACTACAAAAGAGGAGAAGAAACAACTAAAAAATAAGCTCAATGTGGATGGGAAATAACGTCAAAGTTAAGCAAAAATTTATAATCGTAGCCATTGAGGAAAGAAAAATTAATTATTGGGGATGAAAATATTAGAATATGTGATAATTATAATGAACAAATAACACCAAAACTTTATGATGGATCAAGCCAAACTTTATGAAGTGTTTGACAATGGGATGATACATGGAAGGATTACATCAGATACTGAGCAAGCCGAGGCCTTTTGCAACAGTATATGAGGAAAGGACATGGAACACAGCAGAAATGCTGAATGGATTAGAGACATAAAATTTGAATGGGAAATAATATCCAGGCCTAGAGCAAAATTACATTAAATAACCTGAAACGTCAACTGAAGAAAATAACTAATTGGGAGGCCTTTGGTAGTGATGGAGTACAAGGTTTCTAGATTAATTGCAAGTTAACTGCAAGAAATTATAGGAATTGGCATTATGCTTAAGTGGCTTACGTTTAGAAGAACTATTCTATTTGTGAAAGATTCAACAGAGGGGAATGCTATCTAAAAATTTTGACCTATATCCTGCCTCCCAATAATACGTAATATGTTGACTGTCATACGTTTTGATCAAATGTCAGACTACATCGAAGGAGCTGAACCCATTTGAACAAAAGGAATTTCAAAAGTAATCTCATGAAACAAAAGAATATATTTCAATTGATTAGCTCTTTTGTGAGAACTGCAAGAAAAAGAACCAATCTCAGTATAGCCTTGATTGACTCTCAGAAGACATACGACTTGGTAACATATTTGTATACCATTTTACACCTGAAGATGATACGAATTGGCAATAAAGTGATGGAAATGATTGAGAATCGCAAAAAAGAACTGGGAAGTTCCAGAAACAGCAGAAGAAATTAACTAGGAAATGTTAAAATACGAAGAGAGATTTCCCTGGGGGACAGCTTGCCATCATTGTAATTCATTGTTCGCTTCATCGTATTGTCGCTGACTTTGCATCAATATATAGATCGATGTAGCCTTGGTGAAGAAAAACCTGGTATAAACGTCCCGCTATTTACGGAAGATTTAAAATAGTATGAGAAAATGACAATGAAATTGATACCTTTGTACAAACGGTACACCTATTAGCCTAGATATGTGGTGTTTGCATTCACAAAATACGTGGTTGTTTCCATGGAGCGAGGAAACATGTTTACCAGTGAAAGAATTGAAATATCTGATGGATTGATATTAAAAGCATCAGACAATTACTACGAAAATCTTGATATTCTTGAGAGTGACAAGCAGAAGACTATGAAAGAAATAGCCCGGAAAGAATACTACAATAGGTTGGAAAAGGTTTCAACATCAATGGTAGCATTAAATGCAAATAGAAATGCAAAAAGGCTTATGTATCGAGGAAAGATGGCGACACAAGATGATCAGGGTAGTGGATTGTGTTATTCAGGAAAAGAATAGCTTGATAGTGCATTTGAAATCATCAGCTGAACCAACACTTGAAAGAATTTAAAGTGGTAGGAGTAGTTTATGGATGAAGAAAAGACACGGCTTTGGTTGTAAAAAGGAGAATTGAAGAGAGAAACTGAAAAGACGATATGTGCAGCTCGGGAACAAGCAGTGAAAATAAATGCGATAAACGCACACACACACATACATGTATATATATATATATATATATATATGTGTGTATGTGTGTGTGCGTGTGTGTGTGTGTATTTATGTGTATTTATGTGTGTGTTGTGTAGAATGTGTAGAAAATGCATAGAATCAGTGGTTCATATAACAGTAAAAAGCCATAAACACGCTGGACGGGAATATAAACTTTGGAGACTCGATAAAATCACCCAAATTATATATTGGAAGCTGTGCTCAAACCTTTGTTTTGAATGTGATTATAGATGGTGCAAGCACGTAGTAAATATAGTTCTCGAGGCTGTGCAGTATAAAATACTGTGGGATTTAACAATCCAGACTGGCCCTCAGATTGAACATGACAGATATAAAAATAGTAGTGGTATATTATGACCAAAAGGTGTGTCTGATCATAGACGTAGCCTCTCTGTTTGACAGATGACTCAAATCAAAGAAACAGAAAAATTAGAAAAATACCAGGACCTTGAATTGTGAGAATAAGAAACAGCTGGAAGTGAAGAAAGAAATGCTTGTCCCAAAAGCTCTAGGAGTGACGGGAATCGTAAAAAATCAACTTGAGGAATGAGGTTAAGAAAACCAATATTGAATTCCCGGTCGAACTACCCAATAATAATAATAATAATAATAATAATAATAATAATAATAATAATAATAATAATAATAATAATAATAATAATAATCTATGCATAAAATAAATTAGCAATTGGTAGATGTCTCCTGTCACGAAAAAACAATTCCTAAAGCGGCTGACGGGATATCTGGGGAGATTCCTGAAGCAGCTGACGAGATATATCATGGACATGTTTTTCTCGTAGAGCAGCTGACGAGATGTCTTGCAAGACATTACTTTTATTTTTTTTCCTGTTGTGGCTGGTGAGATACCTCGCAAAACGTTACTTTATGCAGGGAACGATGAACGAGATTCGCAAGACTTCATTCTGTTCTGTGTAACAGTTGTATTACCCAGACCCATCGTCTTTGCTCTATGCAGCACTCCTTGTCTGTTCATCTTTCGAAACAAGTGCTAAAGAATTCATCGAATAGGAACAGGAATTGTTCTTTTGAGACTGAATTCACAATTTCGATGAGAGGAGGCTTAAGGTTATCGTAAGCCAGGGAAAATATTTTGATGATTGAATAATGATGCAATAAATTTGTTCACGATGTTCCGAACGTGTATGCTCCAGCCTTCGTCGAATATTGATCATCCAATGTAAGGGAAGCAATACTGAAGTTGACACCAAAAACCCAACCAGGATATACGGAAAAACGTGTCCAATCGAATCGAGAATGTGCTCTAAGAAGTGATTTCACATTCTAGAACCAACAACACCCAACGACAGCCGATGGGTACATGGCCGAAACGTTGTGAACAAATGAACACATAGTCGAGGAATATAGTCCGACCATTATACATAATGATTAAAATGTTTATAAACAGAAGATTTTACTAAAGAATACTTTGGTATCTATGAAACAGAATGGACTCAAACCATATAAAGACAATGAGAAATAAATCTTAAATGTACCGTCTACGTTTTTGTCTGACTTGTAGAGATTAGCTGACTTTTGATCGGAAATTTTCACTGCATAATGATTGATCAATGTGATTAATATTCACAAGAGAATTAAGTCCGCTGGCACAGATATTACGTTGAAAAAAAATGTATTTATTGTTTCATAAAAGGTGTGTTTCCCAACCACCTACATGAATTGAAATTTCACAAACCAATCCTTTTTTTAAACACACACACACACAGGGAAGGGCTATTTTGTGTGACAAACAAGACGATATTTCTTAAAGACCGTTTTTTCATTGCAGTCAGATTATATATCTTACATTAATCCACCAAGTTTTTATGTTATTCAAGTTTTATAGAATACCATTGTTTTCCACTAAAAAGCATTAAATTTTCTGTATGATTTTTTTTATATGAAGGAGTGGCATTTTCAAGAATTGAAATTGTCTTTCATCTCCCTTCCACCCAGTCCCCTGTATAACCACTGTCCTCGCCGATCACTTGTTTTTTTCTATGTTATCATCATCATCATCATCATCAACAGTGGTATTATTGGGATGATGATGAGGATGATGATGATGATGATATATTTTTAAACCTGTTGCTTGATGGTCATTGCTGGAGACTAGGTGACAGCAAGTCTCCCCAGGTCTCCAGCCTTCCTTTTCACACTCTCACATTCCTCAGCAATGCTGTGATTTACTGTTTCACATCAGTTGCCTGGTGTTTAACACTGAAGGGTGAGTGACAGTAAGTCTCCTCAGGTCTCCAGCTATACTTTCGTATCTCCCTCACCTATCACAGCAGCGCTGTGGTT
The DNA here is from genome assembly GCA_963457665.1 of Thysanoteuthis rhombus. NCBI lineage: Eukaryota > Metazoa > Mollusca > Cephalopoda > Oegopsida > Thysanoteuthidae > Thysanoteuthis > Thysanoteuthis major. The sequence goes on along the minus strand of OY735226.1, from coordinate 10,842,973 downwards.
TATGCCACAACCACCATCCATAGTATTTCTGTTTTTGTTTTTTTTTTCTCCCATTCGTCTCCTTGTTACACCACTGCTAACAGCTGAATATCGCAGATATCATATTTCCAGCACTCTCCTCAGTATTTGTGCAGTCCCCAGCAGTGCTGTGGTCTGTATTGTCTCGATCCTTCTTTTCATCCCGATTTCTTCCAATCTCGCTTTCAGTGTCTTTGGGACAGTTCAAAGTGCATAGCATTTGCATTTGCACAACAATAGCCTGATGATCACCACTGGGGACTGAGTGACAGCAAGTCTCCTCAAGCCTTGAGCCTTCCTTATCACACTGTCACCGTCCTCAGCAGTACTATAAAATACGATTTCACACCAGTTCCCTAATGATTATCACTGAAGACTGTGATAGTAAGTCTCCCCAGGTCTTCAAACCCTCCTCCTCATATATTGTTCTCACCTGTGACAGCAGCGCTGTGATTTGTACCGTCTCCACCATACGTTTTTTCTCAGCTGTTCGGCCATTGTTACCAGCTTAGGGTCGTAGATCCAATACTTCTAGAACTCTCCTCAGTATTTGTGCTTTCCCCAGCAATACTGTGATCTTATTTAGTCTTAATCTTTCCTTTAATCCCCTGTACCTCCCACCTTGTTTTTAGCATCTTTGGTAACGTTCCAATATTACTGGTACTACACTTTCATGTTCCACACCGTCTTTAGTTCGCTTGCCAGGTCTTGGCATTTCCCTAATGTTCTCTCTTTTTCGTATTTACTTTGTGATCTGCAGGCACAGCTACGTCTATTATTTGGCAGATACTCCTGCCCTTGTCCAAAATTACCAGGTCAGGTCTTCTCGCTTTGATGGGGTGGTCAACTTGGATGCCAAAATTCAGAATAATTTATGGTTTCCATTTCCTAGGGCTGTGTCCGGTTTATGTTGATAATGCGGGGTTGAATCACATTCTTTTGATCAGTTCCAAGTGCAGCGCTGTTGCTACCCTGCCATATCTGCTGTTATTGTCTTGGGCTGCTGACTACATTCACTGCTTATGTGGTTTACAGTCTCATTCCTTTCTCGTGATAGGCGGCATATGCTGTTTAATTGAGTTATGTCGATTTTCACCATGATATAGTTTGTCTTGATGCACTCATTCCGGGCTGCTATGTTGAGCGATTTTTTTCTTTCTACAGGTTTCCTTTGCATTACCAAGTCCATGAACTCTTGTCTGCGTCATTTGGTACCAGTCTTTGAATAAATTATTATTATTATTATTATTATTATTTGGAATCTCACACCAGTTGCCTGGTGGTAACTGCTGGAGTTTGAGTGACAGCAAGTCTCCTCAAGTCTCCAGCCCTCCTCTCCTAGTACTCATAGGTCGCAGTAATTCTACAATTTACAGTTTCACACCGGTTGCCCAGTGGTTATCGCTGAGGGCTGAGTGACAATAAGTCTCCTCAGGTCCTCAGCTAACGTCTCCTCCCTCTTTCGCATATCATGACAGAGCTACTATTCGTTGCAGTACTTATATCTCTAGCACCTTCCTCAGTATCCATGCAGTTCCAAGTAGTGCTGTGGTCTGTACGGTCTCTATCCTCCCCCTAATCCCGATCTCCTCCAGTCTCTCCCTCAGCGTTTTGGGGACAGTTCCTAGTGCTCCCACTATGACCGGTACTACCCTGGTTTTCATGTTCCACATTTTCTTTAACTCCCTTGCTAGGTCCTGGTATTTTTCCCTTTTCTCACCCTCCTTCTTCTTTACTCTATGGTCTGCAGGTACAGCAACGTCTAGTATTTGGCAGGCCCTCCTTTTTTTGTCTACTATTACTAAGTCCGGCCTTCTTGCCTGGATGAGGTGGTCAGTTTGGATGTCAAAGTCCCAGAGTAGTTTGTGGTTGTCATTCTCCAAAACTGCCTCTGGCTTGTGCTGATACCACTTTTCCCCATGGTTGAATCCCATTTGTTTACTTAGTTCCCAGTGTATCATCGTTGCTATTCTATCGTGTCTATGCTTATACTCCTTCTGGGCGAGCTGACTACATTCACTAGTTATGTGGTTTACTGTCTCATCTCTTTCACCGCACATGCGGCATTTGCTGTTTGTCTGTGTTCTATCGATTTTTGCTTTTATGTAGTTTGTCCTTATGCTTTTGTTTTGGGCTGCCATGATGAGCGATTCTGTTTCTCTCTTAAGGTTTCCCTTTCGTAACCACGTCCATGATTTCTCGTCTGCTATATCTTTTATCTGTCTTTTAAACTCGCCGTACAATTTTTTCCCTTCCCACTTTTCTTTTTCTAGTTTGCTGTACTGTTCCATTGTTTTCTACTTTATTGTTTGTCGCACTATCCCTCGCACTCTTTATGATTTCTTCACTATTTGTTTGCACATATCTATCTAGGACTACTTTAGCTCTCTGGACACAATCTTCTATGCTGATGAGCCCCCTACCACCTTCTTTTCTCTTAACGTATAGTCTATCTGTATCATCCCTAGGATGTAATGCTTTATGCATCGTCATAAGTTTCCTTGTTCGCCTATCCATTGATTGGAGCTCTTCCTTTGTCCATCCTAGGAATGGTCCTGTATACCTAACTACTGACACAGCCCAGGTGTTCATTCCTTTTATTAGATTTCTGCTATTTAATTTGGTTTCTAATATTTTCCTTATCCTTCTGAGGTATTCTCTCTTAATTTTCTCCTTCATCTCTTCCCGTTTTATCGTGTCACATTCAAGTACACCTAGGTACTTGTATCGGTCTTGTGCAGTTAATGCCCTAATCTTGTTGTTGTCCGGAAGTTCAATTCCCTCAGTCATTGAAAGCCTTCCTTTATGCATCACCATGATTGCGCATTTTTCTATCCCAAACTCCATTCCTATGTCCTCACTATATTCCCTTACTTCGTTGAACAGAGTCTCAAGCTCTCCCCTGTTTTTTGCAAACAATTTAATATCGTCCATGTACATTAAGTGGTTGACCTTTCCTTTTGTTTTAGAGAAGTGGTATCCTTTGCTGTTTCTCAGGATTCTGTTAAGCGGTATCATTGTTAGAACAAATAATAGTGGGGACAACGAGTCTCCTTGGAAGATTCCCCTTTTTATCCCTACCTCGGCTAGTTTGTCCCCTGCGGCTGTCAAATCTACTTTCCAGTCTTTCATTGAATTACCAATGAATTTAACCACCGGTTCGCTAATTTTGAACATTCTAAGGCATTCGAGTATCCAGCTATGTGGAATCATATCGTATGCCTTTTTGTAATCTATCCATCCCATTGCGATATTCTTTCTCCTTTTCCTCACTTCTCTTTAGATCATCTGGTCTATGTAGAGTAAATCGTTTGCCCCTTTGGTTCCTATTGTACACCCTTTCTGTTCTTCTGGTAGTAGCCCCCTTCTATCCATTGACATGTATATTCTCTCTGCTATTTGCCCGGTCAGGATTTTCCACATAAGTGGTAGGCAAGTGATTGGTCTATAGTTGCTTGCTATGTTCCCCTTCCCCAGGTCTTTTTGGATGAGGGTGGTTTTGCCTTTAGTCATCCATTCTGGTGCTTTGCCTTCATTTAGACAATTTTGGAGTAGGTGGGTGAGTCTGCCGTGTAACGTGGTGAACTTTTTGAACCAATACCCATGGATCCCGTCGGGACCCGGTGCTTTCCAGTTGGCTACTTTCCTAAGAGTATGTTTCAATGTGGTTTCATTCAGTACTATTGGTTCTCCCTTGTCTATATTTTCTAGTTCTTTTCTCATGTTTCCTAACCATTGCGGTGTTACGTTATGTCTTTTTGGGTGCCCCCATATGCTATTCCAATAGTTCTTGGCCTCTGTGGCATCTGGTTTTATGTCCTGCCTTCTTTCCCCATTTAAATCTTGGTAAAACTTTTTCTCATTGTTTTGGAATGTGCGGTTTTGTGTGTATTGGGCCGATCTTAGTCTGTATCTTTTTAGTCTTGCCTCTTTAGCTAGTCTTTTCTGGTGTAACTCTTCGACTACAGTTGCAATGCCTTTTTGCGCTACCTTATATTTGTTATATTATTATTATTATCATTATTATTTGGAATCTCACACCAGTTGCCTGGTGGTAACCGCTGGAGTTTGAGTGACAGCAAGTCTCCTCAAGTCCCCAGCCCTCCTCCCCCAGTACTCATAGGTCGCAGTAATTCTGCGATTTACAGTTTCACACCGGTTGCACAGTGGTTATCGCTGGAGGCTGAGTGACAATAAGTCTCCTCAGGTCTTTAGCTAACGTCTCCTCCCTCTTTCGCATATCATGACAGAGCTACAATTCGTTGCAGTACTTATATCTCTAGCACCTTCCTCAGTATCCGTGCAGTTCCCAGTAGTGCTGTGGTCTGTACGGTCTCTATCCTCCCCCTAATCCCGTTCTTCTCCAGTCTCTCCCTCAGCGTTTTGGGGACAGTTCCTAGTGCACCGACTATGACCGGTACTACCCTGGTTTTCATGTTCCACATTTGCCTTAACTCCCTTGCTAGGTCCTGGTATTTTTCCCTTTTTTCACCCTCCTTCTTTTTTACTCTATGGTCTGCAGGTACAGCAACGTCTAGTATTTGGCAGGCCTTCCTTCTTTTGTCTAATATTACTAAGTCCGGCCTTCTTGCCTGGATGAGGTGGTCAGTTTGGATGTCAAAGTCCCAGAGTAGTTTGTGGTTGTCATTCTCCAAAACTGTCTCTGGCTTGTAATGATACCACTTTTCCACATGGTTGAATCCCATTCGTTTGCTTAGTTCCCAGTGTATCATCGTTGCTATTCTATCGTGTCTATGCTTATACTCCTTCTGGGTGAGTTGACTACATTCACTAGTTATGTGGTTTACTGTCTCATCTCTTTCACCGCACATGCAGCATTTGCTGTTTGTTTGTGTTCTGTCGATTTTTGTTTTTATGTAGTTTGTCCTTATGCTTTTGTTTTGGGCTGCCATGATGAGTGATTCTGTTTCTCTCTTAAGGTTCCCCTTTCGTAACCACGTCCATGATTTCTCGTCTGCTGTATCTTTTATCTGCCTTTTAAACTCGCCGTACAATTTTTTCCCTTCCCATCTTTCTTTTTTTATTTGCTGTACTGTTCCATTGTTTTCTACTTAATTGCTTGTTGCACTATCTCTCGCGCTCTTTATGATTTCTTCACTATTTGTTTGCACATATCTTTCTAGGGCTGTTTTAACTCTCTGGACACAATCTTCTATGCTGATGAGCCCCCTGCCACCTTCTTTTCTCTTAACGTATAGTCTATCTGTATCATCTCTAGGGTGTAATGCTTTATGCATCGTCATAAGTTTTCTTGTTCGCCTATCCATTGATTGGAGCTCTTCCTCTGTCCATCCTAGGAATGGTCCTGTATACCTAACTACTGACACACCCCAGGTGTTCATTCCCTTTATTAGATTTCTGCTGTTTAATTTGGTTTCTAATATTTTCCTTATCCTTCTGAGGTATTCTCTCTCTATTTTCTCTTTCATATCTTCCCGTTTTATCGTGTTACATTCAAGGACACCTAGGAACTTGTATCGGTCTTGTGCGGTCAATGCCCTAAACTTGCTGTTGTCCGGGAGTTCAATTCCCTCAGTCATTGAAAGCCTTCCTTTGTGCATCACCATGATTGCGCATTTTTCTATTTCAAACTCCATTCCTATGTCCTCACTATATTCCCTTACTTCGTTGAACAGAGTCTCAAGCTCTCCCCTTTTTTTTGCGAACAATTTTATATCGTCCATGTACATTAGGTGGTTGACCTTTCCTTTTGTTTTAGAGAAATGGTATCCTTTGCTGTTTCTCAGGATTCTGTTAAGCGGTATCATTGTTAGAACAAATAATAGTGGGGACAACGAGTCTCCTTGGAAGATTCCCCTTTTTATCCCTACCTCGGCTAGTTTGTCCCCTGCAGCTGTCAAATCTACTTTCCAGTGTTCCATTGAATTACTAATGAATTTAACCACCGGTTCGCTAATTTTGAACATTCTAAGGCATTCGAGTATCCAGCTATGTGGAATCATATCGTATGCCTTTTTGTAATCTATCCATCCCATTGCGATATTCTTTCTCCTTTTCCTCACTTCTCTTTAGATCATCTGGTCTATGTAGAGTAAATCGTTTGCCCCTTTGGTTCCTATTGTACACCCTTTCTGTTCTTCTGGTAGTAGTCCCCTTCTATCCATTGACATGTATATTCTCTCTGCTATTTGCCCGGTCAGGATTTTCCACATAAGTGGTAAGCACGTGATTGGTCTATAGTTCCTTGCTATGTTCCCCTTTTCTGGGTCTTTTTGGATGAGGGTGGTTTTGCCTTTAGTCATCCATTCTGGTGCTTTGCCTTCGTTTAGACAATTTTGGAGTAGGTGAGTGAGTCTGCCGTGTAACATGGTGAATTTTTTGAACCAATACCCATGGATCCCGTCGGGACCCTGTGCTTTCCAGTTGGCTACTTTCCTAAGAGTATGTTTCAATGTGTTTCATTCAGTACTATTCGTTCTCCCTTGTCTATATCTTCTAGCTCTTTTCTCATGTTTCCTAACCATTGCGGTGTTACGTTGTGTCTTTTTGGGTGCCCCCATATGCTATTCCAATAGTTCTTGGCCTCTGTGGCATCTGGTTTTATGTCCTGCCTTCTTTCCTCATTTAAATCTTGGTAAAATTTCTTCTCATTGTTTTGGAATGTGCAGTTTTGTGTGTATTGGGCCGTTCTTAGTCTGTATCTTTTTAGTCTTGCCTCTTTGGCTAGTCTTTTCTGGTGTAACTCTTCGACTACAGTTGCGATGCCTTTTTGCGTTACCTTGTATTTGTTATAAAGTCTTACTCGTGGTCTGTCCGTGTGTGGTGTTTTCCTAAGCAGGACTTCATCTCTCTGTAGTTGGGAGATCTGCCTTTGTAATCTTCTCTCCCAGTTGGGTTTCTCTTCCCTATTATTGCTCGGGTTCTAGTCTATTCTCCTCCCTTGTCCATCTCTTTCTCTTGTACTTTATAGCAGTCACTCCGTAAGGACTGCGCCTTCCCTGGGTGTCATTAGTGGCATATGAGTTTTGGCCAACAGTAGCTTTGTGACGACTGTGCCCCTCCTGAAGGCCATTAAGGGTACACGAGCCGGAGTTTTGGCCAGCAGTCACAGGATGACGACCGGGTCCCTCCTGGTGGCTAACAAGGGAACACCTGCCGGTTACGACACACAAATCTTGGATCTGTGTCCCGTTTTTTGCGGTAAAATGGTTTGGTTGTACTGTCATGATAGGGGTTTTTGGTTCTTTGAGGTAGCGCTAGACCTTGGTGGGTTGGTTAAGACCGATGTGGTTCAGAAATAACCGAAGAGCCCCACCGGCTCTTTTTGGTTCTTATAAGTTAGCACCAGACCTTGGTGGGTTCGTTGAGGCCAATGAGCTCAGTGACACTCTCAGAGTCCCAACAGCTCTTACCACCCATGGTATAACCTTACATTGATAGGCCATTCCGCTGCACAGATATATCTATTTGGTGGTATGACCATCCCCTCCTAACTTCAGACTTAGCAAAAAACTAAGCTTCGTCTGGGTGGAATTAAAAGCCTTCAAGACCATACGTCTCCCTTAAATCTTCTAAGTCTTGACTTAGTATAAGTCTCGCTATTATTATTATCATTATTATTATTATTTGGAATCTCACACCAGTTGCCTGGTGGTAACCGCTGGAGTTTGAGTGACAGCAAGTCTCCTCAAGTCTCCAGCCCTCCTCCCCTAGTACTCATGGGTCGCAGTAATTCTACGATTTACAGTTTCACACCGGTTGCCCAGTGGTTATCGATGAAGGCTGAGTGACAATAAGTCTCTTCAGGTCTTCAGCTAACGTCTCCTCCCTTTTTCTTTAACTCTATTGCTAGGTCCTGGTATTTTTCCCGTTTCTCACCCTCCTTCTTTTTTACTCTATGGTCTGCAGGTACAGCAACGTCTACTATTTAGCAGGCCTCCCTTTTTTTGTCTACTATTACTAAGTCCGATTACTATATCGGGTCACTTTGCAAAATACCATTCCATATGTCATCACTGAATATCGTAAGTTTTTAAATGTCCCTCAAGTTCATTGTCATCTAGTTCCAGGTTATCTATGTTATGGAAGTGGCTGTCCCCCGCCCTAAATATATCTATATCCAGTTTCGTTTAGCTCAATGGATAGAGAAATTAAGATACAGAAAAGTGGAAATGAGAATGGCCCCTTCTCCACGTCCCAACTCGGAATATGCTGCAGTTTATGATTCCTCTTGGATGAGAAAGGAAAGGTTCAGTGTTGCATTATGACCTATCATCTTGCAAGAATTTCATCAACTCTGGAGATAACTTGTATACTTTTTAAAGCTTATATTATCCATGAGTTGGGAACAGTATACATCACTTTTTGTAATCAGTCCACGTTGTGCTCAGTTTCGTGTATTTACTTTGGCTATTTTGTGGGATCATGCGGTTAATCAGGAGTTGATCCTTACGCCCTTGGACCCTCTTCAACAGTCTTTCATTTCTATCAGGAATAGGTTGTTTTCCTCCATGTAAGCGTAGGTTCTTTTTGTCAATATCGATGTTAAGGTTTTTCTAAGACGTAGAGAAGCGTGATTGGTCTATGATTTTTAACATGACCGTATTTTCAATCCTCGATAGGAGGTTTGTAAGCCCATTTACCAGCCGATCCGAAGCTTTTTAGGTGAGTTCAGTATCTCTCATAATACTGCCCCCATTACGTTATCGTGGCAGCATGTGTAGGAGAAAAGACTAATATTGGGCTTATTATCAATGCTAGATAATTTGCCGTTTGAGTTACTTTTTTTAATGCCGGTTCTAGATCGCCAATTGAAATTTCCTGCCACTGCTGTCTTTGCAGCGCTTTAGTTTGTTCTTCTACCCACCCACTCATCCATGTTACGTATTCATTGTATGTCTTTTTATAGTAAAGAATATTTTCCCCAGAAGTCCTTCATTTTGTCTTTGGTCAGTAATCTAAGCTTGCTTTATTTCCTTTCTTTGTTTTTTACCTTTCAGTAATTTTTCGTATTTTTTTTTTTCATTGTTTAGGCTTTTAATTAGACTTTCTGTTTAAATGTCTTTTTGATAGATGGTATATTGTTTTGGGTTTTCAATCTATTCATTATTCTTCACCTTCCTGTCTTTCCATATGCTAACATTTTCAGAGCTCATGAGCACATCCATTATCAGAATTTCTCCTCGGATTATTCTTCAGTCTTCGTTTTCCACCTTGGATTTTACATATATTTGGTTTTCTCTGTTTTTTTTGTTTGTTCTTTTTTTTTGTTTTGTTTTCTTTGCATTTAGATTCTGGAACTTTTGCAGATGCAAATATAATCTAATTTACTTCCGTAAGATCCGGCTTCAGGTCTTCAAGAATATCCTTTATTGCAATATCTCTTTTTTTACTTATTTCGCTTTTATTCTAGTTGTTCATAGTTACTTTTCTCGATGATTAACCGCCTTCCATGTTAATGAATTTTACCTTCAAGAGCTCATATAATATTTCCTCTATTGTTTGACGTATTTCATCATAATGTTGACTCATAAGATGTTAATCCCCCAATCATTGTTGCCTCTATATGTTTCTTTGGCAAAATAGCCTCCCGTTCTTTCCAGTGCCAATCTATTCGTAGGGCCTTCAGATATTCGCCCAGGTTTATCCGTGGAAGGTAAGAGAGCCCCTGCTTGTATCGGACAGTTTGTTTCGACGTTTTCCTTCGTATGTCTTACTGGCATCACTCTCTATTTGTATAGTCTGTTCTATTCTAACTTTTTGTTTGATTTCATCCGTTCTACGTCCATAAGTCTCTTATTTGCCATTATGTTCCTCCATACATTAGCGAGCTGATTTTTCATCAAGGTTTTGAGTATTGTTGCCAACCCTTTTGTCAATATATCATCATCATCATCATCTGTCTTTCAACGTCTGTCGTTGGACATAGACCTTCCCCAGGATTTACCACACTTCTCTATCATGGGCATTGCGAAGCCAGTAATTTCTGAATTTGTCTAGCTCGTCTCCCCATCTAATATTCTGCCGGCCTCTATTGCGCATATGATCTCGGGGGATCCATGTCGTGAGTCACGTTGTCCATCGATTGTTTGCCATTCTTGCAACATAACCAGCCCACTGCCATCTGAGCATTTTAATGAATTCTATGATGTCCCTAACTCTTGTCTTTTCTCGGATGTACTGTGCTGTTTTGTGGTCTCTCCATGTGAGGCCCAGCATAATTCTTTCTTGTGCACGTGGCATGGTTCTCAGTTTGTGAATCCGTCTCTTGATTTGGTTCCATGTTACAGCTCCATAAGTGACTATTGGGAGGATGCATTGGTTATACACCCTTCTTTTTAGGATTAATGGGATCTTCTTATTTTTGAAGGTTGAGGTAGCTCTACCAAAGGCTTGCCATCCTAGTGTGATTCTTCGCTTAATTTCTTCTTCTTTTGAGGGTCTCATGGAGATTCGTTGCCTAGGTAGATGTAGTGATCTACTTTCTCCAGTTCTGTGTCCTTGATTTGATCTTATATCTTATAGGTAATATTTGTATAGCTCATGCACGTACATTATTTCTTCGGACTTCTCCCTGTCCAGTTTTTGTGTTTTATCATTGTTTTTTTTTTTCGTTGATGAGTTGGAGATGGAGGGTGTTGATTAGTATTATTTCTGTTCAAGTGACCATGAAAGTCACTTGTGGGGAGTGTTCTAGAAATGTGCTTTTCGATCAGAGACTTGAAACCTCCATTGGGGCTCAGTCCTTATTTTCCTGCATAAGTTGCATTTCATTCTTACTTCTAATATGTATCTTTATCGTTACACAATCACTAGATAGGTTGCCATCCAAGGCTACCGAAGCCTACCATCCCATGGTGTACAGGAAGATACTTTAGTGGATTAGCTTGATTGATTTCATTCAGAGTAATCCCAGGACTAAGCACCCCGGGCATAGCACCAGTTGAATTATTAGTTGGTAAGGGAATGTATGGACAAGCGCTACGTTGGTAAGTTTAAAAAGGGTACTCTACCGTCCACAAATTACTTGCAAACTTAAGTTACTAATTGTTTATATATATATATATATATATATATATATATATATATATATATATATATATATATATATATATGCAATATACACACATATTATATATGTATAAATGTATAAATAGTCAATGAGGTTGGTCTCTGCCCACTGAAGGGATGTGGGGATTACAGTGCTGGTGCCATGACAAATCACAATCTGCAATATTGAAGCAAAAGTTTTAGGGACACCGATAAGAGTGGGTTATTACGAAGGTCGATTCTCCTTTTAAGTGGTCCATATACGTCCAGTAACTTAGGCTAAGGTATTATGTCAGTTTTCCCTTATTTTACTGAATCTGAAAGACATCCTATATATTCAAATCCATAAGAAGCAGCAGTGTTGTTGTTTCTGTTGTTTGCATTTTCACACTGGTTGCCAGGAGGTCACCGTTGGGGACTGAGTGACGGTAAGTCTTCTCAAGTCTCAAGCTCTCCTTTTTGCACTTTCACTCTCCACAGAAGTGCTGTGCTTTACTATTCCACATAAGTTCCCCGATGGTTATTGCTTACGGTAAGTTTCCTGGGGTTTCCAACTAGCCTCTCATATCTTCCTTACCTATCACAGCAATGCTCTTATTCGTACAGCTTTAACCACACCTTTTTCTTGGTTGTTGGGCCATTGCTAACAGCTGGTGGTCATATATCTCATATTTCCAGTACTCTCCTCTATATATGTGCAGTCACCAACGGTGCTGTGGTTTGTATATTCTCGGTCCTTCCTTTTATCCCTAGTTCTTCCAATCCTGCGTTCCGTGCCTTCGGCACTGTTCCGAGTGCACTTACTATCACTGGTGCAGCCCTGACTTTCATTTCACCTTCTTCAGCTCTCCTGTCAGGTCCTGGTATTTTCCCTGCTTTCTGATTTCCTCTGTGTTCTGCGGGTTATTTTCACGTCTATTATTTGTCCTGATGCTTTTGGGGGGACTGTCAAGATAAGCGCTTTAGTTCCACTCTTCAGGTTTGTTTTCGTAGGCATGTCCATGTGCTCTCGTCTGCCACATCCTGTGTCAGTCTTGGACTCTCGGTATAGTTCTTTTTGTTGCCATTTTTCTGTCCTTGTTTCCTCTGCTACTCCTTCCTTTTTCTACTTTCTGCTCTTTGTTGTGCTGCTTTGGGTTCTCTCTATGATGTCTTTACTATTTGCTTGCACATACTTTTTATAGTCATGTTCAGGCCTTTTGGGCTCAGTCTATCTATGTAATCTCAGAAGGCTGTCTGTGTTGTCATAGGCTTTTATGTTCGACGGTCCATTGATTGAAGTTCTTCCTTTGTCCATCCAAGGAATGGCACTGAGTATCATTATTATTATTATTATTATCATTATTATTATGATTATGATTATCATCATCATCATCATCATCATCATTATTATTATTATTATTATTATTATTATTATTATTATTATTGTAGTTGTTGTGGTAAGGTATGATTGATAACGGTTCGTATGTTAATATCTTTCCAAAAAAGGGAAAAAAACAAGACAGTTTCAATTTTTTTCAGATATGCAATACATTCAGATCGAGGAATTTCGATATTATGTATATCTTCATCAGTTGGTAATGTAAATTCAAATGAATGAGAACGTTCTGTTCATGTTTTAAACGTTTAAAAAGTTTTCAATCATTTAAATTTGCATTCCTGACAGTCGAACATGTACATTATATCGAAAATTTTCAACGTCATATATCTAAAAAAATTAGAACACTTTAATCATCTTTCTTCTTTTTCATCTCATCATCATTATTATTATTATTATTATTATTATTATTATTATTATTATTATTATTATTGAATCTCACACCAGTTGCCTGGTGGTAACCGCTGGAGTTTGAGTGACTGCAAGTCTCCTCAAGTCTCCAGCCCTCCTCCCCCAGTACTCATAGGTCGCAGTAATTCTGCGATTTACAGTTTCACACCGGTTGCCCAGTGGTTATCGCTGAGGGCTGAGTGACAATAAGTCTCCTCAGGTCCTCAGCTAACGTCTCCTCCCTCTTTCGCATATCATGACAGAGCTACTATTCGTTGCAGTACTTATATCTCTAGCACCTTCCTCAGTATCCGTGCAGTTCCAAGTAGCGCTGTGGTCTGTACGGTCTCTATCCTCCCCCTAATCCCGATCTCCTCCAGTCTCTCCCTCAGCGTTTGGGGGACAGTTCCTAATGCGCCCACTATGACCGGTACTACCCTGGTTTTCATGTTCCACATTTTCCTTAACTCCCTTGCTAGGTCCTGGTATTTTTCCCTTTTTTCACCCTCCTTCTTTTTTACTCTATGGTCTGCAGGCACAGCAACGTCTACTATTTGGCAGGCCTCCCTTTTTTTGTGTACTAATACTAAGTCCGGTCTTCTTGCCTGGATGAGGTGGTCAGTTTGGATGTCAAAGTCCCAGAGTAGTTTGTGGTTGTCATTCTCCAAAACTGCCTTTGGCTTGTGCTGATACCACTTTTCCCCATGGTTGAATCCCATTTGTTCACTTAGTTCCCAGTGTATCATCGTTGCTACTCTATAGTGTCTATGCTTATACTCCTTCTGGGCGAGCTGACTACATTCATTAGTTATGTGGTTTACTGTCTCATCTCTTTCACCGCACATGCGGCATTTGCTGTTTGTCTGTGTTCTGTCGATTTTTGCTTTTATGTAGTTTGTCCTTATGCTTTTGTTTTGGGCTGCCATGATGAGCGATTCTGTTTCTCTCTTAAGGTTTCCCTTTCGTAACCACGTCCATGATTTCTCGTCTGCTATATCTTTTATCTGTCTTTTAAACTCGCCGTACAATTTTTTCCCTTCCCACTTTTCTTTTCTAGTTTGCTGTACCGTTCCATTGCTTTCTACTTTGTTTGTTGCACTATCCCTCGCGCTGTTCATGATTTCTTCACTATTTGTTTGCACATATTTATCTAGGACTACTTTAGCTCTCTGGACACAATCTTCTATGCTGATGAGCCCCCTACCACCTTCTTTTCTCTTAACGTATAGTCTATCTGTATCATCCCTAGGGTGTAATGCTTTATGCATCGTCATAAGTTTCCTTGTTCGCCTATCCATTGATTGGAGCTCTTCCTTTGTCCATCATAGGAATGGTCCTGTATACCTAACTACTGACACAGCCCAGGTGTTCATTCCTTTTATTAGATTTCTGCTATTTAATTTGGTTTCTAATATTTTCCTTATCCTTCTAAGGTATTCCCTCTTAATTTTCTCCTTCATCTCTTCCCGTTTTATCGTGTCACATTCAAGGACACCTAGGTACTTGTATCGGTCTTGTGCAGTCAATGCCCTAATCTTGTTGTTGTCCGGAAGTTCAATTCCCTCAGTCATTGAAAGCCCTCCTTTATTATTATTATTATTATTATTATTATTATTATTATTATTATTATTATTATTATTATTATTATTATTATCCATTTTAACACTAGATGCTTGGTGGTTACCATTTGAGACTGAGTGACTGCCAGTCTCCTGAAGTCTCCAGCCCTGATCTCCATACTCTCACAGACCACAGTAGGGCAGTGGTTTACAGTTTTCCACCGGTTGCCCGGTTGTTATCGCTGAAAGCTGAATGACAATAAGTTCCCTAAGGACTTCTTATTATATCACTGGAGGCTGAGTAAAAGTTAGTCATCTCGGGTCTTCATCCCTGCTCCTAGGTATCCTTCACCTATCACAGCAGTGCTGTGGTCTATGCCTCCACAACCATCTGTGTTGTAATAATAATAATAGTAATAATAATAATGATAATAATAATAATAATAATATTTATTATTATTATTATTATTATTATTATTATTGATCTTGTTGTTGCTATAACTTGTTTTTTCCCCGTCGTTGTTCTTTAAAAGACGAGAGATTGAAAAGCTGTTGCTATTGGCGCTCCTGGCTGTCGTGATTGGTACTGAAGCATGACATGCATTCGGGGATGACAGGGAAAAAGAAGTTCTTGGTAAAACCTGAATCAATACACGATGGTCATTCTCTGAAGCGAACGGTATAAAAACACGTTAAAAATCGATACACCTATAATTTGTAAGCTTAGATTCCACTTACCTCTTCTGAATACAATAAGACCTTGTTTGTTTGGCTGCAGCATTGACTTTTACAGTGTTCATAGAACATTTTCTTTACTTTTTCTATGTACAAAAACCCCAATCTGTCAAAAAAAGTTTCTTCAGTTTTTAAATGATTCTAGTTGGCTGGCTATGTATGTGTTACGCCCCAAAAGGACTGGCGGAAAAATAAACATCCACTCCGTAGTATGTTTAGTAGGAACAGTTTCTTCATACTTTGAAAATTCTCTCCCCCAAAAGATTTTTTTGTTCAATTTACAATGTATATTCGTCATTGTAGATTCCGTTATATTATATAGAAACATTTGAAATGATTTCTTGTTGTTACACTATTATTGTATCGCTTCGCCGAGACAACGCAAATGGAATAAACAATTTAAGAAAATGATCTTGAAGCAAGAATTGAACCTGCCATTAATAAGGTTAGCAGCTTCAACATAGCAATGTTCTCACCATTGAGCTAAACAGATTATGCAAAGGCTAAAAAAAACTGTGTTCATTTCAAATTCTCATCTCTTGTATTCTCAGTCAATCCTTTTCTCTCAACCCCACAGTTATCCATCAAAAAATGGATGTACATAATCCGACAGAATGTTTATATACAATAATATAAAAGCAATAGATGTAACATTCATGGATGACCCCTTTTTTATTTTTTAATTGATCACCCCAACAAGGCATGCTGTCAAAAGACCTGAGCAAAAAAATTGTAAGAATCATTCCCAGTCTGAACTTTGGAAATCATTTGGAGTTCGTTTCTTTGAATCGTGACACGCATTCAAATAATTATTTTGTTTTACCTTCTGAGAGCAAACAAGGCACGAATTCCCGCCAACAATGTGAAATCATCGACGGTCTAACGAAATCTCCATCGATATCGTTGTAAACTTTCACAACAGTTCTATAATTTTGTTTTATTAGTGGTCGGCCAGGTCGAGATTGGTCTTCAATGGACATTTAGTCAATGTCGACTACTCAAATTTGTATTTTCAGATTCAAAATATTCAAAAGATTGGCTAAAATCGGCTAAATCCTTTCTACTTTCGGTCAGCGTTATGGCTGAAATGTTTTATACTTTTTAAAGCCCCATCATCAAATAGCATAACTATATACTAACAGTTTAGAATGAAGAAAAAAATAATGAACATTGCGCTTTTACTTTTATTAAAATTTCATGATTCGTAGTTTATTTGCACAAAAAAATAGTATCAAGTTCCAAAAACATTCTCAAATCTAAGGTTTCAGTTAAATTCAAGTAAAAAATATTGAAAAAATATTTTTCTTCGGTAGTTTGATTCCTTTTGACTGACATCTGAAAAATGACTAAACAGAAAATCAGCTAAATCTTCCTCATCTACAGCTAACTCTATGGCTGAAAAGTTAGATATACAGGTTTTGAATTAGCTATAAAAGAAAGTCGTTGGCGCAAATTATTTTTTCAACCGACCCAATTTTCATCCATTAGTTATTTCAGATTTTTATTAGTTAAATCGAAGGGAGTTGGTTTGATCTAGCTGAAAAATGCCCGATTTTGTATCTTTGCATTCAAACATGTTAAAAACTCTTAGACAAGAAGTTCGTCTTGTGAACAATTGGCTCGTACACCAATAAATTCGATCGTTTCTTTGCATCTTTGTGTAACTCATATCTAGTGATTTTCATTTTCTGTATCGAAAAGTTCTGACTGATACAAATCTTGTTTTCATTTTACTTTGTCTATATTGCCTCATGTACAGTCGAACAGATAATTGAGCGTGTACGAGCCAAAACGATGAGACGTGCTGGAGTGAAATTGACTCAGAATTCATAATCTGCGTCGAAAATTGGTCCAAGCGGCGTTATTCAAGTTCTGTTGAGAGAATGTCATTCTAACTTTATAAACCAGAAGTATACCTAGATTTTGATGGAAGTCCAGTCCAAATCAGATTTAGTATTTCCACTGTAAGAACAATCCTCACTGAATTTAAGGGAGTAAACTCTTCATTATTGGGCTGTGCCGTCACGTTAAACTGAGCCGATATATAAAATCAACAATTCCTCACTATGATTTGAAATTACGATCAGGAGGCTGCTCCTTTTATCTCTTTACGGTCAAATTGATAAGTCTTACATATATACGAAAATATATGTTAAAGATACTCAAAAATTTTATATCGTTCTAATAACTGAATACATCAATACAAAAATATATATTTTAATTTTTTAAACATGTTTTACTAAAAAAAAAAACTGGCAGTAATCATATTCGTTCGCAATTATGAGTGGAATTTGACCCTGCAGCAGCCAGGCTTGTTTTACCGAAATCTAAAGCTTCTATCAGATGAGTTTGCAAACCTGGCATTGTTTATGACTAATAATGACTAACCACTGTCAGGGCTGAAAATGATTGTAACCAGCCTTTTTCATGCCACTGCCTGGATGGTATGGGGTGTTCATGGAGAAATGGTTCCATGTCTTCCCTTATCGTATTAGTGTCGAGAGAACGCAATCAGTTCCAGCCAAAATTCGAACTCAGTCTGCTGATTCTGTTTCCAATGCAGATGACCGTTTCATACCTCCACTACTACGATAACTAATAATAATGATGATGATAATAATAATGATAATAATAATAATAATAATAATAATAATAATAATAATAATAATAATAATAATAATAATAATAATGATAACAATAATAATAATAATGATAATAATAATAATATGAACAAAGGTCACCCTAAATTAG
The DNA here is from genome assembly GCA_963457665.1 of Thysanoteuthis rhombus. Classification (NCBI taxonomy): domain Eukaryota; kingdom Metazoa; phylum Mollusca; class Cephalopoda; order Oegopsida; family Thysanoteuthidae; genus Thysanoteuthis; species Thysanoteuthis major. The sequence continues at coordinate 10,825,111 of OY735226.1, read as the reverse complement.
ATCCAATTGAAAAGAATGCACCCTTCCTGATGACGTCACCTTGTACGTCAGCAAGTAAACAAGTATCACGTGTTATTTTATCTTGAACCAACTTTTTTAGATGGATCTTTTTTTGAAATAATAAGTAAATAAAAAAGTAATTATGATTTAATCAAGATTTCATTTAATTCAATCAAAATAAGGATAACTGCATCATCCAATAAAAACAAGAAGAAGAAGAAAAGAGAGACTGAGATTAATATAAGTCGTATTCGTTCATTTGCATGAAGGGACAGTATTAATAGAGTCTCAATCCAGTAGCAACAGCAACAACCGACGTTGGAAATAAACATTCCCCAAGTTCTGCAAGACCTCTCTATCGTTGGCGTCACGGAGCCAGTACTTTCTGAGCTTGTTTACTTCGTCACTCAATCTTATATTCTGTCAGAACCCCATGTGATCTCTTGGGCTCCACGTTGTGAGTCGTATTGTCTGGCGATTGTAAGACATCCCTGCAACCAGACCAGCCCATTGCCATTTCATTTATCTAATAATTTACCAAAACATCTCAGACTCCTGTCTTTCTTCTTTCGGGCTCTCTTGTGTTCTCACCAAGTGATGTTGAATAAGATTCTCTCTTGTGCATGTTAAATTGTGTTCAGTTTCATCATCATCGGTATTTTATCGTCCGTTGTTGGACATAGACCTTTCCCAGGATTCATCAAACGTCTCTATCGTGGGCGTTGTAGAACTGATACATTCTGAATTTGTCTAGTTCATCCCTCCATCTTGTACTCTACCATCCTCAGTTGCGCATGTGGTCTCCGGGGATCCATGTTGTGAGTTGTGATGTCCATCGGTTGTCTTTCATTCTTGCGACATGTCCAACCCATTGCTATTTAAGTTTTCTAATAGAATATATTTTGCCTCAGACTCCTGTCTCCTCCCTGATATATTGTGCTGTCTTCTGATCTCTCAGTGTGAGGGTTAGTATGATTTTCTTTTTTCATCTAGACGTGGCATACTTCTCAGTTTGCTGGTCAGTCTCTTGGTTAGGTCCCATGTTTCAATTTCAGGACTATCGAGAGGAAGCATTAGTTGTAGGCTGTTCTTTTCAAGAATAATTGGGTCTTCTCATTTTTGAAGCTTGAGCTTGCTCTGCCGAAAACCTACCACTTTAGAGCGATTCTTCGTTTGATTTCTTCTTTTGAGGATCGCATGGAGACTCGTTGTCTAAAGCAGATGTAGTGGTCTACTTTCCCCATACGACAATTAAATATAAACATTTTATTTCATTCTAACAGAGGAATATACTTATTCAAAAAAATATTTAGGTTTGTATGATCAACAAATCCACGTATCGTGTTCAGTTTGTTGAATAGCACAACTAACCACTTCTGATGGAACTGCTTCAATAGTGCTTTTTGTTCTCTTTTTTCTCAACTTGTTGGACACCGTCAATCAAAACTGTCAACAAATGTTTATGAGTGGGTCTCGCTGGCTGGCTGGCTGGCTGTCTATCTATGCATGTGTCACGCTTACTGGCCACACCTTTGGAGCTGGAGGGTGGACAATTTAAACACTTCTGATTATGTCTAGAATAACACCTTTTTGTGAAGTTTTCAGCTACGGCTACAATTTACAATGTAAGTTAATGCTAAACCGTTTCCTCTGTTCACGCTCAGAATTTTCAATAAGCCTACGAATAGCGAGAGAAGTAACATTCCTTGATCGTTTATTTTCCGATTTTTCTTATTGATCATCCCAACACGGTATGCTACCAAAATCCGTTTGTTACGTGACGGTTTCTATTGAGTGACTAACCAAGCCTGTCTCTATGTTGACTATGCTCAACCTAGAATAGCACTAGACGAGATAAGTGCAATTTTGATAAAAAGTTCGGATTGCACTAATGGGTGAATCTTCCTGGAAAATCAGATTGGAAACTGACTACTGCCCCACACTAGAGAGATGTATGGGATTTACTCAATCATCATAGGCCCATCTTCCCTAATATGTGACAACATGGTGTGTACTTTGTGAGCATAGCATTAAAAAGGCCAAGCAAGTTAGTATTCACATCTCGAGTAGGTTTTTTTAGGGAGAGAGGAATCAAATCACTTAGGTCTCTCAGCACCTCTCCTTGCAGTCCAGATTTAGCAGCTTGCGACCCGTCTTTTCAGATTTCAGACCGTGGGCAAGATTAAGGAAAACGTGACGAGTTCACTGATGTCGATCTCTAGAGAGGACTTTGCAGACTGTTTTGGATAGTGGAAAAGACTCATGTCTAGAATAAGTGTGTGAACACCCAAGGGGATCACTTTGAAATTACCTTTTCGTTCAGAACCGTACTTTTCTATCACATTCCTTAAGTCTGGGACTCAATTCAAATACTGTAAATTAGTTTAAGATCTGTCTATAGTTTTGATAAGGGTCATTAATATTCAAAGAGTTTTTCAGACGATTGGAAAACTCTTTGAATGTTAATGTCCCCTCTCAAAACTATCAACAATATTTTCACATTCAGAATGGAGAAAAATAGAAAAAAAAACAAACTCGCTGAAGTTTTTTAATCAGCTTACGTGTTTCAATCGATGCAAAGAGAATGGACTAATACCGGTAGTAGACCGAGTGAGAGGCAGAAGGTTCAGCCCTTCCCAGGTGACGCAATCAGAGGGAGTGACACCAAGATAACTATCTCACATAGTTTCTAGGTAATCAATCTTCCTAATGAAATATTGTGGGATGGAGTGCTGTAGAATAAGGAAGGGTTGCCTAAATTTTGGAGCAGATCCAGGAATCTTTTTGATTGGGGGATATTCTTCAGATTTTGATTATTTATATGTGTGCTCGTGGTTGTCCACTTGATATCTCCGAAAGTTCTCAAAAGATTCCGATGATTTTTTTTGTGAGAAAATGGACGATAGGCTACAAAAGAAGTTATTGAGTTCTGCAAGAGGGTGGGGCTAACATTATGAGTTACCACCCCAGGTGACACCAGCCATAGTTCTGCCACTGACTAATAGCAACAGGTCTTATATAAAAAAAAAATTAGTATATCGAACAAGAACATAAGGAATACCCAACAACGAACTGGCTGCGTCGTAGAGGGAGAACGGAATATCACAACCGAGGATTATAAGACCATCTCTAGAATTCTTATAAAGAAAAGAAAGAAGCTATCGACAAACGAGGAATCATTAGGGAGTTGGAGAAGTCATACAACTATAAATTCGAAATAACAAGAACCAGACAATTTTGAAAAAAATCAGATACTACTAAACCGAGACACATCCGACAGAGATAAGCATATACATATGACGTTAGCAGCCGACATCTTACTGATTTCGAAGCAGTAGTGCTTAACAAAGGCTTAGAATCCGCGGTCTCCAACCATTGAATTCCTTATTTGGACCTTATTACTAAGTAGTGAAAAAGTGGCAATGGATCCACTTGAGGTTCAGACTGAGGAAATTAAGATGGAAAAGTGAGATCTGTTTTTGTGGAAATGCAATACTGTCCAAACCAAACACTCTCCGGGGGGAATATCCGGCTGTTATGTCTCTATAAATGCCGGCAGATGAAAGAAACTCTTCCCTGACAAAAAAGAGTATGGAAAGAAACTAACAAACATCTTACAATCGGATAGCTACAAGAAGATTGATAGATGCCCAACCTTATCGACGGAGAGAATTCTGGTCAAATAGCTTATCCCTATTTTTAAAAGGAGAGGTATCATCTCACATCACAAAATAGGGACGGTGCAACACCATAGTAAGCAACCTTATATTTATGATCTCCTGGTAAATAAATGAAACAATCATATCATTGAGACACATAGTCAACTGCTCTGGTTCAGTGTGTCAGCCATTTAACTTCCTTGATGATGTTTTAAAACCACTGCCTTGCAAAAAACATCGTGTTTGAAGAACTCGGTCCATTTCGTGGATCTGATTAGAGGGTGCCCATCTCCTTAGCATTAATAGTGAATTTCGATGTAGGTCAATCCTTTCACAAGGATCAAACGAAGATAGCCTTGCTCAAACTACAAAACAGTCATCAATATCCCCATTAATAACTTATTGGAGATGTATCTTTGCTAATTGCACATTCTCCGCTGGATATATATACATCGACAGGAGGAAAGTTTGGTGATGGATTCAGTAATTTCGTCGGAAAATTCCAAAATATGCGTGTTTGTAGGGGTTTTTTTCTGTTTTTTTTTTTTTAGATTTGACCTTAAGTTCATCATCGTTGAAGTCATGTCCGCCTTGAATATGTGGACAACACTTTCAAACTCTGTCCCCAATAAGTTGATGAACAGGCCTTTTTCGATCATGTGGAGTCAATCAGACCATCGATGCAGTTCATGGTGGAGAAAGAAGATAACGACACTCCTCTGTTTGGACGTACTGGTAACCTGTACAGAAAGTGGTTACAGCATCGATACATACAAAAAGCCCATACAAACATGTCCATCTTTTATGCATAAAAAAACAGGTTGGTCGGTTGTTTGAAGATACGAGTAACGATAATCAACGGCAGCCCTGATACAGAAAAGGGGACAAGAATATAGTCCATACATTCGGAGAAAGTGGCTACCCATCCCATGTCGATTCTAGAGAAAAGTGCTGGAGATACAATGAGAGGGGCCTCCTTCGTTCCGACGATCTAAATCCCTTGTGTGTGGGTTGGGGTGCAGGGAAATTACAGAAAATTTATATGAGCCACAGCATGCAAGTCAATTTTAGTACTTCGAAAGTGAGTCCTCTGCGCGAGAAGAGTCTGACTATGAATTGTATATACGTTATAATCTGCAAATGTGAGAATATCTATACCAGAGAAACATGCAGATCTCTCAAATTTCGACTCGATGAGCAGAAAGAAGCCAGAATCAAAAGTGAAAAAAAAAAGATTCGTGGGTGGCTGACCATATCTAGAGCCTTCCTGGGAAGAAGTCTGGATTATAAACAGGAAAGGCTGTTGGAAAATGAAAAAAATTAGAGGCAGCACTTATCGACATATCGGCTGAATGTATGTTAGACAAATGCAGAGTTTAACCCGACGTGGCTTCTCCTCCTGGAACCCAACCAATAGATTGCCCTCAAACTGATAACCATACAACTTACACTAGACAGAACCGTGTTAAATGTCACATGTAGAGATCAAAAGACAGTATGGTACTTTAGAGAAGAAAAATAGAAGTCAGAGATATATTAGAATCAATTTGAAAACTGAAATGGCTGTGAACTGGCCATGTTACAAGAATGTCAGACAATCACTGGATACCACTACTCACAACATGGATCCCCAGAGTCCTTTACAAAACTATGGCCGGCAGAAAAATAAGATGATGTGACGAACTATACAAGTTCAAAAAGTACTGGCTCCACGGCACCCACGATAGAGAAGTTCATGTCCAACAACAGACGATAAGAGCCTGCTGATGATACTTTCCCAAGATTCTTCTGAACGGTTCTTCAGTTCGAAGACCTCCTAATTCAATTCTTTATCCATTGTATTCCTAGAAAGGATTAGATATTTCTTTCGCTGTTTATCTGTCTGGCAAAGCAGACAAATCAACCAATGGCTACATAGCTTAAAATGATTGCAAAAAAATAAATAAATAAATATGTATACATTAACTTCAACAATAGTTTCAAATTCATAGTGGCATGAAAAAGTCCCCTGAATCAGTAGATAACATGTTTAAATATATTGGACAACTTTTTTTTTCTCTCAACTTCTGTGCCCCTCTCTCTCCTTCTACTTCTCTACTTGTCTGTGTGTGTCTCTCTCTCCCTGGTTCTCTTAACGAATTCAAAACCAAAACCGAATTTTTAGATACATCAAATAGGTTTGTCCTCTTTTTCTCCCTGTCTTTCCCTCCAACGTCCTTCTCTCTCTCTCTCTCTCTCTCTCTCTCTCTATATATATATATATATATATATATATATACATATTGCGTTCCATTTCTCACAGTCAGTATTTTTGCCTGCTTATCTGTTTGTGTCTGTCTGCCTATGTCTGTGTGTCTGTATTTCTCTCTCTTTCTCTCTTTCATTCTCTCGCTCTCTCGCTCTCTCTCATTTTATGTAGATGAATTCAAAAAGGAAGACAAAATTAGGATACATATGAAAATCAAGTCACAAGCAAAATAAAGAGCGCTCTCACAAGAACCAAATTAAAACCATAAAGAAGATACCAATGTATTTTGGCTGAGGTGGTCGCAATTACCTCACTGTTAACAGTAGTCGTTATTCAAACCCCTGCAGGAATCATGGATTTAAAACCAGGCAGGCTCTACCCTCCGGTAAGTCTGGCGCAGCACAGTCTTCCCACTCTCCAATATAGCCCTGGGTCGTGATGAGTTATTCTTCAGATACAGTAATAAATAAAGGGTGCCAAAATGATTCGTCACCGGCGAAATTATCGTCGGGAAATCGGTCGCTGGTTCATTCATCGTGAGATAAATTGGCTGACAGGACGATTCGTCGTCTCCTGTATCTGTTACAATTAGTCTACATTAGTTTGTTTTAACATTAATCATAGGTTACATGATCTCAAACCTCCAAAGTTTTTTTCAGACAACTGAAATCATTCCTATTATTTGTGTTTTTAACGCAACCTTCCGACCGATCGATTCTACAGCCGTTGGCAAGAGTACTATATGTACGTAATGGTGTTTACACAATCTTTTCATTGGTAACAGCACTACAATGTTGGATTCAGGAGATATCCTTTTTGATTTCCATACCTTATCCCTGTGTCCATATGAAGTTTTGCCTGATTTTTTTCTTCCTTTGAGGGTTTTATAGAGATCCGTTGTCCTCGGTAGATATAAGTCTACTCTCTTAAGTTCGGCGTTTTCTATTTTTATTTTTGTCTTTGATGGATTATCGTGCTGCAAAAATATTTTTCCGCCCCAACAAAATATTTTGAACATTTTATTTCATTTCCATTTCATGAAGTATCATGAATCATTTTTTTTTAAATTCTACGACTACTTCATGATAAAAGAAGTGAAGAAATAATCATGAAGATAAAAGAAAAAGTCGTTTGTGCTAAAAAGATTGCAATGACTCTGCTGATACTGAACCTTAGCCCCAATGTGAGAAGAAAAACATGATTAGAGGATAGCATTCAAACACCTTGAAAATATTCTTGCTAAGAGGTCTACAGTATATCAATAGAAAATCTGCTCCTGCTTTTGTTGGCGACCTATACCTTTGTAAACCGGGGATAGCCCATATATCCACTATGTATTTATAGACTTCGTTATTTTTGGAATCATCTGAAAATCATTTTTTATCAAAAATTCGGAGAATTCAGGGTTTTCTCAGAATTGACGATGAGCCCCCTAATTGCAACTTTATATGCTTAATAGTTGTCATCATCCCTGTTAAAATGTTTAACAGATTTTCCAATCAATTCTATTTATGCTGGAGGGTAATCTGTCATAGCAAAAAGTTGCAATAAAGGGCATCTGATAAATAAAGATGAAAAGTAGACATGAAAAGTTTGAAAATAATGATCTATAATACTTCATCTAATAAAAGTAAAATCAGGAAAGCGAATTCCGGCGATCCCATGTAATTATCAGTTACACAATCAGCGGAGTAATGATTAACAAGCCTGTAATGCTGACCATTACTACAGCAATGTGTTCAATCCTTGCTGGGAGCCCTTTTACTGAGAACTTGTATCGAATGAAGTTGTATATAGCAGGAATGTATTCAATACTTACTGACTTCAGCTTAGTTTGACACAAGACCATTCTTATGGAGCATTCAGTGGGGGATTGAAATCATTACCGAAGAAATATTCTCCACCAAAATGTTGTCAACCGTTGATACACTGACCATGAATTCAGAAATTTCATTGAATTACTCAAATATTCAGATTACACAAAATTGCAAAAGATGTCACGTAATCACAAATCTTAAGTGCCTCATTGAGGCCTCCGTCATCCGCTAGTTAATTTTAAAAAGAAATCAATTTTCAAAGTCCATCTTTACTCTGTCTTATTCAATAGTTGAGGGTAGAAGACAACTACGGATTTGTCAAAGTTACCCCATCAAAAGACAACTATCATGAACAATGTAAGAGGGGAGCTTAGCTGAATAGATCGTTTATCTAAAATTATCTTTAAAAAATACTCACATGAAATTCTGGCGTTGTTACTTTAAAGTGACCACTGAGACATAAAAATGTGCTTTTTTTGAAAAAAAAAAGATTCTAGATGGTGTCTAGTGGTGTATTCATTGAAATATTAAAGGTCATGGTCACCGAAATGTGATCAGTACTGCCCTGAGAAACACACAAAATGGGACGAACAAAGAGTGAGGGATCTGTACCTCATTTTGCTGGTTGGGTAGGCAGGCCATTTGTAGGCCTAAGGGGATTAGTTTGATAGATAGATAGATAGATAGATAGATAGATAGATAGATAGATAGATACATACATACATACATACATACATACATAGAAAGATGGATGTGTATGGACATATATATATATATATATATATATATATATATATATATATATATATATAATATATATATATATATATATATATATATATATAGATATATATATATATAGAGAGAGAGATAGATAGATAGATAGATAGATAGATAGGGGAAAAGATAGATATGGATGAAGATAGATGCATAAATATGAACGAAAATAGATTGATATGAATAGATAGATAGATATGAAGAAAGATAGATAGATATAGATAAATTGATAAAGATGGATAGATAGATGGATATATATGAATAAAGATAGATAGATAGATAGATAGATGGATAGATGTAAAACATTACGGCAGTTGGGTAAGCGAACCCGTGGCATTATATATTTTCTCGACCTTCAGGGATCAGTCAAAACAAAAATCGGTCTTTGTTCTTTTGGATGTTAATAGGGAAGCGATTGAAAAGCAGGCTGTTATCACGAGATAGTAGAACAATCTTTCCAGAATGATCCAATAATCAAAATGAACTTTTCCCATGTAAATAATATACGCGTAAAATTTCAAAATCGGGATTTTCTACGATTTCTTTGAAACTTTCAATAATTCACTAATACTAGAACATAAAACTGTCACAAAAATGGTCAAAATAGGTTTCTTCAGTTTTCAAGCTCTCTGGCCCGCCATTTATTTATGTATGTATGTATGTATGTATGTATGTATGCTTCTATCTATCTGCCTCTCAATCTATCTATCTATCTATCTATCTATCACATTCGCACTCCGTTAGTATACCTGAGAAAGGCCGTAGCATTGATTGTACAAAAAGTTTTTAAACAACTCAAACAACAAGATAGTACAGATCACAGCAATTGAGATAGAGGGATAAAGATTTAAACACATTCTCTCCGTATTTTATCTAAGAAAAAAAATCATTACTTGGTGGGTGGGGCTCAATTTACAATATAAGGTTCTGCTAAATTGATCCTTTGTTTTGTTTCCAGCAGCATGTACACTTCCTCTTTTTTTAATTCAGACTTTCTTAAGGATCACTGCCCATCAAAAGGTGAGAGAAGAATGTTGCTCAATAACTACCTGTTTTTTTCATCTTTTTCAATTGATCACCCCGTACATGATAAACTGCCAAATGACGTCAGTTACTTGACTGTTACTCTCTAGTGAATAGCCAGGACTGTTTTTTTTCTTGTTTTTCCATAACTACAGTACACCGGCGGTTTAATCTTATTAGTCTGAACAAAAAGTTGCTTTTTATAGCAACAAACAAAATTAAGATAAGATTAAAGTAAGAAGTAGTCATAAAAATCTTCGAAAATGCAACGACTTTTTATATTCACCAAGAAAAAAGCAAAACAGAACGATATGTTAAATTCTTTAACTACCAAAATGTAAGCAAACACGGCTACAATTACAATGAAAGATAAGTTTAATCTTGTTATTTGAACTTCTGTGACCAGTTAAAGTCTTACCAGAGTAGGCTGGGCTAAGTAGTGATTTCTCTAGAGGATATGGGCTCGAATACCACTGATGGCTTATTCCTTATTTTCCAGTCAATGTTGTATATCCATTGTCGGAGGGTAATCAGTCTGCATTGAAATTATAATTAGCCCTGAAAAATGAAATAATAATGATAGATAATACTTGATCTAATAAAAATGAAAACAGGAAAATTCGTTTCAGCAATTTAATGTGATTAGTAGTTTCACAATCATTGTAGTAATGGTTGATAAGGCTCTGATGTTGATCATTACTACAGCAATGAGTTCGATCCTTGCGGGGAGCCCTAGTATCGTGGCCTTATGACAAATAAATCTGTATATAGCAGGAATATATTAAATACTTTCCAAGTTAAGCTTAGTTTGACACAAGACTATTCTAATGGAGAATCCAGGGAGGGGTTGACATCATTAATGTAGTAATATTCACCACCACAAAATTGTCAACTATTAATACACTGACAATGGGACTAAAAATCTCATTAAATTTCTCAAATATCCAGATTACACAGAATTAAAAAAAGATGTCATGTAATCACAACTCTTGGGTTACTAATTACCGTCCCCACCATCTGCTTGACAATTTTAGAAATAAATTAATTTTTGAGAGTCCATCTTTGTCTTCCTCAATAGTTTAGGGCTTGTTTAACTACGGATTTGTCAAAATTGCCCCATCCAAAGACAACCAATACAGAGCAATTATTCTTTCTCTCACGACTTCATTTTGTTCAGATCCAGCTTAATTATTTCGATGGACATAATCACCCAACACTGGCTCATTCAAGCCCTTGCATATCAAGTTGAGAAAGATTTTCCAACCCTTCTGTAACATAAAAGCCAATACTAATTACTTGCATAGTCGGCGCAACGAGATATCCATACTAAATGCTGTTAATTCCAAGGTAACTTCTATTGTTGTGCTTCTACCTATTGGAAACAATAACATTTCCGTTGTAACTGAGAATTTAATACGTGTATTTAGTAAGCAGTACTTGAAGGAAGCAAAATATTGTATACTCACGATCTAAAGGCACAATGTAATATTGTTTTTAATTTGTTGTTAGTCTATTTAGTGTTTTTTTCATTTCTCATCATCAATACATTTTGTATAAAATCTGTTCCTTATAACGACAGTTTTAAATCCTTGAGTGCATCAAAATAACGAGTGCCTGCTGTTATTGAATCCCTGTAGACACACAAATGGCCTGTCTGACCAACAAGCCAGTCAAGTGGGTAACATATTCTTCCCTCTTTGTTCGTCTGTGACTATATGAGTATGTGCTCGTGCTCTGGTGTGACATGACACCACTAAGCCTCTTCCAGAAACTGTTTTTTTTTTTTTTTTTATAAAAGTGCTTTTGTGAGGTTCTTTTGGTCATTTTGGACTAACAATATCCAAATCTTATGCTGGTATTGTTTCTACATAATTTTAGATGGTTCGCTTTTTTAGATAATTAGTTTTTTGTACGCACACAGGCTACAGTGATTCACATATACGACTTACGGATATGTATGATAACTTCGAAGTTATTCTGAAGATTTACTAAGCTTTAAACATCTAACATAAAAGAAACAAAATAGATTTCTATGAAGAGAGAACATTATTCAATATTGCTATTGATATCATCCTCATCAGCAGCAGGACATAGACCTTTCCGAGCTTCGCCAGACCTCTCAATCATAGGCGTTGTGGAGCCAATTTTTTCTGAATTCGTTTAGCTCGTCACATCCATTTAATTTTTTTGGTTGCAATTTCACATATGATCTCTGGGGATCGACGCTGTGAGACTTGATGTCAAGCGGCTGTCTTGAATTCTTGTAACATGACCAGCCCATTGTCATTTGAGTTTTTCAATGTGTTTTTTTTTTTCAATGATATCTCTGACTCTTGTCTTTTGTCTAACATACCGTGCTGTCTTGTGTTCTCTCCATATGAAGTTTGGCATGATTCTCCGATGTGTACGTTGCATGGTTCTTACTACCGTTATAATTTTTCCACCATAACTGACACCAAGTGACCCAGGGAAAGAATACGTCGAAGACGAACCTTTCCACAGGAAAACCTGCATAAGTTCAATATTCAACTGTTTGAGCTACCATGATAATATGACAATTAAAAAACAATCAATCAAAACTGTTAACGCTAATATAAACAATTTTCCCAAGTTTTTACGTTGGTTTGGCTGGCTGGCTGGCCATGGTCACGTCTCACGTGCAGGCAGAACCAATGGAGCTAAATGGCTGAAATTTTAAAGATTTACTCTTTATTGTGCCTCGAAAAAGAAATGTCTTTCATGTTCTTCCCAAATTGCCTCCTAAAATTTACATCAGGGGAGAGGGCAATCTACAATGCAAATTTATGCTAAATAGATCTCTCAATGTTCACACTTGTTTAGTTTTTTTTTGTAAATTTGGACTTTTCTTAGTGACTACTACCCAACAAAAGGCAAAAGAATCAATAAATTCATTGATCACCCTTTTTACTACATATTTTCAAGTGATCACCCCAAACATAGTATGCTGCCAAAGTATCTCGGTCAAGTGACGGTTTCTATTGTGACTTTCTGTTTTCTAGAGTTATCACCCGACTTTGAATGATTAAGAGCCAAGAACTGCTTTATGCAGACGATGTACGAAGTCTTGCTGGAAAGTATTCAGTCATTTTGAATATCCCAAGAACCGATTGCGCGATTATTGCATAAGTTGGTATCAACTTAAATGGAACCTCACAGAACATGCATGAACAGGGACATCTTCAAAGGGTTACTCAATCAACTGAAACGCCATCAAGTGAACTTGTGTACCGTGCGACTGTTGCATTCACATGTATGTCATTCTTAACATCTTGTCGATGACTATTGTACAAAACTTCAAATCACCTATGTCCTCTTTTTCTTCAGTGCTTCTGGCTCAACACAAAGAGACCTCAGGCCGTGGATAAGATTAAGGAAAACGCCAGATGGCAGATGATGGCGATCCTGAAAGACAAAATTGAAGGGACGCAAGAATTTATGTATGATGATAAAAAAAACCCTCTATAAAAGAAATAGGGCACCATTGCCTTCCGTAAGTTATTTTTTGTCGATCTTAAATAATTGAATACTTTCCAGGCATATCTCGTATAGTTATTTTAAAGGAACCCATCAATAAACTTACCACACAACATATTTTTATTTTTAGTAAGCTCTCTGGACTCCGATTGGCATATAGAATTTTAAATTGCTACTGTTACTCCGGGGCCATGAAGCTGAACCTTGTTCTGTCTGGAAAAGTTTACTCCTTACCGATTGTTGTAGCTAGTGGGTACCTGTTCAAAAGGCATAAGGGTACCCACTGATATCCCTTGAGCATTTTCGAGTATTAACCTTTTTATGCCCGGATAGCCAAAGTTCAATAAATGTACAATCGAGGGGAATCAACAGAGGAAAAAAACCTACGAAACAGAGAAAAGCAAAATATCAGCCTTTGGCTCCCGGACAATATTGGAACAATATGGCTTCTGTGATAATATATATGCTGTATTTTAAAAGATGATTCTGCATAAATGCTCGTCTTCACTTTCTGTGTTGAGGTCGAAACGTGAATTCTTTGGGGAAAAAAAAACGCAAATTGTTGAAGGTGAAAAACACGTTGCCTTTTTTTCTAGACGTTTGCAGATGGAAAAATTGTCTGAAAGAATTGTAAACTTGTAACCTATATTTTTACATTATTTGATAAAAAAAATAGATCTCTCGCTGTGACACCTCATTTTGATACAAGATCTGTGATACTATGCACAAAAAGATGGCGTTCACTACAATAACGATGATGACAACAAAAGAGGAAAAAATGGCAAATGAAGTTGAAGAAATGAGAAGAAAGAAAATAATGGAGAAGTGGAACGAAGAAGAAGAAAAGAATCAGAAGGATCAAGGGGACGAAGAATGGAAGAGGAGAAGAAGAAGAAGAAGAAGAAGAAGAAGAAGAAGAAGAAGAAGAGGAAGAAGGAGAAGGAAAAAGATGGAAAGAATTAGGAACAACAATAATAAGAAATAATAATGAATGAAAGACAGAAAAGAAAAGGGGAAAAAGAAAAAGAAAGAGGAAGACGGATAGAAAGAAAAGAAAAAAAGGAAAAGAAAAAAGAATTTAAAAAAAAAAAAGAAATCAGCAAAAAAAATAGGGAAGATTAACAAACAACAAAAACATTAAAAAATAGAACAATACAAGAAAGAAAACAAGAAAATCGTTGTTTTTTTTAAAGAAAGGGGAAAATATAAGAAAGAAAGGATAAGGGAGATAAAAAAAGTTTTTAAAAAAGAAAGAAAGAATAGGATGTCACAAATAAGAAAAACCAGAGAAAGAAACAAAGTAGAAAAAGAGAAAGAAAAAGAAAAAGGAAAGAAAAAAAGAGACAAGACTGGCTACCTCAGGGTCAGACTCAACTCCAGAGGCAACTATTTCAGCCACTAAGTCGAATTTTCTGGAAAAACAAAGACAAAAAACAAGAGGGTAAAAAGAAAGCGGAAATCAAGAAAAAAGGGAGTAAGATAAAGAGAGATAGACGGAAAGTAAGAAACAAAGAAAAGTGAAACACAAAAAACATTTTTTCTTGTCCAATAGCTTGTTAGAACCAAAAGATCAAACATTAAAGGATGCAATGTCTCATTCAATCTCAAACATTCTAAAAATCCTTATAGAATGCCGTAAGTAATTGAAATATTTCATTTGCTTCTATCTCTGGCCGCGTGAGAAATTGTTTCTTGCCTTTTAATATATATATATATATATATATATATATATATATATATATATATATATATATATAGTTATTCCAATGTCTGGATATTGATGATAAAAGGTAAATGTAATAGACATGTTGTCTGGCAACGCCCTCTCTCACCCCAGGCTACTACCATTTCGTCATCAAAGAAGACATTTGTGTACGTCTGTTTCTTGAGTTGTCTGCTCCTGACTGATTTTTTGCTCATTCTATCTCGGAGTCTGGTTTTCTTTTCTTTTGTATGTTTGTTTTTCTTCTCTTTTTTTGTTATTTTTTGTGTTTTCTTTTATTTTTGCATTTTTTTTTTTTGCTCTGCACGGCATTGACTTCAATTTCTTTGAATTCCTTGAGATGGAATTCAGTATCAGAAAAAAAATCCCAATAGCTCAGGGGTAAAAATAAACAAGATATCCGTGCCTCGAATAAATGAATCACCATAGCATGCTTGTGTACCAAAAATAATTATGTGAAGAACGTTTTTAAAAGTATTAGACATTTTATCTCAAATAATCTATAAAATTAAGAAATATGCTCATAAAATTGGGGCGTTGTTAATTCCGAAGTTACTATACAGAGCCCAA
This sequence comes from Thysanoteuthis rhombus, assembly GCA_963457665.1. Taxonomy (NCBI): domain Eukaryota; kingdom Metazoa; phylum Mollusca; class Cephalopoda; order Oegopsida; family Thysanoteuthidae; genus Thysanoteuthis; species Thysanoteuthis major. Next base: position 10,809,799 of record OY735226.1, on the reverse strand, counting down.
AATGACCTCGTTGACCCAAAAAACAATATTTTAAAAAGACAAAAAAGGATGATTTAGATGGTGCTTAGTGGTGTACTCATAAACATTCCTTAACTAGTAGTTGCAAAAATCGGGCTGAAAAAACTGTATACCACTTGGCTTGTTGAGCAGAGCATGTGTGGGGCTACGGTGGTAACATTAAATTACTTCGATGAACATACTAATATTATCGTTTGGACTATAAATGTACGATTTGAAGAACAACACTGTTCTGGTTAGCCACTCAATAGAAATTGTCACGTAAACAATGTTTTTTGGCAGAATGCTGTGCTGAAGGCTATCAACTGAAAAATTTTGAAAAAAGGGTGATCAATGTATAGGTTACTTTTCTCGCCTTGGTTTGGCTCATTAAAAATTTTCAAAAAGTGTGAAGCAGTCGGACACAAACTGAAAAAACAATCATATTATATAAAATTATATATATATATATATATATGAACATATAAAAATTACACTGTTGATAAAATCCATTCCCCACTAAAAACTCATATATATATATATATATATATATATATATATATATATATATATATATATATATAATTAAAGAGTAAGTTTAGAAATTGAGAAGTGATTCAAAACTATTGAAAAATAGATATATATTTAACACAATTCAGACTAGAAAGCAACCAGATTACATATCTCTGATAGCACCATTAATTGGATGAAAACTGAATGAAAATCAGATCAGTTCTAACCACTATAGAGAGGAGTTAAGTGTGTTTCAATTTTCAGGTTATTATTTAGCACGACTCCATCATCATCGTAATCATTATCATCATCATGATTAGTTTTCTGTTGTTTGTCGTTGGACACAAACGTTCCTCAAGATTTGCCATACCTTATTTAATGAGCCTCATGGGGCCACTACTTTCTAAACTTGCCTACCTGGTCTTGTCATCTTAATTTTTTGCCGTATTTCTTTCGCACATTATTTCTTGGATTCCACGCTGAGATCCATAATGTCCAATGATTTTCATACATTCATGTAACTTGAACAGCACATTGTGATTTGAGTTTTCTAATTGATTCTATGATGTCTCTGACTCCTGTATTTTCTTTAAAAAACAATTCTGTCTTGTGATCTCTCCGTACGATGTTGATAATGACTCTTTCTTCGCTATGTACCTTTTCTCTACCGAAATCTTGCCCAACTAAAGTGATTCTTCACGTGATCCCTTTTTTCCTTTAAATTTTACATGAAGATTCGTTGTTTTTGGTTGATGAAGTGATTTCCTTTCTTCAGCTCTGTGTTATCCGTGCAACATAATGTCTTGATATTTTACTAGTACATTGTGATTGTGAAATCACTTGATTATTGTCATAATTCTTTGACAGCAATGGTAAACTAGAATCATAGATTGCAGATAAAAGAATAAAGCAGGAAATGAAACAATCAGTTAAATGCAGTGAATTAATTTTCTTTCAATCGAGACGTATTGATTGTTTTTCCAGTGTTTGGCTTTCAGAGGTATCAAACCTGCGAGAGCCGCTGATGTGTGAATCGCTTGCATCTCTTCACACAATCTCTACCTGACTGTTAGAAAACGCCAGCCAAATCTGTCAACATCAACGTAGGTTTCTTCAGTAGCCAAGCTGATCTGACTGCCAGACCGTCTGCGAATACGCCACGCATTTAGGCCCAGTCATGGATCCACAGAAATTCAAACAGAATATCGATATAAAAAAACGTGTTTTTTTTTTTTTTTATAAATCCGTTCTTAAGTAGGTGTTTTTAGTGAGGGTCGGATTTGCAATGGATTTTTTTAATTGATCCCTTCATTTATGCCCAGCCCAGCAGCATGCAAGCTTCTTATGTTTTTTTTGTTTTTTATTCGGATGCAATGATCACTGCCCAACGAAGGATAAGAAAGTTATTCATCGATCATACATTTTTCCATTTTTAATTGATCACCCTCAACGCAGCACGCTGCCAAAAGACATTGCTTATGTGAGGGTTTCTATTGAGTGACAAACCTGTTTTTTCTTATTCGTTTTTCTCCTTTTTTATTTCTCTGATGGAGAGAAAAGATAATTTGATTTTTAATCTGTTGATACATATTGACTTTCTTTCATTTTTGGTGATGCTCACCGTTAATATTGCTAAGTGAGTAGGTTCCATGGCCCAGCGGTTAGCACCTGCGAAAATAGAATCGGCATGACGAGTTCGAACTCTGTGTAAGAAGATGTGCGTTCACTTCCAACCAGTGCCGTTTCAGAAAAACCTAAATACACTCCCCAACCTATGGGTTAAATAGTGCAAAGTGAAGTGAGTGACACTACCTCGGGTGTTCGTTTCCTCTTAACATCTTTCCAATCAAATCTATATCTTTAGTCAGAATATTTTTTCTAAGTGAATAGTAATGGTTATCAAAGCTGCCTCACCATAGACGCCCAAATACATATTTTCGCTGGTTATAGCTGGTTTTGTTGATAAACAAGCCTGCGAGTCAAACCACAAATGTGCAATTTCAATCACGCGGATTGCCATCTTATAAAGCCGTCAAATAACACCAATCTTCCAATTCAACCCATCAAAATAACAAGAGTCTCCTCCCTTGCACTGAAATATGGAGGAGGAAGGGGGTAACAAGTGGTGGTGGGAGTGTTCTGACAAATCTGTCTGTCAGTCACTCATTCTGCGACAGTTTTCGGTTCTAAGATACTCGCAAATATGCGTATCGGCAATGGATCATATTCACAGCTATATGCTTTCGAAATGAATTGAAAACACAAAGGTAACGCTTGGATGATCATCGAATAAACGAGCCAAGAATTTGATTGGCGATAAAATCTCTATTTTCAGTTGAAGATGGCTTAATGCTTTCCAGGTAGCATGGTTTACTCCAGAGATATGGTTTACATTAATTATTTCATTTTATCTTTTTTTTTATTTCAATATTTTTTATTATAGTCGAGCCAAAGCTACGCTCTGCATTGTTGTAAGTATGTTATCTTACAATATTGACCAAAAATATTGCATTTATAACGGGAAATGACGAGATTCGTGGCCAATCGAAAATCTCTGGAACTCTGCATAGAATGGAAATCTCACCATCAACAGACCACTTTTTATCTCACAAAATCTCGATGCTAACACCAGAAAAAGAATGATGTAACGATTAAACCTCGTCAGATAATTTAGCAAAGTTCAAATCAAATAATCTCAGCACCGTTGGATAAGGAAGCCAGCAATTTCAGACCAATCAGGATGTAGATTGGCCTCAACGGCAAAGAATCCCGCTCAGGTGGCTAATTTTCCGGCTAGATTAGGTTGAGCTTCTTTTTCAAATTAAGACGCTGGAAATCTATTTTGGCAAATAAACTGGCCAATTTCTTCCACAAATAGTCAGAATGTTTTATGAAATTATTCGTATCAAACTCTCAATTGAATTTAGCAACCAATATTTAATTTAAGCGAAGAATTACTCTAGGAAAGTCAGCCTTCGGTGAAGCAAGCTCAACGTTCAATAATAAGATAGTCAAATTAGTCCAGGGGAAAAAAGTATACAACCAGTGCATCCTCCTAGTAGTCACCTATGGTGCTGAATTATGGAATTCAACAAAGAGACTGACTAACAAATTGAGAACCATGCAACCTGCACATAAAAGATTCATGCTCAACCTAACATGGAGAGATCCTAAGACAGCACAATAAATCAGGGTCAAAAACAGGAATATGAGGCATCAAAGAAACCATCAAAAAATTCAAATGGCGTTAGGTTGGCCATTTTGTAAGAATGGAAACCAACAGATGGACACCATGACTCAGGACATCCCAAGAAATCACATGGGAAACCAAAGCCGACAGAAAAAAAGATAGAGAGAAGAACTAAAAAAGGTCAAAAGGTATTGGCTCCACGACGCCCATGACAGAGAAGTTTGGTAAATCCTCGGGGAGCTGTATGCCCAGAGATGGATGATAATAGCACGAATGGTGATGGTGACTTGACGAATATACGTTGATGTTTTAGCGGGATGGCCAAATTTCAATATGTTTGTCCAATGCAAACAATCCAGAATGAAAAAACAGTTCGTACGTTATATATATATATATATATATATATATATATATATATATATATATATATATATATATATATATATATATATATATCATATTGGTGCAAATTTATTCAATGGTTCATTACATTTGTACATTCCGTTTCACTTCAAAAAGATTTACATGAGCCACTGGGAATATATTTACTCATGCGATAACCTCTGTAATGATGATGTCGAGTGTTATTTTGAATAAAAACCTATTTATAAAAACATTTGCATACAGTAGGAATAGAGCACTCTGGTGGATGGGGAATATATGCGTGAGTAAATATATCGCTAATATTCAACCGTACTGACCGTCCAGTTCCATAGAGCAGAGGTAAGCTGCCAGCTTCTGGGTTTGAAGCTTTAAAAGGCTTATGATGAAAATGGTGATGATGAATGTTAAAACCATAAATAGCCATTTCATAACCAACTGAAATTTGGGTTAGTCAAACGATGGTTACCCAGGCTTGATTTTTATCAAACTCCAAGTAAGTTTTTTTTATCACCTAACAACAATGACAATTTCGAACTTTCAGTCAAGACTTGTAGCTGAAAGTTTTATAGAGAGAAAAAGAAAATGTGAAAGACAGATTCTTATACGTAGAATTATCATTCATACCAAATATCAAAAGAAATAACAAGATATTATTTCATAATTTCCCTCCCATGCAGCGTTACCAACTCAAAACATATACTCACACTAGTCTGACAGTCAGAATTGCTGTTATATAAGATAGCTTTGAAAACACCCCAAAATGGTAAAAAAAAAAACTGTTGAAAGATGCTAAAATGGACAAAACACCATCAAAATCGCCAAAAATCTTTAAGCACACCTGCACTTTTTTAGCACACTCTGCATTGCTAAAACAAGGAACGCGCAAAATCTAGCGCTAAAAGAACTACATTGGCAACTGTGTTTCATGGCTTAGTTGAGAGAAAAACCTACAACAGTTGCTTTAGAAAAAACGCATAAGCTGCTGTCAGACTGGAGTTTGAGGCTGAAGCAGCCAGTCTTTTTATGTCTAAAATGGAAAGTTGTCTGACATAGCTTCTCATATAGTTCTATAGTTTTGGGGAGAGATAAAAAGTAAACAGGCTTCATTGCAAGTGCTTCTCTGTCTAGGATTGTCTTTCTGCATGTATGGTTATAAAAAATGAAAATTAAATTATATGTTCCGGAAGGAAACGATATGCGAATACCCAGCCGACGTTTCCTAGCTTATCTCGCGCTCCGTTGTCTGAAGAAGCCTTGTAAATTTGAGTCTTTGTCAAATAACTTTCTTTGTATGTTTTAATGCATTATTTAAACATTTCATAAACTTTTCATCATTTCTTTACAATTTATATAAACCAACACCTTTTTTTCAATTGTTTTTTTCAATTTGAACTATTAGAAGAGTTGAACTGAAATTAAATTGAATTTAAAACAATGATTTTTTAAAAAGATTTATGTGTTAATAAATGTGAAATGATACATTATTGGTTGAAGAACCACTGACCTACTCTTTGAAATTTATTTTATTGAATTTGATGTTTAAGTTTTCTAATTTAAAGCTAAAAAAGTGTCAGGATGCCCAAACCTCCCCCTAAGCCGTTTCCAAACTGAAGACTGAACTGAGATCATTATCATCATCATCAGTCTTTTAACGTCCATCGTTAGACACAGACCTTCCCAAGTATCCGCTACATTTTTCTATCATGGGCGTCGCAGAGCCAGTATTTTCCGAATCTGTCTAGTTTATCTCCCCGTCTTGCATTTTATCAGCTTCAGTTTTGCATGTGATCTCTGAGGGTCCGTGTTGTGAGTCGTGATGTCCATTGGTAGTCTTCCATTATTGCAACGTGGCCTGCCCATCGCCATTTGAGTTTTCTAATAGGTTTTATGATATCTTGGACTCCTGTTTTCTTCCTGATATATTGGCATTTTGTAATCTGCTGCTTTCTCTTTCAGCTGATTTGTTAAATAGAGATGGTCCATGGTTGAGTAGCTTATTCTAAATCCAGGTAGATTTCCATCCAGTGTTTCAGTGATCCGGTTGGTGATGATTGTTCTTGACTGTTTATTAATGCACTTGAGTAGGCTTATAGGCCTGTAGTTGTAGGGGTCTTTGGGTTTGCTTTTTTATGTAGCTGCATTATGATTGCCATGTTCCAGTCTTTCGGGACTTTTCTCTGTTTTAGACACAATTTCAACGGATTAGTTTGTTTGTTTTGTTGGCGGTCTTACCAATTATTTTTAGTAGATTGATGGTGATGTCATCTGGTCCAGGGGCTTTTCCTTAAAAATACAGCGCAGAGGAATGCAATTTTCACAGTATGTGCAAATATTGGATTACGCACTTGAAATTTTGAATTTAGCATTTTATTAATCGTTGTTTTTAACGTATTTCCATGAAGTATTATAGAAAAACTTGTCAATCGAAAACGAATTCTTTGGCCCCTTTCCCCATGTCACATCTTACTCAGCCCATGATCGAACTTTCCGCAAAAATTCCATGGAAACTGATAAGGGACTTTCGGAGATATCATGTGGACGGACAGGAAGACAAACAGATGCATGGGCGGACGGACAGACGGACAGACGGACTGACTGACAGACAGACAGATGGATGGAAAGATGAACAGACACTGGCTAACACATATAACCTCTCCTGGTATATTTGAAATTGGTTCACGGAAATATTAAGTCGATATATAATTACTCTCCGTTAAACACGATTAGTTGCTGCTGCTGTTAAACTAATATAGAGCAAATGAAGGCAGGAAAATATATGAAATTAAATTTAACTATAAAAAATTAGTGTTAGGGTTAGTGTCATGTTTAGTATTTACGGCTAGTATTAGGCTTAAGGTTTGTTTTTCATGGAAAATAAAAAGATACAACAACAATAAAATGCTTAGTGGTGAGAAAAAAGATTTGATTAAATGAAACAATTTCTTCCATTAAAATCATATGACTAAATAATATTCATTCACGTTTTAATATGTATTGCAACTGTCCGTGATATCTCCCTTGCAAACCCTCGACAAAATGTCTTGGTGAACCCATTCCAAACAATTACCCCTTCTCCCGATTTCGGCTAAGTACACAATATTGTTTTAGGCGAAGAAACAATTCAACCAATGAAGCCAAATATTATGAATACCTGGTTAATAAGACATTGGTCCTCCATGATTGCACCAAAAACTCTTATCCGACCAAGTATGAACTATGTACAACTTGGAGAAATTTCTTTTGGAATCCAATGTCTAGATGTTAACAGCATGTCCTTCAACTTCTGCTAGTTACGTGATGGGGATTCTGCAGAGTAAACTTATTGGTCTAATATATCTATATATATATTAGAGTCTGGGAGTTTGATGACCAGGACATCATGATGAAGTATTGTTTGTCTTCCTGGAGCTATTCATGTACAACTTGAGCCCCAAAATGTCAATGACAACGTAGAAGGCAGTTGCTGTGTCGGGGTTACCTGATATCTCATTATCTTTGAGTCAGTGGTATGCAACGAAGAATCTTCCATATGAATGGTAGTGCCCCGCTGTTTCAAAGTAGAACGTAGCCCACACCATCACACAGGCCCATAGGCTTTTTGTTTTCTCATAATGCATTTTCCTGCTTTAGCTACCCCAGAATAACGATGCACATTCACTTTGCAACACACTTTATCCAAGTGGAAGCCAGAGTCATCGGGCCAGGTGAACTTATTCTATCAATCCGGTATCCAGATGTAATGCTCCCGTAAACAAAGAAAACGCTTTGGATACTCTGATAGGTCCACTGCTATGCAGTCCCATATGCAAAAAATATCGGTATAATGAGTAAAGGATTAGTTGCTCTGGATTCTATATTATATAACCAGTAATTGATAGTATTGCATAATTAGGAAATAATAATGTTAAAATGCAACCTTCCTTCACTTTGGATAAAGCCACCAAAGTAACCCTTCTGATACCTGCTGCAGTTGATTCCGATGCAAATTGTGTCTGCCACTGTCCATAGAATCTGGTCGTACTACCAACGGTACCGTCCCTACCCCAAGGCTCATGGGCAACAGCTGATGACATGTTCAGGGAATTCTGTTTTCAAGCAAAGCGAGCAAAGTGAACAAGTTGGTACAATTGCGATACCCTAGTTTAATAGGTTGGAAGATCAGGGGAGGACAACATATACTAATTCTGAAATTCTGAATTGGTTGGACTTTGTTTCAAAGAGAGCCTTCCTGGTTATTTTCTGGTTAGTTGTTGGTTCCCTCCTTGCCCTGGCTTTGCTATTTGCTCATTATAACACCTTTACACATATTCCCTCCTGAATCTTTATTCTCTTTTCCTTCCCTCAGGCCTTACTATAGCGAGGTTTTGCATTGATGTCAAACCCTGCCTGACCCGTCGATACAATGTTTTTAATTCGAAATCGAGGAGAGGGATGGTTATGAATTGCTCGATGTTGCTAGCAGTATCCCTATTGGGATCCCGAAAGCCCTCTGCATATCTCCACAGCAGCGGTACCCCATCACTCGTCCAGATTACCCTATACACTCTCCAGAGTCGCTCAAGGAGCCTGAGACACCTTTTGAAGACTTTGTGCGGCATTCCACTTAGACCAGGCACTGACGATGTTCTGGCTTATTTCATGGCCTTTCCAACTCTCTTAGTGTAGATTCACTCATAATGAAGATGTTTAGAGATTCTTGTAGGGATACAATACCTACAAAATGGCCGAGGTCTATCTCCCTCAGGTGTCACTGGAGGACTTCCCAATGTGGCAGTTGACTTTCTCCTCGCAGCATGACAAGCACCTGTTGCGTTTGTCCCACATCAACCTTTTGAAAAATCTGTGAGGATTCAAAATGGAGGCACTTTTTTGCAGACAAAAAAATGGAATCTATAGTAACATGATCAATTATTTGTATTGTATTATGAAGAATGAATAGTATTTCATAATTGGAAATTAATTGGTTGAACTTCATGACTTAGTTTCTAGTCATGGAACACTTTTCATTCTACACCCCAAAAATTTAAATTGCCCCCAATGTATTCAAATTCCTCTCTCAGGGTTACTGATTACAATAGTCACCTTCAAAGCACAAAAGATATATTTTATATTTTTTGTTGTTGGCAGATTCTTACCAAGTTTTGATTTCATTTTCCTCACCTGAAACCGATGGCAATTTCTGACTTCCAGTTAAGGCTCACAACATGGATCCCTAGAGATCACATAAGAAACCGAGGCTGACAGAACACAAGATGGAGAGATGAACTTGACAAATTCAGGAAATACTGGTTCCGCGATGCCCATGATAGGGAATTGTGGCAAATCCTTGGGAAGGTCTATGTCCAACGACGGACGTTAAAGAATGATGATGATAGAGAGAGAAAGGAAAAGTGAGAGATGTATTCTATCCCTACGTCATCAATCAACGGAAAGAAGAAAGGGAGACAAAACAAAGGAAAAGAAATATTGAAAGAAATAGGAAAAGAGAGAGAGAATAAGTTTTCCGTGAATATCTGAATCGCCCGAGTAGATATCTAGAATTATCTAGATATTTATGCCATTTATCTATAAAAATATCTAGATTCTATTTTACCAAGTTCCCTTCCATGACCAAATATGAAGATCTTTTTCCAGTTGAAGGGAAAATGTTTTTTATAAAAGCCTAAATATTTTTGAAACTTTTAAGTTTCTGTCAGAGTGGATTTAGGCCCTGCGGCGGCCATTCTTGTTAATAATTTTTTAAAACCAAGTCTGAGGTTTTCTGGAACATCAACATTCAGAGTCTGGCGAAGTTTCTTCACGCTTACAATGGCTATGTTGGTTCTCACGATTGAATTGTATGATCCGCTTTAATGTCGAAGTTCAATAATATTTCACTTGAAATTACCAACCAAAACTATCAACATAGATTTCTTTTTGTTTTTAAATTGGTCTGGCTTGCTATGTAGGGGTCGGTTATGGGGGCTACACCAATGAGGCTAGAGGGCTAAATTTTAGACATATTTTTTCCACAAAAGACAGTCTTATGATTTTCTCCCACCTATAATTTTAGTGGGGGTTCAATTCACGATATGAGTTCATACTGTATAAGCCCCTTACTTTTTGTCTGGCAGTGTTCACGCTTGTTTTTGGAAACTCGAACTTTATAGTGGTCCAAATTATTATGAGAGACGTAACTTATTCATTGATCAGCCTCTTTTTCATTTTTTTTCAATTGATCTCCTCGCCAAAAGACAGTGAGAATTTGACAGTTTCTAAGGAGTGATTAACCAGACCTGTTTTGATATTCTCTGGAAAAGCTTTTGGTTTGTTGCATAGGGATGATCACATTAGATATCTGGTGGTTACTGCATAAAATTAGGTGACAGCAAGTTTCCTCAATTTCCAACACCATTCTCGGTATCAACACATACTGTGCCCATTACAATAACATACAACACCAAATAAATAATTAACAGTCTGAATATTTCTATTTATCAGTCTGTTACAACGGAGATTTCCAATTGAAACTGACAATGTTACTGATAAAAGAATCTCATATTCACCAGTAGATACGATACGTACTTCCACTAAAACGAGTTCAGTCGTTTTCAATAAAGCCTGATACGAAATTGATTAGACATAGAAATTTACTTTAACTCTCAACAGCTTTGAAATTGTGAATTATGAAGTCTCAAAGTGAAAAAATGTGGGGAAACCACTCAAATTTCATTGAAACTCGTTCAACTATTTTTCAAAGTCAATAACGACCTCCAGCATATCTATCTTTCTATCTATCTATCTATCTATATATATATATATATATATATATATATATATATATATATATATATGTGTGTGTGTGTGTGTGTGTGTGTGTGTGTATTGAGAAATGGATATTCGTAATCCAACTGAATGATTATAAGTTACGTTATATTATGTAAAAACTTAGTTGAAATGATCTCTCGTCATTACACAGTCAGTGTATCACTCACTATAGACAACGTAAATCGGATCACATATATCCATTTCTTGATACGTCACTGTCCCGTTGAAAGCTGTTTAGCTAAATGATTAAAGCACCGCTACGTAGAAGCAGCTACCTCATGGGTGGCAGGTTCGATTCCTCTAGCCGCCCAAAGTTCTTCAATTGTTTATTCTATTTACGTTGTCTATGCTGAGTGATGTAATAACCGTCTAATGACAGGTGATCATTCCAAATAAATTTCTGTATTATATAACACGATTTGTAATTATATATATATGTATGTGTGTGTGTGTGTGTGCGTGGATACGATATATCCGACGATATCTATCAGGTTGAGAAGAGGGAAAATAGCTGTATCCAGATTTAATTCATCACCACCTAGTAATGGAACACAAAACCCTGAAAATCCTCCTTAACCTTTGTTCCCTAATTGTTAGATCCATCTAAATAGGGTTTTTTCTTTGCAACTTCAAAATACTTGGCGTTTACGGCTCACCCATTCTGTAATCTTGAAATGTTTTGTGAAATAAACGAATATTTTGATATTGTTTCATTAGAAAGCGCCATTTTGATTACATCAAAAAGCAGAGCATGTTACTAGAATAAATTTGATTGAAAAAAAATTAATTACCTCTACCCACAATAGATTGGTTTAATCTCTGTTGCTAAGTTCAGCTAGTTCATGTTTCTGCCATTTCTATCTATTTATCTATCCGGATTTCATCCAGCCTTACTGTTCGTTGGAGACATTTTTCAACGCTCCCCTCTATGAGCAGTTTGCTTTTTTTTTTTACTTCTCCTAAGATAGGATTTTATTAGAAAGTTGAGTTTACAATCAAGGTTTATGGCGAATTGGTCTCTCAGTTTATCTCCAAGTTTTTTTTTCCTAATCATAGGTTCATGGCATAAACCATAGTGGTAGTATTTTCATGAATGTGATTTGATTTTACCCCAACCACTGCTTTATCCAGGAGGTAAAAAGCAGTATGATTGGCCATGATTCATAGTTCCCCTTGGATTGTTAGTTTTTTACTCATTGTCAACTTAATACACTCCCATCCACACACACACACACACACACACACACACACACACATATATATATATATATATATATATATATATATATATATATATATATATATATATAGTTTATCTTTTCTTATAGAAATCAGAAATTCATTTTAAAAATTCCTGAGTAATAACAAGTAGAAAATAATCACATGGAACAAACAGGAAAGTTTGTTATTCACTGTTTTTTCAAAGTTGAAAGTCAACATCTGGTGCAAAAAAAAAGCCATGTTTCCTACCCTGGATAATTTTTATGATGAACTACTTAACCAGGCGTTATGAAAACGCCTCTCCGGTGAAACATGAAAGAGTCTATTGCATTTACACAGACAGCCCTGTTTAATATGCATGTAAGGTTTCTTTCTATTCACAATACATACATGACGAGGAGTTTCTATTTAAGTTCGGGGGCTGAACTTTTATGGCTGCATATATTGCTTATTACAATATCTCACGGTGAACGCTTCGTGTTATACCTGTTAGTAGGAATATGACAATGATACGCTTGAGGATCTGTCCTACTTATGATGATAGAATAAATATGTGGTCATCGTGCATGAGTACGTGCTTACATGTTTGAGATACTTTTTAACACACAGGTACTCACACATACGACCCGTGTATTAATGGGTATTATAATTTATACGATGATATGAGAATATTAGGACAGTTTAGAAGACCTCGTTGTGTACATTGGGTCAGTGAATATCCATTCAATTCAATTATTATTTATCAATTATGTATTGCTAAACCTGTCAACAACCGGACAAAGACTAAACGTAATATGTTTGTTTTTTTGTATCTTGATTATCTTTTCTTATAAAAAAGCCAAAATGATTTCGTGAAACGTCACATAAACTAAAAAAAACTTCGATTGTACTCAGCAAGGTTTCCTAAATTGTCATTTAACTCTCTCTCTCTCTCTCTCTCTCTGTATATATATATATATATATATATATATATATATATATATATATATATATATATATATATATATAGATTAATAGATAGATAGATAGATAGATAGATATGTATCCCTCTCTCTTTATCTATCTCTCTCTTAATATATATGTATGTAAGGTGGACATATAGACATCACAGAGACAAGAGTAAGTATAAAAATGAATATATATATATATATATATATATATATATGTATGTATGTATGTATGTATGTATGTATGTATGTATGTATGTATAATTAACGCTCCCTTATTCAAAGTTTAGCACTCTTTAAGTGAGGTAACCCATTCATTGTGCACTTATGCAATGCTCTTCCATAAGAATAGAGCACTCTGGTGGATGAGGAATTTAAGAAGCTAAATAAATACATCGCTTGAATTTAGCATTACTGACTGTTCTGTGGCCCAGCGGTAGGATACCGGCCTCCGGGTCTGAAGCGAAGGTTTCAATCCTGCTTCGTGATTCCGGATTGGATAATGGATTGACTCTAGCCACACTGAAGAGTTGTAATACAACAAAACAGCTGTCTGTGGATGACACAATATATATATATATATATATATATATATATATATATATATATATATATATATATATATATATATCCTGAAGAACAAAAATATCACCACCATTGATATGTGATGATATTTCTATTTCGTAACAACTGTACATACCATATGTATTAGAGGTGAATAAGGACTTAAGACAGCCTAGAATACACGAGTTTTGATGTGCTGAGTGCTGCCGTTATGGGCAAGAAGAAAAATTTGAGTGATTTTGATGAAGGCTAAATTTTCATAGCCAGGCTGGATATTGTTACCGACCAGTTACACCCTTTAATGATAACAGTTTTCTATTATGACAGTAACATTTCAATGTGACCTTTCGTGCTGCTCTTTTCGTACATGAGAGATTTCACACTGTGGTCCTTGCCACCAGGCTCCCGATATCTCAATCAAGTTAAAAATTTAGAGGATGTGTAGGACCCTACAACTTCGTTCTATAGAAATTCCACCTAGTAAATAACAGCTGTTAAAGGACATGCTGTTAACATCCTGCCTCCCGACAATTGAATTATTGAATAAGAACTGTACCTTTGCGTACGCAGCTCTGGGGACATTGACGCTAGATAATCGCACAGCGAAGGGAAATTCAGGGGTGGAGGATGAATCGCAGACCGACTAGGGATTGAACTAAAGCGCTCCTCAGTTGTTTAGGTTTTACGAAGTCGTTGGGAAGGTGGATAGCCACCTGTTGGACTGTATAACTGTGAAAATAAAAACTGGTTTCATTCTGCATATGAAAGACAAAAATTGTACATGAAATAAATAATATGATTTCATTGTCCTTTTCGTTTTGAGATAAGCAGGCGATCCTATGACTTAAAAAAAGACAATGAGATAAATGTACGCTTTGTTTCGATTCGTTTAGTTGACATTAGTCCTTCATGAAAATGCAGTTATAGCAGTAGTATGCGTATATCTTTAATACGGGTTTGATCGAAACCGTATTAAAAATACATACTACGAGCACATCTTTACGCGCATATGTATACTACTGGCTACTATTTCTACGAAGATTTGCGGGAAAAAAAACGGTACCCTGAAAGTGCTCATCGATACCATATTAAAAATTTATAAGTATTACTAAGAAACATTTGTATGGTAACCTGTGTAGTGAAAATTAGCTTAACCTTTGCTAAACTAGGTTGGGGATGGATTCTCCGTAATCAACTATGAATTGTTCGGTGATGAATTGTACGTGGCTATGAATAGGCCGGAAGGAAGGAAAGAAGAGGGAAAGGAAGGAAAGAAGAGGGGAAGGAAGGAAAGAAAGGAAGGGGAAGAGTGAAGGATGAAAGAAAAGGTAAGTTAGGGAAGGAAAGAAGGAAGGAGGGACAAACAAGGAAAAAGAGGAGGAGGAGAAATAGGAAGGAAGGGAGGAAGGAAAGGGGGAGTGAAGTCAGGAAGGAACGAAAGGATGAAGGAAGGAAGGAAAATAAGGAAAGAAGATAGAAAGAAAGAAAGAGAGAAAGAAACAACGAAAGAAAAGACATTTGAACGCATCAAATGAAAGAAACAGTTTTAAAGGGGGACGAAGAAATAAATGAAGAAGAATGAGCAAAAGAACGGTGTCGAAGAAAAGAAGGAATAACGAACGATAGAACGAATGCTTCACAAGAAGCTGCTGATGGATGAAAGAAAAAAAAAAGGAAAAGAAAAAGCTAGCCCCCGCCACAGAGGTGGTGAATTAGCATTGCTTAGATGATTATCATATCTCAACATTGCAGCCTATCGCAGTCGCGTTCGATTAATCGAGGCGCGAGCGCGCACGCACGCGCGTGTGTCTGCGCGGTCGAGGGTCTCTAGTCACGAGTTTAAAGAACGGAATCGATTCTTCCCCTGTATGTCGTCACTTTTCAGTCATTTCTTAATGAATATATATTTTTGTACACTGATACCTCTATTGATTGAATACGCCTTTCTTTCTCGATACAGTAAACTCTCGTTGTAACGGAAACTCTCATTCTAACGATACGATCCAATGATTGACACATGCCTTCTAACAGCAGATGTGTTTTAATAATATATATATATATATTTTTTTTTTTTTTTGTATATAATTATTGTCTATAGCGGTGGTTTCCAATCTGTGGTCCGTGGAACCCTAGGGGATCCACAAAAGTAGTTCAGGATATCCGTGAGGTTGTTCAGTGGACAGATATCTAAAATAGCCTTGTGCCCGTGAGCTTGTTGATTAGGGAGACCTCCCAAGTGCCTGGAGCTCATAGGAAATTCGTGTAATGGAAAGAAAGTCCTTGGTAATAAAAAGATTGGGGAACACTAGTCAGCTCATTATATTTCCAAACATGCAACCCGTATATGAGGCCTTAGACAATTAAAGGTTGATAAAACTACATTTTGTTTTTACTCTTGTAGTAGATAAATAAACGTCAATTCAGTTCTGACCATCATAGTCAATAATTTAACAACTGTAGCGCCTAAATTGGTGTGGAAAGATTCCATCAGAGAATAAATGCAGTCTGAATAAATTCTATTCATGAATACATTCTATTTATGAATAAACTCTATTTATGATATCACAGGCATCTTCCACTTGGAAACACCAAAAGATAGAGTAAGATATGTCTGGAAACATTTAGAGTCTAGAGAATACAGACATTATTGATAGAACCGTACGGATAAAGCCCCCAGAAGGCAAAAAATATTTTTCCTGAAAGTAAAAAAAATATTTCTAGTGAAGTACTGATGCCAATTCTCAAGACTGTTGACTGAACAGTATGGCCAGGAGCAGTGGAACACACGACGAAACAAACAATCACAAAAACACATGGAAAACACAGAAACAGGTGCACATATAAAATAAATATGGAACCATTTTGATGGCAACGATTGTTCAACATTGGGCGAAAAATCAACAAAGGTTGTATATATAGTTTTTAGCGTAATTAAGGAGATCAAATCTACCCCCAAAACATTTTAATGCCATCGTGTTATTTCGGATGGCCATCGTTTTTAATCAATATATATATATTTATATATATATATATATGAATAAAAGGGAAGCCAAACTTTTTAGTCAAGGTTTTAATGTGTAATAATTTTTGTTGAGCCTTAACCAGTTTCATACATATCTAGAAATTTGGTTCTCGTTGGGAACATTAATAAGAGCGCTGACTTAGAATATCCTTGTCGAGGGGTTTCTTATTCGTTGTCTGTGTAAAGTTATCCCATTCTTACGTATTCCTTGTTGCAACCAAGTCAAATGATGTCATAGATGATGTTTTTAACATCAAAAACGATATTGGATTCAATCTTAAAGGTTGTACCACATTTAAAAGTAAATCAATCTCCTTCTATCAAATGTATTCATAAGCTGTAATTTGGTCTATTATACTTGCTTATGTTTTCTCAGAGTATGTGGCTTTTGTCAGTAGCTTTTTTTAAATCTAAAGCCTGGTGTTTACTTTCAATTATTGAAGAATTTAAGAGGATGTTGATTATTTAGGAGTCTCTTTTGGGGATGCAGACGACTTGTATTTTTTAAACTCCTGGATTCAAAGGAATTGAGTGTCAATGAATAGAATAATGGTTGTTTCATTGAATCTAGTGTTTACCGCTCCTTCAGTTGATCTCGTAAAACACAGGGTCCACTTAACAAACCTCTCCTTCCCAGTAAATCAATCAACATTTCCAAACCCTCAAACCCATACTAACACGTACACCTAGACATCATATCCTACCACCTAATAAACAAACTGATAATCATAACGGAACAATTTTCAACCATACGGTGAACACACAAATTCACACATTGACACTTTAACCCCTTTACCTCTATCTTCAAAGGGAGTTCCAGTATCAACCTCTTCCTTCTTAGAAAAATTGCCAACAACTGGATTTTTACGGCATCCATAGAATTCGAAATTCAAATCAAGATTAATGTACAAATAACCTGAATTGACCCCGTCTGCTGGACAGTTGAAAGATAAGTTCAGAAATAGAATCATATCGGCCCTCTGGAGATGCATACTAAACCAGTTTAGGTTTTTTGAAGATTCATTCACCGTAAGACAATAACTGTAAAGTTTGGCTAACCTTTTTTCTTACTTTTATTCAACCGAATTTGCAGAATTTATCCAACTATTTCCATATATATATATATATATATATATATATATATATATATATATATAAAGCTACTGCTGTAGATATCGAGCCTGACGCTAATTTGGTAACTGCATTTGATTATCTTTATATATAATCGTATAGAATCATTACGAATGCATTATATGATTTTAAATGACTCCCCGTTATCACACAGAGAATACCACGTAGCTTAGAATAAACAATTAAAGAAAACTGGTGCTACTGCAGGAATCGAACCAGTGAACGATTAGGCACCTACTTTAAAGTACTATTGCCCTTACCAGTAGGCTACACAGCCCAGGGATAATGATATTATTGAGAAATGGATCTATAAACTTACAGAATATCTAGGGATTGATTATAATATTTGAAACTATATTAAGTCCGGAATCTTATGAAACTGTTTGAATGTGTGATGATCAGACACGAAGTCTTAAGAGTTTTTATGACGTAATTTTTGTAATGTCATAATAGGAAGAATAATCACGTAATGAGATCATCCCATTTAGGCGCAACCAATCAAACAAATAAACAGGAAAATGCGAATAAGCTCATTATATGTCTATCTAGATATAAGAATGGAATTACAAGAGACATTGTTGTGCACAAATGAATTTTCAAAGTTTATCTGACGAAAAAGCCAGGATGAACCTGAAACGTCATGTAAACAGAGAAAATATACAAAATCTTTCGAAAAAAAAAACGAGACAGACAACATCTTCTCATGAAAAACAAAATAATACATTTTTCTTCTAAGTTAATTTATGATCGTAGGCGTACGAGGGGATTCCTGTCCCCAATTCGTGTAAAACGTGTTGAATTTTGAGATAATCGGTGTGATTTAGGCAAAACTGTGGAAAATTTGAGGCAAATCGATCCTCTTTGCCTACTTAAGTGAGAGTTCCCGTACACCTATGTTCATGATTACTTGAGGTTATTTAGTTTGTTTGGGTTTTTGGGGGGTTTTTTTATCGATAAAGGTTTTTTCATTTACATATATAGTTGTGCTCAGGTAAACTCCGGTTTTATTTTGGTAAGCAGTTTAGAATTTAGACTTATTGAAGTTGTCTTGCCTACACTCAGCAGAATAGGTTCTACCGTGTTTTAAAAATGCTGAAACTACATTCTGTTGTTTTTCACAAAAGATCTCGAATACGATAAAAGAAGGGCAGAAGTACTCTTATCGAAGCTGAACCATATTAGTAAACCGTCAACCAAAACTGTCAACATAGGTTTCCTCAGTCTTTGAGTGGGTCCAGGTGTCTGCTTACGTACGCATATATCATGCTGGACTAATGGATTAAGAGAACTGAAATTTACATTTACTCTTTACGTCTCGAAATTTTTTTATGTTCGAATACCCTCCTACTCAGATTGGTTTATAGTGTGGGAGTAATTTACAATGTAAGTTTATTCTAAATTGATCTCTTACCCTTACTTGTGTCTCAGTTGTTGTTTTTTTAATTCAGACTTTTTAGTGATAATGGCCAAACAAAAGATGAGTGAAGAATAAATAAATAAATATATATATATATATGTATATATATATATATATATATATATATATATATATATATATATATATATATATACAACAAAGCAGGAATACGATATAATATAATATGATATAATAATTTAATAAATTACTCGATACATGCAAAATCAAAAATCAAGTTGATTTAGAGTAGAGCCTAAAATATAAGGAAGTTAGGATTTGCTAAGCAAAACTGTTCATGTTCCTGCCCTGTTTAAGCTCCTTAAAACGAATGATATATATACATACACGCATAAACACACACACACACACACACACGTATATATATATATATATATATATATATATATATATAGTGCATGTGGTAAAATTCAGGCAAGCAGTATAACATGATATAATAATATATCAATAACATGAAGCCACTCCTGATATGCCATGGATTTATTTCATACAGTGCTCGATACATACAACTCTTTACTATTGAAGTCAAGTTGTTTTAGAGTAACTAATTAACTATTTAATCACTGTCCCACCGCAGCAATATGTGACACAAGGTCGGGCTTAACGTGGGAAGAAATAGTACCTTACCCCAAAAAATGGCTCCAGCCGACGCAGTTACCGTTGAAAAGACAACGTTACCTGCGAAAGCTGGGCTGAGTATTGATGGGAGAGCCTGAGGACGAATCGAAAGGCCTCCCGATGCGCTTAGCAAACGCAGCCTCAGTGTAACCTCATTGGCTAACGTTTGCACCGGCGCACTCGGTCTTTGATACCTTCCACACAATCTCCGGCCCATTCAACGGGCAAGTGTCAGTACCGACTCCTCGGTCTATGCCGTGGAACAGATACTACACTTTGATCCCGAAGATAGGGCCAGAAAAAGAGTAGAGTTGGAAGTACATAGTAAAATGTGGATTTCTTACAAAAAATAGCATGTGTTTCTACCCCCTCTGTGCCTCATCAGGCGAGGGCCAAGAGAGGGCAGAAAAACGAGGTAGTTTGTGTATTGTGTAGCAAATCCACATTTTACTATATATATATATATATATATATATATATATATATATATATATATATATATGTGTGTGTGTGTGTGTGTGTGTTTGTGTGTGTGTATATATATATATATATATATATATATATATATATATATATATATATATATATATATATATTACAGTTTAAAATTGTTGCTGTTCTTTGTTAGTCTGAATCAAGATATTAACTATGCTAGCTTTTTCAGATTGTTTGCATGAAAAACTCAAAAGCACCTGTCAAGTTCGTTTTGCTATCTCACATTCTGCCAGTCTCGGTTCTGCATTTGATATATCGGGATCCATTTGGTGAGTTTTGATGTCCATTGGTTGTCTGACATCCTTGCAACATGACCATCCTTTTGCCATTCGAGTTTCCTAATGATTTATATGATGTCTTGGATTCCTATTTTAATCTGATATACGGTGCAGTCTTGTTATGTTGAGTATGATTCTTTCATGTGCATGGTTCTCAGTTAGAGACTCAGTTTCTTGCTTATGTTTCATGTCCAACTCCAAGTGTGACTACCAGGAGGATGCATTGGTTGTATTATCTTCTTTTCAGGACACAACCGTGAAATGTTGTTTTCATGTAATAATGATATTTTTTATGTTGGGTTGGGAATTATGGGCGTTGATACATGCTCGTCTCATCATCATCATCATCATCAGTCTTTTACCATCCGTCGTTAGACATAGACTTTCCCCAGGATTTGATGGGTGTCGCGGAGCCAGTACTTCCTGAACCTGTCTAGCTCGTCTCTCCATCTAATATTCCGCCGGCCCCGGTTGCGCATGTGGTCTCGGGGGATCCATGTCGTGAGTCGTGATGTCCATCGATTGTCTGCCATTCTTGCAACATGGCCAGCCCACCACCATTTGAGATTTTTAATGGATTCTATGATGTGCCTAACTCTTGTCTTTTCTCGGATGTACTGTGCTGTTTTGTGGTCTCTCCATGTGAGGCCCAGCATTATTCTTTCATGTGCACATTGCATGGTTCTCAGTTTGCGGGGGCGGGGGGGGTCATTGACTGTTAAATGTTGTTTTCTTGTAATAACGATATTTTCAAAACGTGGAAGTAATATTTACAAAAGACTCAAAGTAAAACCCGTTGTATTTCCTCTTATTAGTCATTGTAAGTGCAATCAAATGTACGGATGCTTAGAAACAACATATTTTAGTTTTATATAAACTGAATAATTGGTTAAATCTCATCCTTCCTCATCCCCAAACTTCTGCGTTGCTATTGATTGCAGCTGACTACCGTATTTTTTTAGTGTATCAACCCACACCATCGCTGTAAAATAGTAAATAAGCCTTTAAACAATGATTCGTGCATTGTAAACAGAAAAAATATTTTTTTCTTTTTTAGATGAGAATACGGTTTTTTTTTTTCTAGAATGAAATGAAATAACAACTTTGGTACAGCATTTTTTTTTCAATCTTAAGTGAGCAAAAAAAACCGATAGTATCGATAGCTAAAAGTTTTGCACCGGTGTAGCGCCAAAATAAAAATAAAAATCTAGCGGTACATCGACGAATCGTTGCACCTCTGATTATTCATCCGTCTAGATTTCAATTCAGCCTTATTATTATATTTGACGTGAATCTGAATCAAATGTACTTTTCAACCGTGACTGAAAAATGGATTAGTTTGTTATACGATTCGATGGGAGTTAAAAAACCACCATAATCAGATTTGAACTGTCTTACTCGCTGTCGAAGGAACTGAGATACCTCGATAGTTAGCCACAAAGACCTCGATCATTTTTTTCGAACAATGTGATGATAACGACATCTTTCAGATCTCGGGAGAGCGAAATGCCGAATACAATAACGTATGCATGTTACCATATATGATATGATAGGGTGTCTGGAGAGTAATAACGTATTTCACAGCTATAAATCAAAAAGCAACTAATTAAGGCCCTACCGTAATTGTAGGGCACGGAACGACGTCTGGGTATAGCCCATCTTTTCTATTCCAGCTGTGTGCCATCTATCACAAATTTATATTTCGCCTGCCACACTTTTGCATATGATCTCTGGGGATCTACTTGCAAAATGACCAGCCCATTGCCATTTGAGCTTTCTAATGTATTTTATAATATCCCAAACCCAAATTTTTCTCTAATATACTGTGCTGTCTTTTGATCTCTCTATGTGAGGTAGAGCATGATTCTCTCATACGCATGTTGTAAAGTTCTTAGTTTGAGGGTCAATCTTTTGGTCAATATTTTGGTTAGGTTCCATGCTTCAATCGGGAGGATGCATTGGTTGTATACCCTTCTTTTTAAAATGTGATGGATTTCGTTGTTCTCAAATGCTGACCTTGCTTTACCTAAAGCTTTACCAAAAGCTTGCCACCCTAATTTGGTTCTTTGCTTGATTTCCTTTTCTTTCGAGGAATTCATGGACATTTGCTGTCCTAGGTAGATATAGTGGTCTACGTTTTTCTGGTCTGCGTTTTTGATTAAGATTTTTGTGTCTTTGTCCTCAATATGTTTCTTCCACGGAGGATTGACATTTTGAAGGGAAAAAACGCAGGATGTTTTCGACAAAGGATAAAAAATTCGACTTTCCGTTGGTCAGCTGTTATTGATAACGATGGCGATGGTGATTGCATTATTCATAAAGAGTATTTAATTAAACTTCACTGACAATTATTTTTATCTTTTGGGGTAAAATACGTAATCGTAAAAACCGAACATACGTAATTACTTCCCGAACCTTCATAATAGATACGAATTCTGTCCAGAAAATATCCGACCATTCAATGGACCGTCTGTCTATGTCAATGGTGTAATGATCTGCTCTTTCTCACACGTTCATCCGGGCGTAATTTTCACTTTTCAAAATAACCTTTTTTTCGGAATCACCATTAGCTGCTTCGTCGTGTCCAATCAAACAATAAACTACTACGTTGTAAAAAATGTATTAAACAAGTCTGGGCAGCCATTCATCAGAAAACATCACATGACCCTCTTTTTCTGGCAGCATGCAGTGTAGGGGGTGACCAATTAAAAAATGGAAGAGTTAGTGATCAATAAATAAGTTACTCATCTCGCCTTTTGTTGAGCATTGATCGCTTAAAAAGAACAATTGTGGATGTTGCAAGACACAAAGCAAGGGACAAATTTGGCATGAACTCACTCACAAATTAAATCTATACTAAAAAAAGCTTTAGGGAACATTTTATGAAAACACCCAGAACGTTTTATTCTTGACACAATAAGGAGTAGATATGCTCATTTTCAGCCCGTTAGCTCTAGTGGTGCGGCTTGTACACAGAACACAGACATTCGTAGATAGATAACAAGCCCCGTGTCCCAACTGAAAACTGAAAAACCTATATTGACAATTATGGTGGAAGTTTCAGTAGGCAGTTTTTAGTGCATCATTCTTAATGAAACCAACATTAACCCAGGATGTCATTTGGCAACAAATGATTTATACGATGCTCTGGATCTCCTGAATGTTCTGTTTCGTTTTACATGAATGGTGCACTTACGCTACATCTCCATTTGATAGTGAATTTCATTTCGTGAGTATCACGTTATCATCCGTCGGACTTTTGCACTCGGAAATTTCTTTTTCTCTACACATAGTAATATGCTTTCAATAATACATTTGACAAAGTATGAAGATATTTTACTTAGGTGAGATGGTACAATTAAACAAGACATTATTGTTTTCAATTTCTGTAGAGTTACGTAGGCCATAAAACGATTTAGATTTCTCCCTTTCCCCCTCTCTTTATATATATATATATATATATATATATACATATATATAGATATATATATATATAACCTCCTCTCTCTCTCTCTCTCTCTATATATATATATTTATGGAACTCCCCCCTCTCTCTCTCAATATATATATGTATATATATATATATATATATATATATATATATATATATATATATATATATATATATATATATATATATATATATAATTGTGACTCGAGATTTGTTCATTAATATTTTTGAAATAGTATTGAATTCCCGATAATCACTTATGGACCTGAAACATGGAACCTAACTGGAAAATTGAACCTCAAATTGAGATCCATACAACGTGCACAGGAGAGAATCATGCTCAACTTCACATGATGAGATAAGATGACGGCACTATATAAAAAAAAGTAGGAGTCAGATGGACATCACGACTCACGGCATAGATCTCCAGAGATCAAGTGCTAAACAGTGGCCGGCAAAATATAAGAAGACATGACGAACTGAATTAATTCAAAAAGTATTGGGTCTGCAACGCCCATGATAAAGAGATTTGGTGAATCCTGAGTAAGGTGTATGTCTGACAACGGACGCTAAAAGGCTGATGATGACAACGATTGAATGTTTCCAGATGCATAAAATTACTTTACTTTATTTGGTTTTCGTTAAAATATTCTCTAAAATATATTTTTAGTGGAAGATTCAATTTACAATATGAGTTTTTATTAAATCGGTTCCTTCGTTTGTGTCTGCTTGTTATTTGAAAATTCAGAATGTACCAGTGATCACTGCACAACAGAATTCTTCTCGATTGATCACCCTCAACAAAGCATTTTGTTAAAAGAAACTGATTACGTGACAGTTCCTCTTGAATGACCAACCAGACCTGTTTTGTACCTCTTCAAAAGAACAATGACAAAGAAGACATGATTTTTTAATTACTCAACGTGCTATCTCTCTCCCACAGAACAACAATTGATTATTTTAATTAAATGTCTTATTTCCTCCCTAAATGACATTTTTCATTGAATACTCCTCTAGAAAAACAAACATATTTTCTTTCACTTGTCATTAAATTAATTAGAAAATAAGAGTGAAAAAAACATTTCTCTAAAACAACATTTCCAATTCACTTCTTCGTGTATTTTTGTAATCGAATATACTGAGTTTCCCAAAAGTAATAATCTCTTTTGAGGAATGATAGAAATACGTCACGTGTATGTCTATATTTCTTAATGTAATATTTTTTATGGGAGATAACTAGAAGAGAGACAGAATTAGAGAACATCTATGAGGCGTATGACTCTGTCAATGGCATACATTAACTTAGAAGCGAATCGAAATCAGCATTTGTAGAGCTACGATGCACAGGATGTAACTATGTAGGTTTCGATTTCCCCATATTTTGGACTAATAATATATGAAAAAGAAATCTCTTAATCAGAAAGAAAATCCTGTATCCATCCCATAATGTAATTGATTCTTTCCTAAGCGAGACCCGCCCTGCTATAGAAATGCTTAGAGAACTTCTGCAGATATTGTGTGGAAAAACACGCAAACATTAGTCAATATATATATGGATATAAGAACTTTTTTTAAGCCATCAATTGACAAAAATATCCAGGACCCATCTCGATATCTGATCAAAGTTCCTCAGCCAAGGTCCATCCTCCATAAAATGCCATGGAAATACATACAGAATTTTGGGACATATTGTGTGGATAAACATTCAAACATGAGTCAATATATATATATATATATATATATATATAGAGAGAGAGAGAGAGAGAGAGAGAGGGAGGGAGAGAGAGGGAGAGAGAGAAAGGGGGGAGATAGATAGATAGATAGATGAAACAAAGATCCACCCCAAGTTGAATCAATGCTCTCTCAGCTAAGGCCCACCCTTCCACAAAGTGCTAAAGAATGTATAGAGACAATCATACAAGCATAAGTGAATGCATAAACATTAATTAAGAGAAGAAAGAAAAGATCTATCAATCAACAGGAGATTTGAAGACCCACTTCCCAAATTAATCAATTATTTTTCTGCTGATGAACGGTCGTTTCGATAAAATTCACTGAGAACTTCCAGAGATATCATGCTGACTAACAGACATGCATGAATACATATGACTATATGGAAAGAACATCTTGATCGGAAAAACGTCTAAATCTAGGCCTAAATTTGATCGATTCTTTCTTGGCTCATTACCCATCCTTCCACGAAATTTCATTGAAATTCATTGTGAGCATTTGGAATGAATACACACACAAACACACACACACACACACACACACACACATATATATATATATATATATATATATTGTGCCATGATAATGAAGGGATGTGAGGAGAATGAGCACTGAAGAATATTTCATGAATCGAGTGACTTAGGTGACAGAGAAAAATTTGGAAAGATTTTTCAATGTTTAGTACTTCAAGCTGTACAGATTTCTTGACTATATATATAAATATATCTTCTATCATCATTGTAATTTCCAATTTTGATTGTTGTTACGTCCAAATCACGTCGAACACACGGCTTTTCGTTCGATCACCGAAGTTGAGCTACGTTGAACCCTGTCAGTACCTGGATGGATGTCCATCTGAGAATACTACGCCCCGAATGCAGCAATAGAGTTGTTCTACGGCCATTTCAGCCCATTTAACTGGACATCTTACCAAGCCAGGACCAGACTTCTACGGGAGAGAATCATGCTCGACATCACACGGAAATATTGAAAGACAGCACAGGACATTGAAGGAAAAACCAGTCATATATATTATGGAATATATTAGAAAATCCAAATGGCAATGGGCTAGTCAGGTAGGTGACAGAAAATAACTCAGTAGGTTGAACTAAACAGGTTCAGAAAGCATTGGCTCTGTTATCCTCATGATAGAAAGGTCTAGCGGATCTTGGGAAAGGCATATGTGAAACAACGGACGCTAAAAGGCTGATAATGAAAATTAAAACTTCAACCTTGGGTGATACAAATAAGCGATTTTTTTTTATTTAGTGATATCACATGATGTGGACAAAAAACTAGAACAAAAGTGAGATGATTATGGTTGGATCCACTCCAAAATTTAATCACTCTTTACGTACCCTATTGTTCACACGTCCACAAATATTCAATGGAATTCGTTGGAAACTTAAGGAGGGAGTCATGAACTATATACATATGCCCAACAACGGACTCTAAAAGGCTGATGTTGGCTATTGACGTGATGTTAATTCTCTATAATATAAGGCGCGATTACAATTAAATCTTATGCTTTTCTTTACTGGTTATTTTTTTACTGGTAATGCCGTCTGGGAATTTGAAATGAAAAGAAATTCCCACATCTTAACAATGATATTAATTTGTGAACAGAAACAAAAATTTTACAGAGACGAAGAGAGAAACAAACAGGTCTGGAGAGTCGCTCAATAGAAACCGTTACGTCAGAAATGTTTTTCAGTGTCATGTCGTGTTGGAGGTGATCAATTCAAATAAAGATATTGGTTATTATGGAAGAAAAATAATCGAAAACATGCAGCATTCCAATAATGACGAGAAGACAGGTATAAAATAGAATATCATAGAAGATTCATGAAAAGATCCATCTTACAAGGTTCTGCAAAAATCAGGATTAACCGTATTTAATGAGATTAGGAAAATGCTAAATAGCGGTAAGATAGAGATTGTGTAGCGTCGAATCGGATGACTATTTTTCAAATCAATATCCAAAATTCTGGATTTTCTTTAGTTCGACTCGAATACCAACCGATGGCGAATTGGGGAAGTAGGCCTTTCATTTAGGTTTTACAGAACGCCAAAGATGAAGATAGATTGAAAACAATCAGTAAACAGGTTTGATTAGTCCCTCAAAAGAAACTGTCACATAACAAGCGTCCTTTGATGTTGTGTTCGGGGTAATCAATGGAGAAAAGGGGGATGATTGAATGTAATATCCGACTCACCTTTTGTTGGATCACTAAAAAGTCTGAATCCTCAGAACGTAAGTTTGGTGGTCGCTCAACAAATCTGAATTTTAAAATGAAACCAGTGCAAACACTATATAAGCTAAAGGTCTATTTTAGCATAAAGTTACATGTTCAACTGAACGCCCCAATAATAGTTTTTTATGTTTATTCTAGGGACAACAAGGAGCAAATGTTGACATTTTCGGCACTGTAGATGCTGCCTACACCTGTAATATATACTTACATTCACGGCCACTCAGCCAGCTACACCTGCTTGAAAACTGGAAAACCCTGTACCAACAGTTTTTGTTGAGGGTTTCGAAGAAGAAGAAAAGAAGAAGAAGAAGAAGAAGAAGAAGAGGAGGAAGAAGACGAAGAAGAGGAGGAAGAAGACGAAGAAGAAAAAGGAGAAAAGAAATCGAATTTAAATTAATAAGAAAAAGAAGTAGAATGATCAAGAAGGAAATAATAATAATAATAATAATAATAATAATCATAATAATAATAATAATAATAATAATAATAATAATAATAAATTACGTCCCTCACCTTTTGTGGGGCATTGAAAATTGGAAAAAGATTTAGAATAAACTAACATTGTAAATTGAACCCCCCCCCAAAGAAAAACATGTTTGGTTTCTTCAGCCTGCTTACATGACGGAAACATGCATGCCCATCCAACCAGACTAACTTGAAAACTGAAGAAACCTACGTCAACGATCTTGATGATGGTTTGGTTTACAGTTTCTAACAAGGAAAAGAAGAAGAAGAAGAAGAAGAAGAAGAAGAAGAAGAAGAAGAAGAAGAAGAAGAAGAAACAACATCAATATCAACAACAACAACAACAACAACCATTCTATCCAGGGAAAAAAAAACGGATTCGGAAAATGAAATCAAAATCTTGTCGGCTAATTTTACTTTTGGGAAATTTTTCTCTTCTTTTCATGCAGACAGATTTTTATTCAAGAGACGCAAATGTTTCTCGTTAAAATAAGCTTTTATTGTTATGTTAATATACAATTTTCAAAGTTCCTACGTAAAAGTCTACAGCGTGTGCGTTGAATAATTGAAAACCGACAACTAAAACTGTTATCAAAAGCGTCTGAATTGGTTTCTTCAGTTTTTTAATGGGTCTGCCCGGTCGACTCTCGATCTTTCTATCTCAGTTTTGCATAAAGGCCGTATCGATGGAGCTAGAAGGTGGAAGATTTAAAGATTTACTCCTTATTATATCCCAAAAAACGATCTGTTGTTTTTGTTGCGTCCAACACCCCAGAGAGAAACATATCTTTAGAAGGTACATGCAATTTACAATGTAAATTTATGCCTAAACGGTCACTTGATTTTTTATCCGGTGGCATTAATGTTTGTTTTCTTTTAAATTCGGATTTTTTTTTTTTGGTGTCCAACAGAAAGCAACATTTTAGTTCATCATCCCACACGAGACAAACAAGATGGTTTCTATTGCGTAACTAACAAGGCCTGTTGTTATTTCAATTCTCAATTTCCAAAGCCCCTACGTTCAAGTTTACTGCGTGTTTATTGAAGAATTGATATTTTGCTTGGTCTCTGCTTCTCTTAAAAATTTGCAATCTCTCTCTGGAGCAACTCTCAATAACTACATTCTGGCAAGAAAACGTTTCCTTTGAATGAAATTTGATTCATTTCAAAGTTTTGTATTTCGTGGAACACCGGTTGTGAGATAATGTGTCACGTGTACTTGTTATCAAATTATACGTACAACATCAACGGATTGTAATATTAATTCTATCGATTTAATAGAGTCGAGCCATATGAAACCTTTTTTTTATGACTAGAAGAACGTTATCTTCGATATTGACCACAGAAATCGCAACCAAAATGAAGAGATTACCGGTCAATGGCAGATCTGTGGAGTTCTGTGCAGTAATGGAAATCTTTCATCCAGCACACATTGGAAACATTCTTGCTATCATTAAACTTCTCATTAAATCTCTCTGTTTATACCAAAAAAAGAAAATATGATTATATATATATATATATATATATATATATATATATATGTATATATATATATATATATATATATATATATATATATATATATATATATATATATATATTAGATACCTATCACTTTATTCAGCCTGATTGTTGCTGATCACCTGCTTTGCACATAGTTACACGATGTTTTTAGCCTAGTTACACGATGAGCGTATCGTGTCACCTGTTACTCTGCATATCAAATGTGCCTTACGATACCATTATATTCTATTATTGTTGTGTCATATATATACATAAAGGGAGGGAGACACACACACATACACATACACATACACACACACACACACACAGAGTCAGTTTGTTTTTGTATGTTTGTAAGATATACTCAACGTTCTACGATTTAGAAAAGGACCTTAACAATAGTGAAATAAAATAGAATTTGCAATAACTAATAATTCTATTATTTAGGTATCATAATACAATTGACCCAATCCGAAATTCTGTGAGCTTTAAAAAGTAACTGAGTTTCATGCGCCTTTTAACACCTACTCCCCAAAGTGTGTAGAAAAGAGCATCTTTTTTTTATATATATAAATCCCCAAAATACCTTTTTAAGGGTTGAAACATTTTACAGTGTGGCTTTATGCTGAATTGGTACATTAGCTTGTTTCCAGCAGCATTCACACTGGTTTGATTAAAAATTTATGACATTTTCCAGTGATCACTACCCAACGAAAGGTGGAAAAAGTAATTTATTGATCACCCCAAACATGATATGCTGCCAAAACATGGTGGTTACGTGATGGTTCTGATTGAGTGAGAAAGCAGACCAGGTGACTGATTGTTTTTGAATTTATCTTCAACTTTGAGGTTGGGTAAAAAAACAACAAAAAAGCCTGGTTCCTACAGATGCCACTAGTCAGTGTTTAAGTACAAGTAGTTAAAAATATCCAGAATTTTTAACACTGATTTTCAAGAAAGGTAACTTCTCTTTGAACAAATTGAAAAATCAATATTCAAATGGTTTATCTCTTCCTCTATGTCGACAGACAGTTGGAAGAGAGTGGCTTTTCTGCCTTTGGGCCCAACATTGCTAAAGGTCAGATAATGTGTCTCTCAGTTTCACCTTGTGGTGATTGGTTGCAATGTCCATAAGTAAATTAAACTTGTTGATGCCTGCTGAGTAACTGGCTCGAGTCCCTTCACAGAGGGACCAAGCTTTTTTTTCGTATCGTTCGTATGGTCAAACAACCAAAGTGTGGGAACTCAAATCATACAGAAAAGTTTTTTTCATCTGTAATTTGTATTCAGTTGAAAATCTCAATGCAGCAAAGAGTTATTTAAAATGTCCATCGTTCGTATTTTTTCAAAACACAATATGATTTAACAATTTTTTTTACATTGTGCCGTATTGTGTTTTGTTTTAAATCCTTTTTTACATTAAATGATAAATAATGGAGGAGTTAGAATGGCCTCCTGATTAACATCCGGATTCAATAGACTTTTGATCTTAATTGACTACCTTTTCTGCTTAATTCCGTTACTTCATTTTTTACTTTTATTAGGATGACGTGACGAACCAACAAGCTCAGAAAATACTGGTTCCACGACGCCTATGATAGTGAGGTCTGACAAATCCTGAGGAAGGTGGATGTCCAATGATGCATGATGAAAGGCTACTGCTGCTGCTGCTGCTGCTAATGATGATGATGATGATGATGATGATGATGATCCATCATTTGATAAAGCATTCGAGCAAAACCACCGTAGCCACCATAAGTGGTGAAAGGTTCTATTCCCTTTCATATATACTTTTGGTTGAGTGTTTGTGAATTCAGACAGTTCTGGCTCGATCATTTTGTCTACATATCTAAAAATTGGTATCAGAACTCTACTATACCCTTTCTAAAGATGTTTTTTTTATCTTCTAAAAAATCAGTGGGTCTGACCTTTTGAGGAGGCCTTATTCTGATGGGTATATATAGATTTTGGAGAGTCTAGATTTTTTTAGTTGTTTTTTTTCCTCTATCTTAAAATTCAAAACTGAAATTAAAACTGCTTTTTGAAAGTTTGCTCTACACCACTATTTCACTTTTTCGAAAAAAAGTGAGATGGGGAAAATGGTTCCCTATTGTAGAAGCTGCACACATGCTCATGCTCGCTCTCTCTCTCTCTCTCTCTCTCTCTCTCTCTCTCTCTCTCTCTCTCTCTCTCTCTCTCTCTCTCTCTCTCTCTCTCTCTCTTTTACATGCTAGTCTTCTGTACCTTCAACCACCGCATCCCCCGATGACTCAGCCTTGCATACCATATTCATTTTTCAAGGATTTGAAAACTATCAAAACAATATAAATAAATGATAATTATTTCTTCGCTATGCACTTATCTAGTTTACAAAGGGCTTTCATTATAGATGTATAAAGCTCTAAAACTCTACCTAGTGTTTGCATACACAGGAGACGTAAATAAAAATGTTATGTTTGTTTCAAAATTTAAAAAAAGAAGAAGAAATCTTTGCTTAAATATATCACATTGCACGGCAGAAGAAGATACTAAATAGATCCTTGACTTTTGTTCAATCAAAAGTTATGTTAAAGAGTCATAAAAAGAATTAATAATAATTTGTTGAAATATATTCATCGAGCAAAATCAAGAGAAAAATCATTGACACCCAATATAAACAAAGCTCTCTTCGTTTAGTTCATCTAGGATGGCAAGCCTTTGGCAGAGCAAGCTCAACCTTCAAAAATAAGAAGATCCCATTGATCCTAAAGAGAAGGGTGTATAACGAATGCATCCTCCAAATAGTCACTTATTGGGCTGAAACATTGAACCTAACCAAGAGAAAAAAAATCTCAGACTGCGCTAAAGTCTATACTTACCTTACTTATACATTATTCCTAATAATAACTTTCATATCTTGAAAAAAAAACGCATTAAGATATTGTACGTGCAACTAAGGACATATCAATGTTTTCAAAAATATATGCTATTTATATGAAAAAAAAATGTAATTATTGAAATAGATTCATCAAAACATCAAATCGATATCTTGCAATAGCGATAACTTCTCAGCAGACATGATTAGTTGCTGCTGCTGATAAACCATCGCAGGACAAATGCAAACAGAAAAATTCAACATTCGGAACTGTATTTTATCAAAATTAACTACACGGCTGAGTGTGGTGGTTAAGGTTAGGGTTTGACTTTATTGTTCGTGATTAATAAAAATATACTGTAACAATAAAATATGCTGTGGTGAAATAAAAAGATTTTATTAAATCAGACGACAATTTCCATCAATTGAAATCAAATAATTAAATAATAACGATATTTTATCATGTACAGAGTCTATCCTGGTTATCTTCTTTGGTAAACAACGAAATCCTGTTTCAGTGAAACTATTCCAAACAATAACCAAAAAAAAAACAACGATCTCAAATGAAATAAGTCAGATGATCTTTTCACACTTGTATGAAGTTTACGCAGAAACCTTAGCACCCCATCGTTGAAGTCAAGGCTTCTGCTGAACCCTGGTCGGGGAAATGCTATTTATATCCGATTGTATGGCACGCCCATCAAATTCCCCATGTCTCTGCGATGTTCCGTAGCTAATGTGAATATAATGATAATATTTTTAAAAGATGGTCTGGTTAGTTACTCAATAGAAACCGTCATACGGCCAACTTCTTTTTGTAGCAAAAAAGATGAACGATGAATATTTACTTCCCTCGCCTTTTGTTGAGCAGTGATGTCTGAAAAACGAGTGGATTTTCCAAAAACAAGAATGAATGCTGCTTGACACCGAGATATCAATCTAGCATAAAATCACATTGCAAATCCGTTCCTACAAAAAAACACTTTTGAGAGGATTTTCAAAAAACAAAAAATGTTTTTTCTAGACATGATAATGCATAAATGCTTGGATTTTAAACTTCGTAGCTACTTTGCTGCAAAAAAAAAACATATGTCCAGAACCACCCAGCCAGCCAAACCCTATCGAAGACTAAAGAAACTGATATTACCAGTTTTGATAACAGCAATGTTTGGCAGTCTCAAAAAATTACGCATAACGGACACATATCATAATTAATAAAGTGCAGATATCTTCTGTCAAGCTAAGGAGCATAACTGATGTATTAACACAGAATTTCGTTCGTATAATTGACATACTAAAATAGGATAACATTCATGTTTTAATAACGTAATCAACAATGTTCTGATGATGAAGTGAAAACACTGAATTTAAGTAATAAAAACAAAAACAACTTTGTCAAAAGATCGCCTTTTTTAAGCTCACTGAAACGTAAATCTGTATTAATCACGTATATTAAATGCGCATATCCAATATATACCGTCATTTTCTTTTTACAACATCAGTAAACTAACACCTGTTATGATTTTAGGAGGAGTCATATTCATTCCAAAGGTTGTTTATTCTTGTGCTTCTTTGTTCTTAGAATAATGTTCCGACCGATCCATTCTTCTGACCTCAGCAGGTGTGCCATCCATAAGTTTCTCTTTTCCCTATATGATGTAGTGGGAGGACGAAATGTATTGGCCATGCAGCAAGACATCCACCTACTTGGCTTGCATTCCAAGTACTGTAATGGATTCCTGATGAAAAGCGGAAGCAAGTCTGGCCCAAAACTAATCACTGAAGAAGACCTCCGACGGGTGAATAAAAGCTGTGGTGACTACTGACCGATCATTGAGAAGAGCCTTGACTTCTTAAGTAGTAGATGACAGAGAAGGGTTAATTGATTGAATGTTTACCGATCTTTTATTATTATCAGTATCCTCATATAATGCCCCAATCGGTATTTCATCATAATTGTCTTATCACCATCTTAAAGTCTTATACCAGTTCAACATGGCTTCATCACACATCGGTTTGCTATATTGTGTACTAGATTTTAAATTATTCTAAAGATTTACTTAGAGAACTCCCGATACGGATCATTTAATCCATTTTCTATGCTATTTTCTCGAAAAATTCAATACAATTTTTAAAGCTGTTAATACTACTTTCATCATTCACATAATCGGGTAATTTATTCCAATAGTGCACAACTCTTTCGCTAAAGAAATCCATCGATTTATCCGGGTGTACCATTAGATTATGTGTTCAATTCGATAGGATCAATAAATGTTGCCATAATCATAATAATTATTTAATATCTTAAAAGTTACAAGTAAATTTCTAGACATTCTATGTCCAAGTGGTGCTTTGAACCTTGATTTTCCCAACCTTTCCCTATAACTCTCAATCTACAATAATACTGGTAAAATTTCTCAGAAACGTCTATATTTTCCATCTTCTATTTTTTCTTTCGTCGACGAAAACAGTCAACTTCAATATGAATAGAACAACTATGGAAGGCCAAAAGTGTTGTTATAGCAACAATAAAATCAACAAAAAATTTGATCAACAGTTCTACAATGGTTATTATTTGCCGATGTACTTGTGTACTGATCTTGTTTGTTTAGTCACAATATATCAGTCATTGCATCCTCCGGCCTTCTTCGGCTTTCTATTGTAGTTGGTAACCTAGGATGAAGGGATTTCAAAAAGACAACGACAAAGTGTAGGTGGAGACCAGGATGGTTTCAACCACGGAAATGTCACCATTATAACAACAATGATAAGTAAATAAGTCAAGATAAATCACTTAATGATAATGATATATATATATATATATATATATATATATATATATATATATATATATATATATATATATATATATGTGTGTGTGTGTGTATACACCTAGCATAAATGGATCATCGTGCCTGCACGTGTATCAGAACGAAATATCTCAAAAGTCAAATATAATCATTTTTTAAATCCTATGTCTAAAAAAAATCTAAAGATCTTGTTTCTGAAAGAATCTAAAAATAAACTTGTTCATGATTTGGCATTGTAGGCCCAGAATGACCGGAGACCTCAAAAAAACATTTGAGAATCATAATAAAAACAATAAGAGTGTTTCACGTGGTACCAAGTAGTGTACACGTTCACATTTTCGAGATTGTAGCCTTAGACAAAGAGCGTTCGGGGACACATACGAAGACAGACGAACAAACGGGAGAATCTCGAGCCTACCGGGCTGTTTGGTTGGGCAGGCCATTTGTGGGGCTACAGTGATTCTATACTCCATGTCAGAAATCCAAAACAAAACTTTTGTAATTACAACGATGATATACCCAAATACAGCTGTGGTCGGTCGAATGTATTGGCCAAAACTTTGTATTAACAACAACAACAACAACAACAACAAAACTTGTAGTACTGACTGCCTCCGGGTGAAACTCCCCTCTGATATAAACTCATGAGTTATAAAAAATTTTCGACTTTTATTGAAACCCTTTTTCCCTCAACTGTACCTTAGGATTTAGCCATGGGATGGGACTTAATAAAATAGTTTGTAGATATTTTTCTAGATAAATGATATGAAAACTTAGATAATTCTAGCTATTGACAGGATACATATGACCGTAGCTTCCATTTTCTCTCTCTCTCCCTGTCTATCCATCTATCTATCTATCTATCTATCTATCTATCTATCTATCTATATGTCTTTCTTTCCTTATCTCCCCCTCTCCCTTTCATCTCCTTTTTGATTCCAACTTTCTTTCTTCCTTTCGTTGATTGATGGCGTAGAAATCACTCTCTCTCTCTCTCTCTCTCTCTCTCTCTCTCTCTCTCTCTCTCTCTCTCTCTCTCTCTCAATCTCTTTTACTTTTTAGTTTCAACCGGAAGTCTGAAATTGTCATTGTTATTAGGTGAGGCAAATAAAGTGAAACTCCCCAGGAGTTCGTCAATAAAAAGGATGAGATCAAGAGTCCGAATGACTTGAGCAATAATAATAACTCATCACAAAATTAAAGAATGTAGCTATATCGTCCTCTTTGTTCATCACAAAAGACGGAATTGGCTGAACTCCCGTTCCATCTGTCCTTTTCTGAGGCGAACTCTCTTTATAAACCGACAATTATTCGTTATTCAGTTTGTTAGACGGAAGTTGGTGTTGATCAGAACATTTCCCACTTGGGGAAGTAGAAGGTCTTGAGCTGGGGCTGGGGAGAAGAAGGTCTTGGGATGGGGTAGAAGAAGGTCTTGAGCTGGGGAAAAAGACGATCTTGAGCTGGGGGAGAAGAAAGTCTTGTGCTGGGAAAGAAGGTCTTGTTCTGGGGAAGAAGGTCTTGCTTTAGAAGGGAAAGAAGAAGGTCCTGTACTGAGAGAGGGAAAAGGCCTTGTGCTGAGAGAGAAAGAGAGCCTTGTACTGAGGGAGGGAGAAGGCCTGGTGCTTAGGGAGGGAGAAGGCCTTGTGCTGGGCCAAGCAACTCTGATTAGACTCTTGGCGATACACCAAAGCGTTATCGGATTATTGATTTTTGTTTAAATAGTTGATAGTGTTCGCCGAATTACGTTAGATTGTGAATGCTTGGTCACAGCCAAAACAGAGAGTCATGGAAAAATGTCTTCGAGTATCTCTTTCCATCGATAAACATAGTCTTGGGATAAATGTATATTGTTCTTGTTGGTAAATAAAAACTTGGAAATATTCGGCAGTAATTTAGACTATAGAAGTATTCTCACAAGAATGATAGTTGTCTTTTGTCTCTTGCTTGGAATATCCGGCAAAAAAAGATGTCAATGCTTAGGAATTAATGTGCACATTATACTGTAAATATCATATTGACTGTCTGTAGGCAAAAACGATCAAAATAGAAGCAAAGAGTTATATAAAATTCTTCACCTGGACACAACGCACGATCTATATGATAGACGGGTGTTCTATCCATAAAGACATAACTAAAAAATACGACTAAATTTCTACCTGACACTTGATGTATTTTCGTATGTCTGTATCCTTTAATGAAGATCCTTTAATGAAAAAGTGGGCATAGAACAGGCCTGGTTGAGATAATGGGTAAAAAGCAGAATGGCTGCATTAGCCTTTTTTCGATTGGATCAAACTGATTCTCCCAATTTATCAAAAAAAATTTACGATGACCGATCGTATGAATGGAATTTGCTCACCATTCTATTTAGTTTACATCACTTTTTAATGAAGTTCTCCATTACTAATGTTGAAATGAACATTTAGTATGTAAAATGTTTTCTTTTTCTCGGTTGCAATACGGTTAAGCAAGTGTAATTTAAATTCATAATGTCAACAAAGCTGCCCTATCGAAAGAATATCTGAATTACGTTTTTGACTTCAACCAACATGAGATTCGAAAAAAGTAGATAATATTTTTTTAAGCTTTCGAGAGTGTTCATCAATTCACATTGTATGTATAATGCTAAATTTGACCAACATTAAAAAAAAAAAAAAGATTTTAGAGCATGGAAAATTTTTTTTATAATTTCCATATTATTGGAATTTTTAAACCTGAAATTCTGCTTTCAACATTTTAATAATAGTGATACGAAAAATGTGCAGACCACGTTGACTTCCCCATTGGTACCACAGTTCCACATAAGTTTGCTCGGGATTGCATGCAAGCATGCCCAAGATTTTGCAACGCCCATCCCGAGATTTGATCGCACAATCTGCCAGTAACTACACTCAATAAGTTCCAATAATTTTTCGGTTCCCCCTACCTTGTCAACCTGGCAGTCTTGTGTATGAGGACTTTTATTAAAGAGCATGTTTTATTTCTGTATTGTCAGATGTTTAGCTATTTCCATGGGACAACGGGATTCCCTGCTAGTCCAGTCTGCTTTTTACCATTCCTTTAATTACTTTTCTCATCCAGGATTCTTCGGCAGTGGAGGACAAGGGTGACGCCACGATTGCTGCCCAAAGGTTTTCCGTGTATTTTCTTAGTAACTCTGTTTATTTGTGAAATATCTGGCTGTCCATACGATATCTCAGAAAGTACTCGTTGGATTCCAATGAAATTTTGTGTAAGATTAGTAATAGGTTGAAAAGAAGTGGTTAAAGACGGGGGTCGATCCAGGATTTCTCTGGATTGAGAAATTTCTTTTTTCATACATTTACATACACGCCTAATAATGTCCACATGATATCTCCAGAAGTTTGCAATAAAATCTTGCTGAAGGTTGGAGAGTAGACCACAAGATAAGAGATCAAATTTTAAGATGGATCCATGCACACTGCATATTGCCAAAATTCCACGTTTGTCCACACGGTATCCACCAAAGTTCACAATAAATTACAATGTTAATTCATTGAAAGCTTGGAATTGGCTACAAAAAAAGTGATTAGAATTCGGAAGGAATCCACATCACATAATTTCTATAAAAGTTCCTGTCTGTCCACACGATCTCCAAAATTTTCTTACTGAATTAAAAAAAAGTTGTTGAAGGTTGTACGATGGAACTATAGATTCATTTTTGGAGCAGATCCAGATATATATCTCTCTCAACAAAGACGTTGGTAGAAGTATGCCCTCCCTGGGTGTTTTCTAGATTTTTTTTCGTAGAACTTCTTCATAAATACTGAGTAAAACATTTCCACAGTACCCATACTTATTTTCTTCTTCTTTCATAAAGTCAGATCTGAAAAATTGAAAAACGGAAAAGGATTGAAATTCTTAGTCAATGGGAATATGGTGGAGTTATGATGAATAATGTTTAGTATCGTTTGAGCTGAGGAGAAATTGTTTTAAAAATTTCATGCCATCGGAATTTTAAGCTCAATCTCTCGCTTTAAAACATTTTAATAACGGTGGCACGAAAAATGTGCAGACCACGATGACAATTATTAATCAATAACTTTTCTAAGCTGATATATTTGCTTCAGTGTGAAAAACTGCAATTATTTTTTAACCAACCTAATGAAAAATCTAAACTGGCCACACAGGAGGATAGCAACAAAATACTTTGAAGCTGCTGTTTCGCACGGCGCACAGGAGATCACACCACATGACAATAATATTTGCCCTGTGCAAAAAGACCACCGAAATTCAAGATAATCACGGAGGAGAGTAAGTTCTTTTAAGGAAGAGCATGACACCAATCATAATTTCCAAATGCTGTCAAGTACTTCATCTTTTTCCCCACTCCCTCATTAACGTTCATACCTTGGCTTCTTCTGCATCTTTTTCCTCTTTTCTCATTGAAATGTACGTTAACATTTTACGTTTATCTATATATATATATATACATTTGAAAGTTAGTGTCACTTACCATATAACGAAATAAGCGAACCAAGTTCAAACTTCGGCTTGAACATTTTGCGTTCAATTTGCACGAATATCAAAAACACCGATCAATTCCTCCCTGGATCTGTGGGTAAAAAGCTTGTTAGTTAGAGTCAATGACTGTCTGTTAGTCGATTTTGAGCGTTGGGCTACCACCCCAGCTCTGTGAAAACCTACAATTGCTACAAAAGATGATTTGGACCCAATGCTTCATTTAAGAAATGAAGATATAATTACTGCCTTGTGTGCCATGCAACAAGGAAGGAAACTTTGATTTTATTGCAATAAACACCAGCATCAAAAAAGTATTACAAATCATTTTGCGATTAGCTTATACCCTTCACAATGATAGTTTTATTTATGTATGGGTCTGGACTTATTAGGTAATTTATCCTTAGTTATTGAAGAAATTCTAATTTTGATTTTTTTTTCAAGTTTTAACTCAATTCTGGCAGTTTCAAAGGGTGATCAGACATTAAGTCTTGAGTCAAAATACCATGGAAGAAAAGTCACCATTGATATCGGATGGAGTGAAAAGAAATTCGTTGAATAAAGATTAATCAATTAAAAATATAACATATTACCAGATAGAGTTGAATATCATTTTATTTCGAAATATTAAGGAAAAAGTAAAAGCAAAATTGAGTAATTTGGCTTTTTAGAAAAGCATTTGGCCACGAAGTTCGA
This sequence comes from Thysanoteuthis rhombus, assembly GCA_963457665.1. NCBI lineage: Eukaryota > Metazoa > Mollusca > Cephalopoda > Oegopsida > Thysanoteuthidae > Thysanoteuthis > Thysanoteuthis major. Next base: position 10,768,950 of record OY735226.1, on the reverse strand, counting down.
TTTTGCCAAATCTAAATTTTGAGGCGTTTTGACTTTGTTGCCGTAGTATTTTTAATAGATTCTCATTTTTTATGGGTGCTGAGATTATTGTGATGTTTTTGATCGTTTTGGCCGATTTCTGCAATGTCAGGTCCCAAAACATATCCAAATATTTTTGTGACTGCCTCGCTGTCTTCGACATGATTACAGATTGGCTACATTTTTTAAAAAAAGCCGGAAGAAAAGTAAGAAAAAAGAAAAACTCACTTAATTTTTTGTTACTTCCTTCAAAACTCAACGTTCCTATGACTTTATTCTTATGTCCACACGTGGTCACATTCTAAAACCCTTGAATCATTCCTAGCTCTGTTAATCTATTTCACATTGTCCAATCTATTATAACCTTTAAGTTACATCTGGATACAGTATACAATTCAAAATATGCTAATTTGCATATATGACTTTCATTTGGATAGATAAAATATACATGTATATGAATAAAGACTAACTTAACCGATAGAAAATTACTTCTATATTTGAAAAGAGGTAAAAATTTACAACAAAAATGAATCCCAAACTAGGAAGTACTCAAGGGGGGGCAGACATCTGTCAACGCAGCAGTAGTTATATAGGGATCCTCCAGAATTCTTCCTTGTCCAATTCACCACCTATCCACAAAATTTGATTGAAATTTATTGATTACTTTTGGAGATATCGTGTGGACAGACATACAGAAAGGTGAAAAGATGGACACGACTGAATACAGATATTTCTCCAACTTTGAAGGCTAAGTTAATAATTTTACTTTTGAAATGCATTAGAGTTATTTTACTATGAGAAAGTATTGTAAATTATCTTAATATAATCATGCATTGTAACTATAGGAATGTTTGAGATATTATGAAAAAGAGATTCTCAGCGATCCGGAATAAGAAAATTGTATCAAAGTTCTGCTATGTAGATAATTCGATAATAGGAAAAGGATTGATTTTACTAAGAATACGAGATATGAATGATTTTACTATAGAAATGTATTGAAATTGATTTCACTATAAGAATTTTTGTAAAAAATTTTACGGTGAAACACATTAAAATCGAGAAAAAATATTTATTGTAATTTTGTTTACTCCGATAAATTGCTTCTTTAGAAAGAAAAACAGTTTTCTTTTTAGCAAATGCATTATTGAGTTTGAATAAAATAGTTACGTTTTAACTGTTTCAATTCAACAGAACGCTTTTAAGTTGCATGAATCATCATCATCATCATCATCATCATCATCATCATCGAATAATTTATCATCAGCCTTTTAGCGTTAGTCGCTTGATTTAAACCTTCCCCAAGATTTGCCAAACCTTCTTATCAAGGACGTCGAGGGGCCAACACATCCTGAACTTGTCCAGTTTGTCACGCCATCTTATTTTTTGCCGGCCACAGTTTTGCATGTGATCTTTGGGGACCACATTTCGAGTAGTGATGACAAACAGTTGTCCGACATTTTTGTAACATGACCAGCCTATTGTCATTTGAATTTTCTAATAGTTTCTATGATATCTCTGACTGCTTTAACTTTATTATACTGTGTTGTCTTATGATTCTTCATGTGATGTTGAGCATGATTCTCTTCTATGCGCAGTTTGAAGATCAATCTTTTGGTTAGGTTCCATGTTTCAGTTCCGTAGGTGACAATCAGGAGAATGCATTGGTTTTATATCCTTCATTTTAGGACTAACTGTATTCTAATGAACTTGAAAGTCAAACTTGGTGTCTCGAAAGCTTACCAACATGGAGTGATCCCCGACCTGATTTCTTCTTCTTTTGAGGATTTCACGGAGATCAGTTGTCCCAAGTAGATGTAGTGTTCCAATTCTTTCAGTTCTGCGTTTTCAATGTTTGTAAATGCTTTTTTGTCTTAAACAAATCTGTTGCACATGACATAAGGCAAAAATGTTCGCTATGAGCTGAAGATATTATTTCATCACTCCTTAAGAAAAAAAGACCATATTCTTATCTTCTCACTTCAATTGAAGAAATGTATGTGTTGGTGTGTATGTGTGCACTGAGATAACTTGGCAATCTGCCATTGTACGAAATTGACATTCACCAGATATATTAGTCTGCTCACAAGGCAATGCAGCGTCGAGTTTAATGTTGGTTAGATCAGGCATTCTATAGGAATCCAATACAAAATAGATTAGATGTTGAAAATTAAAGAACTCTTATAGTTTCTAAGTATTATCTTCCTTGACTTTCTATTCAATAAAATCATCTAGAATTATTGTGGTTTCTGTTATTTTAAACCTTGATGCTTACTTTTAGAATAAACTATTATCTAGCTATGTTCACGGAATATACTTTTTTTGCTTTATTTAAGCTGAATGTTTTCTTGTTCTGTTTTTTTAGGTTGTCAAATAAAAACGGGGGAAAATCCAAGCAATTCTGCTTTATGAGTCGAAAATAGGACGTGAAGTAGCAGAAACTTCTCGCAATATCAATCAAGTATTTGGTTTGTGGACCATTAACGAATGTACAGCTCATCATTGATTCGAAAAAATTAGAAATAGGGATGAAAACCTCAACATACAACAAATTGCATTTTGTTTGTTTGAATCCAGGGGCAGTCACTCGTGTTGAAGTTCCAAGGGGAATGGTGACGGGAATAACTATACGAAGGTCGATGTCTTCTGGGGCCGATTCAGTGCAGGGGGGAGTATTTATCAATACTTTGATTGACGCAATATAAATTAATCTAAAAAACATACGTAATGATATTCCTGCATCTTAAGATTTCAAACGAAATGCGTAGATTCTGTAAGTTCAAATTTCCATTGATAACTTTTATTCTAAGCTGATATATAATGCTTTGAAAGGGAAAACTGCAATCATTCTTTACCCAACCGAACAAAATATTTGAATTGATAGCACGGAAGAACAGCACCAAAATAGATGACAATAATAAACAGCCCTATGCACCATAAGGACCGGTCCTTTTTAGACATTCACCTTTAGGATAAACCGTGCTCTACTCTCAAAGAATACTCAAATTCTGCAATCAAGGTTTGCATGTCTTCAAAGTTATCTTTACGAATATCGAGTACATAGGGTATACTCAAGTATAATATTGCTGTTATTTGTGCATGCGTATCCAGACGTCGTTGAGTTTTCTAGGATCCGCTCAAGATGTTTTGCCACAAAAGTCTTGAAGCTCGGAAGACTGGTTTCGTTATCGAGGTGGTTGGTAGAAATAAAATTCCAAAATTTCAGTCCTAACACAAAACCGACTCATCATATCAGAATTGGAACTAGAACAAGAGTTTGAATATTTGAACAAATACCTCTCTGTTGAATGTGGAGAGATGAGACGTTAAAATTGTTGGGTACAAATTTTTGCAGTATCTTAAAGATCAATATAATTATGTTGCGTTCTCTTTTTTTCCCTTGGGGGTACACAAATTTCAGTGTAGGAAGTCTTTCCCATAATATTAAGAGATGGAAAATACCAATTTTTCACAATATGGAACATATCAATATCAAATAATACTATTTTGAATCTTCATTTAATAACATATTGTCGACCGTTACTGATTTTTTACAAGTATTTCCCATCTTAATTTCAGTTGCCTTTGTTAGTAGTACTATTTATAATATCTGCAAGGGTACCCGGTGTTGTGCAGTGGGGAAACTTGCACTTCAATAAAACACGAACATATGTCTTTTGGTACATTACACAACGCAGCAAATGAAAAAACGATTATTCACACTATTTGCACATGAAAAAGTACCCCTAATGGAAGAAATAATCTAATGCAGAAAAGAGGACAATTGATGTCTTTGTTTATCAGGGATTCTGGATACACTACATTTGTTCCTGTCACTGGATGCCAGTATGAAAAGGTTGATCGGGGATCATACCACTGAACGACCAATATAGAGCTGTACAGGGGAGAAGTATGGAGAAGTCAGGTAAAGGCCAGCAATTTTGGAGAGATTATCCTTATGCCTTGTTTTAGATACCAAAAATCATCTGAAATGACCTGTACTAAACTCCAACATCAACCCCACGTTGCCCATAACTTTTGCCGTGTGAATATGCACCCCTGTGCAAAGTTTCTGCGTCCTAGGATCAATATTGTGGCCAACAACCTATAAAGGTTGCGAGAAATGACTAGATATGAAAAAAAGGTGACATCAAACTAACCCTTATTTCTATTGATATTCGGACCATCCTCATCTTGGTTGTTTTTCATACAACATTTCGGCCGTTGTACTCTACAGCCTTCTTCAGGTATCATCTTGTAGGTGTGGGGAAGTAAATAACCGAACCCTTTATTTATCCGATGGGGTACTCCCCTCTGAGCATTAGTAGTATTGATATATTGTCTCACGCTAGGATTGAGCCTAGAACCATCAGATTATTTTACAGTAATTTTTCTGGTGCTGTAACCACTGTGCTATGTGTTCGTTACTTCCCCACACCTACCAGATGATACCTGACGAAGGCCATAGAGTGCAACGGCTGAAATGTTGTATGAAAAACAACCAAGATGAGGATGGTCCGAATATCAATAGAAATAATGATAATACCTCATCTCAAAAATTCAGAGATACATCAAACTAACCCAATGTGAGAATAACATATCTAAATACTTTTACCGTGGGAGCATCTACCTTTATACTAAATTTCAGTAGCATAAGTGCGTAATTATTGCTAACAATCTTGGAAAATCGGCTAAAAATGACCGAATATGACCTCAGGTCATTTCAAATGATGTCTGAGATCAACATAGCGTTGTTAATGTCCCTCGCCAAGATAGGATTTCCCCTACTGCAATTTTCAGTCGCATAGGTAGATAAAATTATTGCGAAAAACGTAGAACATCGAGTATAATTAACTAGAAATGACCTCTGGTGACCTTAAATGACCTGCAAGGTCAGCATTGCTTAGCCTCTTACTTTTGATGTGAGAAGGTGTATCAATATATTAAATGTCAGCATCCTTGATGCAAAACTGTGGCTCCTGCAACTCTGGGAATTGGCTATAAATGGCCTAACTGGTCTCTGGTAACCTAAAATGACCCCAGAGGTCAGCTCAGCACAGTATCTAACTTTATCTCTGGAAAGATGTACGTTTATGCTCAATTAGAAATTCATAGAGATAAATTTCGGAGAAAAAGATTGGAAATAGTTTTAACATTTGGAGAAATGACTTTTGGCGACCTTGAATGACTTTAGAAATCAACGTCACATAGATTTCTATCTTTGCCGTAGGGAAAAAGGAACCTGTTTGTAGTATTTTAGCATCTTTTGTGCAAAGTTGTTGCCAACAGCTGCGGGAGATGGTTAGAAATTACCTATGGTGACCCCTAAATGACTACCAAGGTCAACTCTATATAGCATATATGTTATGTTGACTTCTCATTAATTTACATGTAGGATATTAGGTCGACAGGTTCCATAGTTTTTGCGGAGAAGAGGCAAAAATAAGCAATTAGAGAGATAAGCCGTCGAACAAACTAAAAGCTCAAATGCTTGTATAGATTATCTTGAATTTTTGTTAGACGGCACAGTGTCAACTCTTGATAGCATTTATTTCATATCAAATAAATGGCAATGGGCTGGTCTTGTTGCAAGAATGACAGACAAACGATGGACATCATGACTCATAACATGGGTCCCTAGAGATCACAGGCAAACGTAGACCGACAAAATACTAGATGGAGAGATGAACTTGGGAAATCTAGAAAATACTGGCTCTGCGACGCCCACGATAGAGAAGTGCAGCGAATCCTGAGGAAGATTTATGTCTAACGACGGACGTTAAAAAACTGATGATGATGATGATGATGATGATGATGATGATGATGATGATGATACACAGCTTCTCTGCATTTAGTTATATCAGCTGTAATATCATTTCGGAACCTTGTTAAATGAAACATTGTTCAACCATTATTAATTTTTAGTTCTTTTATATCATATTCAGTTTTTTCCAAGGCATCTTGTAGTATTAGTTGTAATATCATCTCGAAAGTCCATTAGATGAAATACCATCTACCATCATTGATTTTCAGTACTATTTGTTTTATATCATTTTTTCCATGGCATCTTGTAGTATTAGGAGTAATATCATCCCCAAACTTCATTAAATGAAGTACTATTTACCATCATTAATTTTTAGTACGATTTTTTATATCATTTTGGTGGGGTTTCAAGCCATCTTGCAGTATAAGTTGTAATGTCATTTCGAAACTTCATTAGATGAAGCACTTTTTACCCTCATTGATTTTTAGTACTATTTCTTTCATATCACTTTTAGTTTTTTTTTCCATGGCCACTACTCAGACACACAGTCTATGGTCATTACTAATTACTGTTTGGTAATGGTTGTAGAAAGACGGTCTGAGGAATTCTAAACCTTCCGTGCATAACGACGTAAGTATGAAACCATACGAAACCACATGAAGATTTACAAGGAAAATGGTGCATACATAAGTACTTGTATCACTGTTGGAGTTATTTACATAAAGATATCCATGTCGTGTATTTGTCGTATTTGTTCGTGGAGTTCTTCACTGTTTTTGTTATTAGTATAGATTGGTCACGCTGTACAAGTAAGTTCCAGTTGTTTATTATTCTTTGAGAATGTTTTTTTTTTTCTAGTATCTTTTCAGTGTGTTTTATAGATTGAACCACCGTAGACATCAAAGATTTTATAGGGTTCTATCCTAACTTGTTTTATTGTGGTTTTTTTTTTTATGTTAATATGCTTCACAACTGCAGGTCATACCGTTTTGTCGAGAAACTCGAAAAAGGCATCTGCACTTCTCTAGGCCCCTTTCTATTTTTTTCTATTCTTGAAAAGCAAACTTTTTCTTCACTTCTTAGCCTTATTTTGATGGGTTAGTTCATAATTTAGCAGAATCTAGATGTTTTTAGATGTTTTTAATCTATTTCAGATATTTCCATGTCGAAAACGCCAGTGATGTCATAAATTCATTCTGACCATATTTATTCTTCAAAGGAATATTTTCATATGACTTCAAAATTTGTCCAATTATCGACTATGATGGCGAATGTTGTTATGGCTTCTATTGTTAACGTTTGTTTACAGTATATCAGAGGATAACAAGAGTCAGATATATCATAGAATCAATAGGAAAAGTCAAATGGCAATGGGCTGGTCACGTTGCAAGAACGTACGACAAACGCTAAACATCAGGACTCGCAACGTGGATCATCAGAGTGACCGGCATAGAATAAGATGGCATGACGAACTAGACAATTCCAGAAGTTATTGACTCCTCGACATCCATGGAGGAGAGTTCGGGCAAAATTTGGGAAAGGCTTATGTCCAATGATAGACGCTAAAAGTTTGTTGTTTTTGTTGTTGTTGTTGTTGATGATGATGATAATGATGATGATGATGATGATGATTTGGTCTTAATCTTATATTTTTCCATTGCAACTACTTGCATGGTCAGTCAACAGTCATAACTAATTACTGTTTACTAATGGTTGTAGAATGACGGTATGACTAATTTTAAACCAAATAAAGTAAGGATGACGTACACAAGAATGATATACATCAAATGCTCTGACGTATAGAAAATATTTGCAGCATTACACATTCGATTGCAATGTTCACAAATGACTTCAGTATATCAAATTTCAAAAATGGCTGTTTCTGTTTATAATTAGAAGGAGGATGGAAAGAAATTCTTTTTTGGAATTTGGTAATAAATCATTTATGTATTGGTCGATTGTAGTTAAACCAACTTTACTTTAGACCAGGGGTATTCAATCTGTGTTTTGTGGAACCCAATGGCTCCAGGTGAACCCTCACGGAGGCCTGCAAAACAAAGTGACATTTTAACCATGCACTTCATCTCTCAACGTTTGTCGTTAGACATAGACCTTCCCCAGAGTTCGCCACAATTCTCTATCGTGGACGTCACAGAGCCAGTACTTTCTGAACTTGTCTAGCTGCTCGTCTCTCCATTTAGTTCTCTACCAGCCTCAGTTGCACATGTGACCTCTGATGATCCATGTCGTGAATCGTGATATCAATCGGTTGTCCGTCATTCTTTCAACATAGCTAGCTCACTGCTTTTTGAGTTTTTTAATAGATCCTATGATGTCTCAGACTCATGTATTTTGCTGTCTTGTGATCTCTCCATGTGAGTTTGAGCATGATTCTCTCATGTGCTCGTTGCATGCTTCTCAGTTTGCAGGTTTGTCTCTTGATTAGGTTCTATGTTTCAGCTCCATAAGTGACTATAGAAAGGATGCTCTTCTTTTAAAGATTATTAGGATCGTCTTGTTTTTGATGGTTGAGCTTGCTCTGACAAAGGCTCGCCATCCTAGGGTGATTCTTCGCTTGATCTCTTCCTCTTTCGTGGGTTTCTGTCAAGGTTCAGATCATTTTTGAATTACTATGATGTGCATTTTTGCGGATTGTATCAAGCTTCTGGCAATTATTGGCATTTTAGACCGTTCTTGTGCCAATCTGCATCATTCTAAACAATGTCAGCGTTTGCCAGACTCTTGTGAAAGTTGACTTTCCTACCGTTACACGAACAAGAACAGACCTTGTTTACTTTAGGGAAGTAAACTCTTCACTCTCTGTTTGTCTTGTCTCCCTAAATGAAAGCAATGTATGAAATCAACATTTTCCAATCGTAGTTTGAAATCATGACCGAGACATCGGTTGGCGACTCTTCTACCGACTGAGCAAAACTGAAATGTCTAACATATCTACGAAAATTTATTTGTTTTTTTTTATCTATCAAAAGTTGTTATAAGGATATGCAGTTGGAATAGAATTAGGAGTCAAGTTTGATCCTTAAGCAGCTAGGCTTGTTCATTTACGTCAGCCAACGAAGTTAGATGCGGTATATATATATATATACACACACACACACACACACACACACACATATATATATATATATATATATATATATATATATATATATGTATATATGTGTTTGTGTGTGTTTATTCTCTTCTGCTTGTCTGTCTGTTTATTTATCCATGCAATATCAACACAACTGAGAGATATTTTCTATATAACAAGATACCAAATTTTTTTAAAAAAGCAACTTACACTTGTCTTTCCCGCTTTGTAGCAGACCGGCCAACTTCAGAAGTTATTAGATACGGAGAACTGATGGTGAGAAATAAACAAAATTTGGGAAGACTTTGAAAGAAATATACACCAAGTATTAAAAACACGAAATAATATATTTGCTCTAAACAAAGCTATAAAAAATCTGAAAATAAACTGTTTTTTTTTATTAGTAGCGAAACTTTGTAGTGGCAGACTCTCAAAAGTTCTTCCCCTGGTTACCACTTATGAAAGGATGCGTTTGACCAAAGATATTTCATTGCCAAAATCGAAGTCTAGTTGTAGACTTGAACGGCTATCAGTTTTATCTTTTGGGTCCGGGAGAAACTCAAATCTAGAAATACCTAATGACATAGGCGGAAGTAAGCGCTCTCTGAATGTTTCCCAGTTTCAAATGTGCTCAGTTCTCTGCCACGCTTTCATACAGTACAATTTATGAGCTACACATGTATGTATCCTGCAAACGGACCATTTTGATAGACCACTCACAACACTATAAGCTGCCAAAAGATGTTCGTCACGTGACAGTTTCTATTGGGTGACTAACTAAACCTGTTTCATATCTTTTTGATAAAACATTATGTCAAGAGAAAACGTCTCTGTTTTTTGTTTTGTATTGTTTTTTTAACCTCTCCCAACAAGGTTTGAGGAGAACAAGAATTTACAATGTTAATTTATGCTATATGTATTATTAAACTGTGTCGAGCAGACGTGTTTTTTGATAATTCAGACCTCTCCTTCCACATCTTTGGTTGACCATCCCCAACGCGGTATGCTGCCAAATAGCATTGTTTTCTATTAGTTGACAAACCAGATTTGTTTGATAGATATAGAATTTTTGGGAATAGTTTTATAGATGACTATAACCGCTTGATAACATTAAGCAAAGTAATAAGGATATAAGAATTGGAACAATTAATATTCACCGTTATGTTATGGTGTTAAATTCATTGTTATAAACGATTTTACTTTATAAAAAAATCATATAAAACCAGTCTGGTTTGTCACTTCATAGAAATGCAGCCAACACCTTCTTTGAAGGATGCCTCATGAGGGGTGATCAATTGAAAACTTGGAAAAAGGGGTTGAACAATTAATTAGTTGCTTCTTTTGCCTATTATTTTGAGCAGTGATCATTGTGAAGTCAGAATATCAAAAAAATTGAGTCGGTACTAAACAATGGATAAATTAATCATAAACTTATATTGTAAATCGAATCCCCCATGGAAAACCTATCATGGGGAGATGATTTTAAAAAAATGTTTTTAAAAAAATGTTTATCCAAGTGATGATAAGGATAACATGTTTGAATTTTCAACTCTCTCGTTCCATTGATACCGACTGTGAGCACTTAACATACATACATACATACATACATACATAGCCAGCTAGACCAATGTGAAAACTGAAGAAACCGATGTTGATAGTTTGGGTGACAGTTTTGGTTAACAGTTTCTTCATTGTTTAAAAGATTTTGAATTCAATTTTAAATAAAGCGTTCATGACCGACTGTATTTCTTCATAACAACAACGTTCATGATCCGTAATCATATGAAACTAGTTAATCCTCTTAAGAAAATCAAACCTGATATGTTTGAATTTCTATGAGATGATTCTCTTTAAGAATACCTTACTGAACTCGTTTATTGTTTTAAATGGTGGGTAGGAGATACGTTCATCGGCAAAATTGATACTTTTAAACTGAAGATTCCATCGTCACGGATAAAGAAATAGTTAGAAAAAATGTCTCAACTTATAAAAAATACTCAGAAAAAACTTCTTCTCATAAAGAATAATAAACAAATGGAACTGACTAATGCAGCCCGACCCATCTATACTAATAACGAAAACAGTAAAGAACTTCAAGGATATATACAACACAGACATGAGACATAAAAACTAAAAAAGAAAGCCTTTGAAGTGAACAGTTTTAACAGAGGCGGAATACAAGCACAAATATATGCACCGTTTTTTTTTTACAAATCACTTGTGTGTTTGGCTACATGTGGTTCAAGTTGACGACTTTCTGTGCAGTGAGAACTGAAGGTTAGACTAACTCCATTATGTCAAGTATGGGTCACCGTACATTAGATCACAACATTCGTAATCGAGAACTTCCCGCCAAAACTTTAAAAGGATGTTAGGTCGGGCCGGGTTGGGGTTGGGGTAGGGGAGTAGCGTTGCAAAAGAGAGACTTTTTTTTTTCAGCAGGCTCTCTTCCCTTCCCCATACACACACACTCCCAACCTAGCTCTACTTCTTGAGTCCCATTCTGTCGTTTGAATAATCCAGTGACGTAATCGTTGCACGCTGACATAGCAGGAGAGAACAAAAGACAAAAGCAGTAGCTACACTGCAAAAGTGCACATGACAGCTAGACTAACAGAAGGCAAGCGAGAGGACAGGGGAGGAGGAGGAGACAAAAAAGTTTAACCTATAAGCAATGATAGAAATGGAGGTTGGGGTATGCAGGGAGCGGCATATATATATATATATATATATATATATATATATATATATATATATATATATATATATATATATATACTCTATTTCAGTGTAAGTTATTTGGTCTCAAAATAGCCCTTATATTGAACATATTTTAATTTAAAAAATTATCCTGGGTATTCACAGGACCCAGGAACCTCCAGCTGCGCTAGTTCTCTTCGTTTATGCCCGATGGAACCCTCTGTGAACCCAATGCATAAATCGTAAACCCAGACTTACCGTATACCTAGTTTTTTAAAATTTATTTCTATCACTGCCTATAAGGGGACATGTATTGAACATATATCAGTGGTTCTCAAAGCTCATTGTAGGATTGAACGCAAGGAAATATACTTATCTCGAGCATCAGCCCGCCAACTCTAAAAATTAAATGAATATCTGTACTTCGTATACATCAATCCCCGTAGTCATGCGTGCACCTGAACAAATCATCTCAAAAAACATCAAAAATTATATTGAAATACATATTTTCTCGAAATTTTTTTCAAATACCAGCATAAGATTTTGGCATTGTTGACCCAAAATGTACATGAAAACTAAAAAAAAAACACTTTAAAAAAAACAAACAAAGAAACAAAAACGTTTTTAGATGGTGATTTCTCATGCTAATTTTCATGGTTACATCCAAGGAAAATTTGATAGGGTGCGACAGGAAATTCATACAAACATACATACACATACAAGCAAAGAGAGAAGAATCTGTAGCACACTTAGCTGGTTGGTCAGATGGGCCATTTGTGGGATTAGGGCGATTTGATTATGCAAAAAATATATCTGAAGTCAATAAACAAACTTCTGCATCAATACATTTTTCAACTATTTGTTGCTAAAATAGTTGAGATCTCACAAAATATAGCGATGAAAATACTCGATAGGCTACTGCGAAACGAAAGTGGGACGGACATAATAAAATGAAAATAACTATAGATTCCAGATCTGGACACGTTCAAGGTTAAATATAAATGTTTGCGTATTTGGAGAAAAAAATCAAGTAGCACATTGAGGAGATAGTTTTTATACACTATCGTGTCACGAACCACAGTTTGAGAAACCATGGGTATAAGATATTCATAAATTGAATATCCACGTACGAAAAGGTCGCTCTGGCATTCAGGAATGATTTGCAAGATTGCCTTGCTGAACATTACTCTACTACAATTGAGTACGATCCTCTCCGAGTTACCAAAATTCATGACGTTGTGCTGGACTAGGAGTGGCTCGCGAGCCACGTGCAGCTCCATGGCACTGAATGTGCGGCTCCCCGGATATGTTAGCCGAGAAGTGTTCATATATGCCGTCTAGTCTAACTCAAGTGTAAATTGGCATATTATCTTGTTGTTCCCATTGTTTAATATGATATCAAATACTTCAACAGAGATAGAACAGTCTTCAATTAGGATTGTGAAAATATTTGGTACATACGACATGTATACTTTGTGTTTATAGAAACTAATGGAAACCGACATTTTAAAAACTTACGTACATGAATGAATATCATTTCATATATACATTTTTTGTAACAAAATGTGTTCGTATGATAAAAAATGTGTGTAGTTTTTGTTTGTCTTGTGGCTCTAAAATATCTAAAGTTAATTGTATGTGGTTGTTACATAAAGCATATCTGGCTACCTCTATGCTAGACTGATCTAACTATACATTGAGGAATCTCTGTTGGTGTGCGTGTGTGGGTGTGTGTGCTGAGATGATTTGACAACTGGCCATTGTACGAAGTTGATAATCGGTATATATATATTTCAGCACACCAGGCATTGCAGTGCCGAGTTTGAATTTGTTTGTTTTTGGAGAATCTTGAAAATGAAGGAAAATAACTATAGATTCCAGATCTTTAATCTAAAACTATTGATCTATATTTGGATATGAAATATCTAAATTGGCAATAGATCTGAATTTGGATATGAAATATCTAGGTCCAAGTGACCAAAATACTTCAAAGTCGTAGTTTCGTATAAGGCTAATTATAACAGTCTGTTCCAAACACAATAAAACCAAGCCCTTTCCAAACACGCACCTTTGTAATGGGTAGAATCCTTGTAAATGTTAACAGCTAAAATGCTGATGAAGAAGATGATGATCATGATGATGATGATGATCATCATCATCAACCTTTTAGCTTGCGTCGTTGGACGTATACCTTTCCCAAGATTCACCGGACCTCTCTCTCTCTCTCTCATGGGTATTGTGTAGCAAGTGCTTACTAAATATTTCACCGATCAGAGTTTCGCATATGACCCACGCTGTGAATTGGGATATTCAAAGGTTGTTTGACATTCTTACGCCAAAGCCAGCCAATTGCCTTTGATTTTTTTTAAAATTGATTCTATGATATTCGTTACTTTGTTTTCTTTCTAATATACTGTGCTGTCTTGTGATGTGGAGCATGATTCTCTCCTGTTCACGTTTCATGGTTTTTAGGTTCTTATGGTTCTTGAGGGACACTTTTTTTTTGTTAGTTTCCATCTTCCAGCTCCATAAGTGACTGTTGGATTTTCTTATTCTTGAGGGTTGAGCTTGCTCTTCCAAACGCTTACCAACTTATGGTGATTCTTTGCCTGATTTATCCTTCTTATTCCATGGAGATTCGTTTTCCAAAATAGATGTAGTGGTCTACAATTCTGTGTTTTTTTGTTTTGTTTTTTGTTTTTCATTTTTGTATCTTTGTCATCAACATGTTTGTTATACCTGACCTTTGAGAAACAAGTTCCATAGAGGCCTCAGGACTGTTTTTCGAGAATGGACTGGAAAGATCATGTGCATCCGGGCTGATTACAAAAAAAAACTGACGGTTTCAAGAATGTATTAAAGCAAAACTATTTCAAATATTGACGCTTAAGATGTAGAGTTTTAGAGGAAAACACTTATTACTGCAAAGTTCTACGCCAAAAAGTGTGTCTGGTAGCGCTGACACAATATTAAAAGTGTTAATACCCCTCCAGCGCCTGGCTGCCCACAAAAAATTGTTGTTAAAGGTATATCTAGAGGATTTTCAAGGTCTTATAGCAAAAAGTGTCCCGAGATTTTAGTTGAAAAATTAGAAAAAAATTTTAAATTCCTAAAAATGAAAAAATAAACCTTTCAAGACGTCAAGTGCATTAGTCATGGAAATTTGCAAAATTTCAGTCCAATTGGTGTGTCCGGTAGCGTTGATGAAAAAAACTTTTAGAGTTAGAAAAAACTTTTTTACATCTTTTTTTCTTATTGATAACTCAAAGATTATTGCAATAAAAGTAACAGATCACAAGTTCCAAAAGGTTTCTTTTTATCGAAACGTGTCATTTTTTTTTTTTGTCAAAAGTTCATGGTACTTGCTAAATCATAAATATGCATGCATTCATGATTTCCTAAACTTTTCACGTTTTGTGTATACTGTAAACCATATTTTCAATGATGCGGTTTTTCGTGGTACACCGCAAAACTCCCCACAATATTCCTATAGAATACAAAACCGAACCACGAATTATTGAAACGTGGAATGGGAAACCAGCAACTCTCAGGGGATAACCGTATAAACTTTCCAAGCTAAATTGAGCAGATATCGGGAAAGCCTTGTCGATTGCAAAGCTGCTGATGTAAGATGCAAATTAATTCATGAACCCTATCAACTGCGAATGACGGGCTTTTCCGTCATTGCAGTTTTATGGCTAAATCAATTTAATTCCTGTTTTACTATGATTTATACCAATACGACTCTATCAGTGGGTCAGAGATTTTATCTTGAAGCGGATAGCTTGCAATGTATTTCTTGCTGTAGACAAGGTCTTTTACCTTGCAATGGATAACTATGACTCATCACCACTTAAGGCAGTTAATGAGATAATCTAATTTAAAACTCCTGTGGAGTTTGACCAGTCAATTCCGAAGCCAGTGTGCCAGCTGCAACATCAAACGACCCTGAAGTGCACTGCTAACAAACAAAGGGTGTCAATACTTGGACAGTGACGTAATATCTTGTGACCTGCTGATTTTCCCGATATGAAAGTGACTGCTTCTACCCGACCCTAAAGTGAGTGACTCATATCCAGTGTTGCCGATTTAGTGATTTTTGCGCTTAATTCAGCGTGGTTCTTGTTTTGGCAGTGAAAAAAGGGCTAAATTTTGGACATTTTTAGCGTGTTTCTGATCATGTCTAGCATCCGTTGGTGCGTTTTGGACATTTGGGACCATTTTATATTATTATTTCTACTTAATGCTTCTTAGCAATTTTCCCGCCGTTAGACTGGCACAAAAATAATAATCTGATTTGACAATACGGCTCACATCTACCAGTTTCGAATTTATCAATAAAAGTAAGTCAATCTGTGAGATCGAGTGACAATTTCTTTTTCTCTGTCTGTAACAATGGATTCTTCCATTTAAAAGGTAACTTATTGATAGTAAAAATATCTGCTCACCATTTGAAACAATAGTCTCTTCCACTGAAGCGAGTTTAGTGATCCTCTTCTAAAAGAGTATTTCTAAAAAGAAATGAAAATACATAGATTAACTGGTGACTCGCCCTCACAGTCAATATTGGATGAACTGTAGTTTCGAATTTTGAATTCATGGGAAAAAAATTCCATTGAAAAATAAATAAGGTCAGAATAAAATTTTGTTTATGGCGTCATCACTTTTCCGATTGGGAAACAATTGTAGGGGAGTAAAAAAAACATCTGGAAACATCCAGATTCTGTGGAATCTACACGTTTTTTGATAAACCCATCAATAATGCCCCAAATGTTTGAATCAAATTCATTTTTAGAAAGGGTCCAGTGGAGTACTGATGCAAATTTTTAATTCTTTAAACGAAACGGCATGGCCAGAATGGAACATAAACAAATACACAGACAAATATAATGATATATATATATATATATATATATATATATATATATATATATATATATATATATATATATATATATATATACATATATATCGGTCGGTATTTTAAAATAAATTTCAAATAAACTTCCTTTCACACTAAACCAGTAGTCTTCAAATTCTAACAACTCAGGGAATCTTTCACAATAATCAAATTTTCCCTGACTCCTTTCGATAAAACAACTTTCTGTTCTACATATATATCTATATGTGTGTGTGTGTATGTGTGTGCGTGTGTGTGTACATAACTATTGGATTTTTCATGGTATTATCCAAGCATGTATAAACCAAATGGAAAATACACACCGGAATGAAAAAGCAAGAACGATGCTTACAGAAGGAAAAAAAGACGATAGAATAATTAAGGAATGAGTGGACAGCGTCCGTGTCACGTGAATAACCAATACATGTTAATCCATCCCACCGTAACTGTTTGAAGTAAGTATTTGGAATTTACTTTAGATTCATCATGTGAGCATTATAAAGAATTAATTGTTAAATAAGATAAATAAATTATGAAGGCACTTTATTCAGGTGATCTCTGAAAAGTTCCTGCAGAACACTAGGGTTCCGCAGAACACAGTTTGAATACCACAACTCTAAGAAGTTGAATAACGGCTAATTATTATTGTTTTGTTATGGCTGACAATACTTAGTTACATATTGACATTATTTTATATATATATATATATATATATATATATATATATATATATATATATATAGAACGTTAAGGGATAGGGAATGTCACTGAAACTTTCATCTTTAAAATAAAAACTACCCAGGAGTGCAAAAAATCCCAGTCCCAAGTGGTTAAGCTGTATCTTCACACCAGAGACATTTGATGGTAAATTCTGGGGTTTGAATGACAGAATATCACCCTAAATCACTCCCTGCACTGTACACGACGTTTACAAATGTGACATATGGTGTTTCGTTTCGTTTCCATTCTTCACATGGATCTTTTGTTCTTATATTCATTTACATATAAATCTTCATTTCTTTAAACGAATTAAATGCAAAATGTTCTCAAAAAAAGACTTCTATCTGAATGTCTAGATATGGAAGCAGGAGACTTTATCATATAAGATTAGAATATCCACGAAAATACAACACACGCGAATTATATACATGAAAATAGATAATTGTAATAACAACAACGATGACGTCATTGTCTTCAAAGAAATAATAGCACCGATAATCATTATATCCTTTGAAATATATGAAAGTAATGTTTTCTCAAGGTTGCAACAGTTGGAAAGATCACGGATTTTATCTAACGTAATAGGGGCGCCAATTGTATGCAGCAATGAAGGGAGGACTAATAACAAATCGAGAATTTTCGAAATTTGAAAAAAAAAAATGCTGTGAAAATATCAGTATAAAATCAGTTTGCCCACTTGATAAGTACCATGGAATACGAAGCAGATAGGTTTTAGGAATATATCTCATATTCTTATTTGTTTATTTACTTATATCGATATACCTCCATTCCTATCAGTAATGAGCATTGTATTTTTTAAGACAGCAACAAATTGCCTTTATACATACATAAATATATATACATATATATATATATATATGTGTGTGTGTGTGCGCGTGCACGTGAGCGCGCGCGCGTGTGTGTGTGTGTGTGTAAGAAATGAATCTATAATATGTGTTTTTGTTTTGTTTTTGTTTTTTCTTATTCGAAACTCCAAATGATGGACATTCATTTTCAAATTTTTAATTGAAAAGAAAATAGCACATTTATCATATATATATATATATATATATATATATATATATATATATATATATATATATATATATATATATATATATATATATATATATATATATATATATATATCAATCACCTGTGTGAATTTAAAGTCGATGTGAGCGTCGGAAGTATATCAACTGAATATTTTGTAAATATCTAAATATTTGCTCCATCTCACTGTAGATAACGTTTGAAATATTTGGAATTTGGGGAAATGCAGAGCTGCCGAACGGTTGACGGCACAGAGAAAGGAATTGGTGAGGAGGGTTCAAACTCCGGCTAAGATAGTTCGTGATTTCTTTTCAGTAATGTCTTTTGGAAAAAGGCATGAATCCATGTTCCTCTCCATTCCAACTATTGGTAAATAGTTGGACAGGGTTGATTCTTCAGGTCGTTCGATTAAACTATGAGATGAACTACTCTGATTCCAAACCAATCTGGAAGGGGATTTTCTTTTGTTATTGTCTGCTATTGGTGTCATTATCGTTGTCTTCTTTTCTTCAATTTGATAACTTAATTCTTCCATAACATATTTCGATGAAATTTTCTATGTAATCTCGTAAAGAGATTGTGCCTGGGATGATGGTGAGTTATGGTTGATCCGATTGAATGTTTATATTTTCCAAGCATCG
This sequence comes from Thysanoteuthis rhombus, assembly GCA_963457665.1. NCBI lineage: Eukaryota > Metazoa > Mollusca > Cephalopoda > Oegopsida > Thysanoteuthidae > Thysanoteuthis > Thysanoteuthis major. The sequence goes on along the minus strand of OY735226.1, from coordinate 10,750,063 downwards.
TTATATTTCACTTTCCAGTACTCTCCCTCTATTTCAACCGTTTTTGCCAAGGACCATCATACTTTTTTCAAAGATTTTTCGCTCTGAATTCGGGCCAGCTGTCAGGGAAACAATGCCTTCACAATTTGATTTGCGGCATTTTGCCCAGATAGAGATGAATTGATTTTTGCGAAAAGGTTAAAATGCAGAAGGAGATAGGAAAAAACAATCCTTTTGGCCTTCCGAACAGATCTCACCCTCGTTAGCCATAACCTATCGCTGAACTGATAAAGGCTAGGAAAAGGTTAAACGGATAAATAAGTAAGAAGTTCCCTTACGCCGGTTATGGTTTCAGTTGCCTCTTTTTTGGTCCCACATCACTTCTTATTCAGCCCCGGTTTGTGATATGCGAAATATACGCCTAAAAAGGGTTTTTTTAGTCCCACCTGAAAAAATCGCGAGAGAAATAATACTTATTAAAGAAAGCGGATCAAATTGCATTCGAGCACTCTAAAGGTGATAAGATAAATGCTTTAAGTTTTTTTGAGAATAAATTTGCATTGCACTGTTCATATATCGTATTTTACGGCGTGTAAGACGCACGGCTACATTATAAGCACCTCAGTTTTTAAAGGCATATTCACGAAAAAAGAAAAAAGAAAAAGAAACCTCTTCTTTTCTTCTGATCTTCATAACCCTCTAGGAGAGATATGGTGTCTTATATGCCGTAAAAAAATTAAGCAACTTGTATTCTACTGGTAAATGAAATATACTGTGGACAATGATAAACCTGAGGGAAATCTTATTTGCAACAATAGCTGAAATCACAGAATCTAAAACAGAAAGTGTTGGGAGATAAAGGAAGCTCCACTTTTGTTTTTGTTTGTTTTTTGGGGTTTTTTCAAAAATAAATTTGCATTACTATGCTTAAACGCTGTATTCTACGACATATAGAGCGCGTGATTATATAAGGTGCAATGCAAATTTTGCTGGCAAATCCAGGAAATAATAAAATGAATCCATTCTTTTCCCCTGATCCCCATAGCTTTCCATATTATCAACCCTACACTTGCTGGATGTTTACATCATAAGCATAGGGCATTTTCATTACTAAGCGGCAAATAAAGTGTTCGTGTGGAGAAACTGAACTTTTTAAAAAAGTGCTGCAGAACACGTTCCTTTCAGTTACCCCATAATTCTAATTCTACAGCTGAAAATCGGAATTTTTGTCTGAATGGGTTAACAACAAGCTCTAGCTGAAATAATATGAATTAGGGAAAAGGTTAACAAAAATAAATATCAAGTCTTTTGGCTTTTCTCAGAAATTCCACCTTAACTCTTCGAGCCTTTAGCGACTCGGTAACCTTGCATCTCACCCAAAGCTCGAGCTGAAGTGATTGATATGTTCAGGGAGGATCAAACAGAGCGGTAAGAAAAATAAAAAGAAACGGTGTGGCTTCTCCGACGGGGTTTCACCCCAGTTGGCCGCAGCCTATAACTGAATTGATACATGCTGTGAAAAGGTTATACGTAAACAGAAATTAAAGAAAATATAAAACAAAGTACTGTGGACTTTCTCTCCCTCATCAACTGCAAGCTTTTTCCTCCCTGGTTAGATACAATCTATGACTGAACTGATTTATGTTAGGGAAAGGTGAAAGGCAGATAGATTAAGAGAAAAAAAAACTAATCATGTGGTCTTTATAATTATATAATACACTGCACACTTGTTAACGATAATCTATAGTGAAACACAACGTGTTGTATAGATTTTACAGGAAAATAACTATTTTCGAGCGGAAGGAAAACTTGAACTTAGAGTGTTAAAAGGGTAGGAAAAATTAGGTGCCATATTTTACGGCATATAAGATGCACGCTCAAATGAGTTGCTTCTCAATTTTTGCAAGCATATTCTCGAAAAAATGAAAAAAATGCTCAATTTTCCTCGATATTTATCGTCCTCCACACAATTGGTTTATTTCATTGTACTCTTATCCATTCAAATCTATATTAAACCTTCACGAAGTCTTGTTGTTTACATTATTTTGCATAACCCAGTAACCTCAGTAAACAACTGATAAAGCATTCAGACAGAAAATAGAGAAAAAAGTAAAAAATACAACCACTTGAATTTTACTAGTACATGGAATATACCGTAAACCAGGAGATAACCAAGGGAAATCTTATTTGCAACAATAACAGAAAGAACTGAATCTCAGACGAAAAATGTTGAGATACGGAGGAGTCCATACGTATTTGAATCAGTAGTGTATTGAGAAAAAAGAAAAAAATTTCTATTCTCGCCAAAAATTGATGTAAAATGTTATTCCCACCGAAAATTAACGTAGATATAACCGTGACCTAAGGTTAAATACCCAGACAAAGTACATTATAGAAGCTAGCTGGATACCAGATTCTCATGGAGAGGTGTTAACAGGAGAAGAACAGTGTCCAAAACACGAAACCCGCATGAGATGACGTAATGGAAAGTTTTTTATCTTTCTGTGAAGACGAGGATATGAAAGTGTGTACCATGTGTGATTTGTTGATTGCATATGACGTTATCAGGTGTTCTACCTTCTTGGGAATGGTGTGAGTGATGTAAGCAACAGAAATCTCGGCGTATCAACAACAAGGATGAAGTTCCTGAGTTAATTCGTTTTGCCCTTGGAGGGTTCCCATAAATAGGGCCGGGACCCTTTATCCAGCTCAGAGTTACTGAAGAGATTGAGCTGGCTCTCATTTGACAGAGGTCACCAGAGACGGAAGACTGCGGGGGAATTGGTGGAAACAGAAGAAAAAAAAACTCAAGAAAATAGGTCTGGTTGGTTACTTAATGAAAACCTTCATGTGGCCAAAGTCTTTTGGCAGCATATTTTGGGGCAATCAACTGAATAATTGAAAAAGGGAAAGTCTGGGAATAAGTTATTTCTCTCGACTATAGTTCGTCAGTGATCACTAAGAAACACGAATTCAAAATAACGAGCATGTATGCAGCTGGACATAAACTAACAATCAATTCAACATGAACATAAATTGCTCATTGAACCCCCACTAAAAACTGGAGGGGTTTCAAAAAACAGAAAATATTTCCTGTTGATATAATAGGGATTGGATATTTAAATTTTCCACCCTTCAGTTTAATAAGCGTAATACATACAAATCCAGACACACAAACAGCTAGCTAACCAGCCATACCACCTTGGAAAATGAAGAAACTTTTGTAATCAGTTTTTGTGATAATTTTGGTTGACTGTTTCTTATACCTAGTCAGCGACCAATTCTTAGAGACCGCTGTAGTTCTAAAAAAGGAAAGCAGAAACTGGAGATTTCTGAACCACATACCCAAGACAATAGCTTCCTGTCTTCCTTCCCTTCCACTTCCCTCAGCCACTGCCACAAATTCTTGTCTCACCCGACTCCGTCGTAACAAGTTGACTGGTCGCCCGCAAATTAAGAATCATGATATCAATTGAGAAACGTTAACCGAGCCATTTGTACCTTCAAAAAATGAATACGCTTCTTATACTCAATGCTTGATATTGGCATCAATTTCATTTGTTAAACTCTGCTATGTGACTTGCAATACTTTGTCGGTCGCCTCGACTAAATGTAACCGGAAGTTTTCTTCAGATCTGAAAAAAAAATCACAACGTGGGCAGAGAAGACGTGTGGTATGAAGTAACTCACTGATGACGGGGTGCAGTATCATATTAGCTGAATTAATCTATAGAAGGAAAAGGTTGAACGCGACAGGGGGAAAAAAGAAAAACAAGTCCTGCGTCCTTTCTCACCCTTGTTAGCCACAATCTGTTGCTGAATTGATATATGTTTCGAAAGGGTTAAGTTCAGAAGGAAACGAGAGAAAAAATAAGTCCTATGGCCTTTTCAACCCTTGTTAACACACAACCTTTCCCAACTTTGTTTGCCACAACCTTTATATAAATTGATTTATGATGAGAAATGATAAAAAAGAACAGAATCCGCCAGGGGCGATGTGGACTAACATGGCATCCTCACCTCCCTGGGCCAGGCCTTCTCACCTAGGGTGAAGGAGTTTGAAATTTGGAAACTTATATTTAATGAACGATAATGGTGCTGTGTATTTCTATAATACAACCCCAACTTAATGTACCCGTATAGAAAGATGGTAACCGGGTTGCCGTTAAGATATATAGTCTGAATAAAGGTATACCTTATTTTACGAACTCTTACTTTACAAACTCCCAGCTCTACGAACGTTAAAATAACATTTTTGATTTAATGGAAATTTTTGTTATCTTATTTTTGTCCTACTTACTCACGGCCAAAAAATATCCACAGGTGAATAGCACTGTTACAAGTTGGTATGGACTGAGAAAATAGAGGAATCAAAATAGTCGGCGAATATCTGTGCAACCTCTGATTTGTAGACGACATCGTCCTTTTCGCAGAGAACTTACATGACCTCCAACTAATGCTAGATGAACTAAACGAAGAAAGCAAAAAAGTCGGCCGGCGCATGAACTTCAGTGAAACAAAAATCATGTGCAATGATCACATTGAGATTAAGAACATAACTGTCAAGATAGAAGATGCAAAACTCAGCAAGGTAGACCACTACATCTACCTTAGATAACGAATCTCCATGAGATCCTCGAAAGAAGAGGAAATCAAGCGAAGAATCACTCTAGGATGGCGAGTCTTTGGCAGAGCAAGCTCAACTTTCAAAAACCAGACGATCCCAATAATCCTGAAAGGAAGAATATACAACTAATGCATTCTCCCAATAGTTACTCATTGAGCTGAAACATGGAACCAAACCAACAGACTGACCCACAAACTGAGAAGCATGCAACGTGCACATAAGAGAATCGTGCTCAACCTTACATGGAAATATCACAAGATAGCACAGTATATCAGGAAGAAAACGGAAGTCAGATACATCATAGAATCTATCAAAAAACTTAAATGGTAATGGGCAGGTCATGTTGCAAAAATGAAAGACAACCGATGGACATCACGACTCACAACATAGATCCCCAGAGATCACATGCAAAACTGGGGCCGACAGAATACAGGATGGAGAGATGAATTGAACAAATTCGGAAAATACTGGCTCTGCGACGTCCATGATAAAGAATTGTAACGGGTCCCCGGGAAGGTCCATGTACAACGACGGACATTAAAAGACTGATAATGATGAGGATGATGATAATCTGTTGACTGGAGAAAAAGTTTGTAATATCTTACTTTGTGGGGATGAATTGTATTGCATATGTTAGGTGTACATATCCTTTTTTACCCTCACTGCACCTGAAAAAGCGGCATTGGACGCCCATGACTCTGAGGTCTTTCCTATAAATTTCACATTTGTTTGCCCCAATCTATAATATTTCTTCTTCCTTGCATTTATTTTCAGCTGGATATTTTAGTAACCATCAACCAAAACTGTCACAAAAACTATCAACATAAATCTCATCCCGCTTCCAAGTTGTTGTTAACAAGGGCAAGAAAGGTCACTGGCAATATATGTATGCATTACACGTGCATACTACACCGATGGAGCTAGAGGGCTGAACGTTTAAAGTTTTACTCCTTGTTATGCCCGGCAGTATTCGAATCTTTAAAATCTATCCCCTAAATATTTTTCTAGTCGTAAGGATCAATTAACGATGTAAGATTATGCTGATTCGTTCACCATTTTCTGTCTGCATATTCTACAAAAATTCAAATTTTTCAATAATCCAATAAAAAGAAATGGAAGTAACGTATTCATTGATCACCCCTCATTCCAATTTTGATTGATTACCCCCAACATGTGACAGTTTCTATCTAGTGAGTGACAAGACACACACACACACACACATACACACACACACATATATGTAGGCATTCCATATCATAAAGTGGGTGATGGGGTCCAAGAAAGCGAACTGCGTTATAACTGATCTCCCGATACTGTTTAGCTATTTTGGACCTATATTTAGCTTTTCAGAGCTAAGTAGATTGATGTGCTTGGGTCCAACATCTAAACGCGTTATAACACGAACCATGTGATAACAAACCGATTTAAAATGGATGGTGTGAGTTTGTATGTGTGTGTGTTTGTGTGTGTTTACACATTCTCAGGTGGATTGTACCGAAATACGAATAATGAAAAAAAAAAATCTTTGAATTTATTTGATTGTTTGAAAAGGAATCTTGCTTTTGGGAAAGTGAGGAATATTTTCTCTTTGTTTATTCGCGTGGGAGTTGAGTTGAATATCTGTGTCTTCGTCGTGGGCTTCTGAGTCGCGTGTTTTGTAAATGAGGAACGGTGAATCCAGGTGCTTCGACGTGGGTTTGATTCTTGCGTAGGTAGTCTAGAAGAAGACATAAAAACTATGTATACTTCTAATTATTTTTCTTATCCATTGTTAACGGCGCCTGATAGATAGGTGAAAGGAGAGAGAGTGTATGAAAGAGAGACAGAGAGAGCGACAGAGAGAGAGAGAGAGAGAGAGAAGGGGTCAGAAAGAGTACCTGTACTCCAGATGCTAGCCAGCGAGTACACTTGCACTCAATTGTTGGACATTGATATCAGATCTATAATGAAAATGAACATAACCACCGATTCAGTTTCGATTGTAAATGTTAATTTCCATGTCGGATCTCAATTGAAAGACATGAATCCATCCTTCCCTGCGTGATGAATCTTATTCCACCCACCCCCTATGCCCGACGAAACTGAGTGCCATTTGTCGGTTCTTTTCATACTCAAGCTAGGTGGAAAGACATGAATCCAAACCATCCTTGTATCCAACATTCTTCGGTACCACTTGTTGGTAATTTTGATGCTTAAGCTATGTAGAAAAGCATAAATCCAACTACCCTGCGAGGACCGAACTTAGTACTCAGATGTAATGGTATCCCACACTAGCGAGCTGATCATTATCCCGTAATCGGGTGCCCTGATTGCTACAACCTGAGAAGTTTTTTTTAGATTTAAATTCGCTTCAGTAACATAAAAAAACGAGAGAATGTCTTTTGATATCCATGAATATTTCTCGTTTAGAGAGAGATCATTTCAAACAATAGAAAAAATGTTTTCTTACACGTAATAAGGAATGATTGTTTGAATTTACGGCCCTCCATTCCATCGGCGCGGTCTGCGTGCATGACACATAGATAAATAGCTTGCCAGCCAGAATCATGAGCCAAAACTATCAACATATGGTTCTTCAGATTTAACGCTTTCACAGCTGTTTGCTTAGCTATGCACGTATATAATTTTCGTTTTTCCAGCTTCATAGGTTTTATGAGAATCCAATTTGGGATGTAAGTTCATGCTAAATTGGTCCTTACATCGTGCCCGATTGTTTTCTTTTTTTTTAATTGTGTTTTTTTTCTCTTTCAATTCAGATCTCTCTAGTGATTACCACGCAATAAAAGGTGAGGAAAGTAACTTATTCATTGATCAACCCTTTTACCAATTTTTGAATTGGTCACCTCCAACACAATATATTGCCAAAAGACGTTGGTTGCAGGACGGTTTCTATTGAGCGACTAACCACATCCATTGAGGAAACTTATGTTGACCTATGTAGGCAGTTTTGATTGACGGTTTCTCGTAACTTGTATGAAACGTTAATGGATCACAGACTGATGTATTTTGCTTGATTCGCCCGACGTCGTCCTAGGAATGTTGGTTCGTCGCAGGGGTTGTATTTTGTTGCACCCTACAGACCCTGTCCCCTCCCCAAAACAAATACAAATCATTAATTGCTGCAATAATGAGCGTCAAACGGTATAGGTTCGGTTTTAAAAAGTGATATTGCAGATTTGCGTCTAAAATAGAAAGTAAATAAGCAACATTTGCCTTGAATAGCACAATGCAACATTTCAAATGCATCTACACATCTCCATTAGATGCTTTGCGGTGGTTCGGTCGGTCAGTCGGTTCGTTACAATAATCAACAGAAATAGGAAGATCATGTTTGCGTTATTAAAGGAACAACTTTCGTATCAAGCGTTTGATTTTACAGTGTTACTAAGTATTGTTTGTTATCGACAGCAGAAATGGCTTTAACAGACTAAACCTTTCAATTTTCATTAAACTTCATAGCAAAAGACGTTATATATATATATATATATATATATATATATATATATATATATATATATATATATACTCATTTAAAGATCACCTATCAAAATTATATAACCATACACTAAGACTCTAGAACAAATTATCGATAAAAACTGTACACTTATTTAAATTTAAATTTATAGATGTTTGTTTTTTTTAATTGCAAGTTTTTTTCCTTCCTTTTCCTGCTACTTCGACGGCAACTGGTTATACTACTACTCTTTTCGTTTAGAATCCCTTTGAAATCGGAAATCACAAATATGGACGCAACGGTGGTGAACACATCTTGCGCTTCTTTTACGCTTTTCAACTTTTTTTGCTTCTTTGGTAAAAAGTTCAATTTTCTGGTTGATTATGCATAAAAAGTGTAGAAACGGACAAATACCCCCTTCGAAGTTTACCATTATGGCCAGGACTGTGATCTTTTCGAGTGTACTAGTTTCCAACTTGACAACGGGCAAATCGCATGTTTTTGACCACATGAAACAAGAATGACAATCACGTATGAATATCACTGTCCTGGTCATAGAAAAAAAAATTGAAAGGAATAATAATTATTTTCCAATTTTTTTCTTATAAGCAATCAGAAAAAAATGCACACTACATAGGAACAGGATTTGCATCGCACAAACTTATCACCTAATTTTAAAAGGACCAATTCCTTTGAACACAAGCCTTTTGTTTCCTTTGTTTCTAACTATGATTTCTTTCACTTGAATTTTAGTTGCTCCTCGTTGTGCCTGCTCAGACCATCAGTCCACAGCTGATTACAGCATCTTCTTATATGTCTTTCAATAGTTATTCGATGAATTACACTACATTAGATCTTTCAACTTGGTTACTTTTTTTTCTAATGAATACAAAATAATACAAACTAGGGAGAGAACGAATTAAATATTTTTTTCTTAGAATGAGGTAGAAAGCTGATTCTCTGAAAAGACAAACATTTATTTTTGCTAGGGAACTTTTCTGGAATACATAAATCATTTACGATTACAGTAATTTTTCTTTGTTTTACTTGCTTTGAAAATATATTTTTTTCTGTTTTATACCTTGTACGATCGCAGATTAAATTAAATACATTTCTTTCTTTTTTATTTTAATTTCTGATCAGAAATTAAGAATAAGCTCAAGGCGAGACTCGAACTCACACCACTTTTGCCTCAATAAGCAAGCCTATACCCTAGGACAAAAATGGGCAAAACCCCAAAAGGCAAAATAATATGCCTAGCTCCGAATTGCAAAATATTAAGCTTTTAAAGTTCATGAATTGAATCAGAATCGATACTGCAAGGGACATATAAATGTGATCAGAATCCAAAAATAAAAAATGAGAAATGTAATCAATTTAATATACTCGTATTGTACATAGCATAAAAGAAGAAAAACACTGAGCAGTGGTGTGAGTCCCACGGTGAAGCAAAATATGCAGAATGGCTGTCATAAATTAGATAGTTGGTCTTGTGTAGACTAGCTGTAACTATTCAGAAATTCACAAGTCCCTAATAGCTGATCATATTCTTATTTTGCTACCATTAAAAGAAACAACAGGTGATGTTGCCAGGAAGAGGGTATCTAGAAAACTCAGTCAGTGATGACAATATTTTGGAATTTACAGTCTTCGAAGCTAAGAAAAAAGTGTTGAGTCTAGAAAGTGAGTAGAAAAGCCATTGCTGTTTTATGAGAATATAAAGAACCTATTCGTAGAAAATGGAAATTTTCGTTTCAAAGCGTTTCAGTGGTGTGAGATCATGACTAAAGATCCTGTGTGAACAGTGATGCTCCAGAGAGGTGTCTTTAGAGAAAACAATACTGAATGCATCTCTGCTATAGTTGGGCGAGAGGTAGAAGGTTCATGATTTAGAAGGGGCTGGCGCTTTCATTTACCGGTACGGGCGAGCTGCTCTACTGTGAAAGTTTAGCTAATGCTTTGGTATACAGGAGAATAATGCAGACTGGCTTGCTTCCCACGATTGGAAAGTTGTTTGTTTTTCAAGAGGAACGATTAGATGCTTCTTCCAACAAGACAATGATATCATCCACGCAGCAGAGACCATCAAAGGTGGCTGGAGATCAAGTCCATCAATTTTGCCTGGTCAGAGACCAGATTCTAAACCCTTATAGAAAATAATTGATCTTACATTAAACACAAACTCATTGGTAAACATTTTTTCAACTACCCTTCAACTGTTCGAGGTCATCAACTTTGAATAGGACAATATTGGCTCATCTTTCTGTAAAAAGCTGTCTACAAGGCTTAAACATTTGAAGGAATCGAAGTAAAAAGCTTCCCTTCTCTAATATACTTTACTTGTTTGTAAAATTCTTGCTTATATCCTGACCAATGATTTGTTATTGAAGACCATTAAAAGTTAAATATTTTGCCATTTGGGTCTTAGCCCATTTTTTTCGTACGGGAAATTCTCTACTGATTGATCTACAAGAGCTTTTTACGGTTGGCAGAGGACCAAATCTAATCTCTGAATTCATCTTCCATTTTCCCTGAATCGTTCGGCTATATATTTGTTATTGGTTTTTACGTAAACCAGTTGTATTAATAGTGGTTATGTTATCAGAAACTGTCAACCAAATCTGTAGGCATACGTTTTTCTCAGTTTTTAAGTTTGTTTGGCTGGTTTGCTGTCTAGTTGGTTATGTATACGTCGTATGTACAGAACACACCAATGGAACTAGACTGCTGAAAATGTACAACAAAACATAGATTTTTACCCCCCGCCCCGCCCGCCAAAAAAACGGATTTAGTTGAGGGTTCAGATTGTAATGTACGTGTATGCGTCCTTTATGGCTGCTTGATCCCTGATTAACCCTATCCCAGTGTTTTAATTGATCATACCTAACAAGCTAGCTGACAAAAGATGTTGTTCACATAACGGTTTCTATGGTCTTCATGTTTTTTTTTCTATAAGATGAAAAATTGCGATTAAAAAAAAGCGAATTAAGATGTAAGGAATGCTATTCAAAAATTAGAGATGCTTGACAAACATAAGCTTAGTAAGTATCTTACCCAGCCTAATGGCTAAGATAGTTGCTAAATTCCATAATAGTATTAGCGGTCGACGTTTCAGTCCAGGAGAAAAGTCAACAATCCGAATGCTGATTTTCAAAGCTTGTAGTCCCCCTAGAATATTGGCGGTACTCAAGCTCCCTGTCAGTTATCAATTCCCATTTGTCTTTATGCCAAACTCAACTAAGTAGATGTCTACAACCAAGTGCATCTGTCATGGAACATAATACCTCTGTAGAGTCCCACCCACACCGGCCAACACTGTGCTGATGTAGATATCTATGAACACCCACAAGCACACACACACATACGTATGTTTAACGTCTATTGGCGTAAAAAAACTGTCAAAATAATCTTTCCGCTTTATTCAAAACATCATCAGAATCTTTACGATTCAAAACACTCATTATCCACTTAATTCAATCATTAATTTTTAAACCCAATTACAACTAGACATGGACTCTATATAACAGACACCTTCTTGTATCTCAATTAATTTTCCTAAAAAAAAGTCAGGATGAAACGGTGTAATATATATATATTGAAGAATAGGCATCGTTTCGGTGAATGGCGAGTAAATTGGACTCATTAAGTTAAGTTCAAACCAGTGACACAGATTGATGTTTTGGCCAAGATGAAATAAATAGATCGCTTAACATCGATTTTCAAAACGAACAGGCCGTTATTAAAGCCGATTTTCCGGGTTAGCAGGATGTTTGCAGTTTTCTTTTACGCAACCCAATCTTCTTAAAACTTTCATCTTTTTTATTAGCCATTTAGTTTATCATGGCTAAGCTATTATTTCCCCAAGTTTGTAGTTCCTTTCGACCTGGAATATTGGCGGTACACAATCTTCCTTTCAGCTATTCATTCCCATTCGTCTATGTACAAGACTCAGCGAAGTAAATGTCTACAACTCTACAAGTGCATCTGTCATGGAATATAATACTTTTCTGCAAACATCGTCACAGCGGCC
>OY735226.1:10615473-10732973 GCA_963457665.1 Thysanoteuthis rhombus | reverse complement strand
ATAGATTCATCATTCTTAAAATTCTTGATTAGATATTATTAAAATACACGTCTAGGTAGTCACACCGTAGAAACTGTTATGCAACCAATGTCTTTCGGTTACATGTTCTGTTAGGGATGATCAATTGAAAATCCGAAAAAGGAATAATCAATCAATAGTTTTTCTTTTGCCTTTTGCTGGAAAATGATTACTGAAAAAGTCCAAATTTTCAGAAGCATGCGTAGATGCTACCAGAATCAACTTAAGGGATAAATTTAGCGGAAACTTGCATTGTTAATTGAACCCTTCTTCTCTAAAAACCTTTTTTATGGGTTCAAATGATAAAGGAAAATGTTTGAAACTACTCCTCAAATTCTAGTCGTGCTTTCCATAGATATGATACATTCATAACTAAACAGACCAAATTAAAGAATGAAGAAGCCTATACTAAAAACTTTATTGACAGATTGTATTTGCTGTTTCTAATGGACAGTCTCTGAAATAATTGAATGTTACTGTTAAAACAGTACTTTAACTTATTTCATCTCAAAACCTGTCTTATCTCCGAAGAATCAAATAGAAATATATGTTTCTATGCATTTGGGATTCTGCCTTCATCCTACAATATTGTACAAGGACAATTCAAACTATTGTTGACGTCAGGTTGACCTCAATCAAACTTGACCACATCCAAACCAAGGGTTGTAGATGAACTTGCATGCCTTTTACGACTTCCTGTTCCTTAACGTGGATCAATTTAGCATTGTTCGAAGTCCTGGATCTCAAATCAAACCTGTGATTTCTGTGCGTGCTTGTTCAATATTGTCATCATGGGATTTTGTGAAGATTTGATCCCAAAGATAAGATGTCAAATGAGAGTTTATCTGAAAGATACGTCCTTGCGTTGGAACATTAAGGAGAAGTGTGTCGGGAAGAAACGGGGAAAGTAATGAAAAATGTGTCGTCTCAGTATGTCCAAACCCAAAGGGAAGACAGAGGGTTGGTTGCAATTTGCACAAACCAACCACCGGTATCATCTAAGGACTTCACTAATCAATGGGAGTCCTGTGGTGTGCCGTCCAGTCCTATTATTTTAAGAACAAAGCTTTGTCGGTTTGATTTTCGTGACTGCACACCTCTGAAGGTGCATAGCCTAATAGGCAATGAAAATTAAATTGGCTTGGTGGGAGACCCATCAACATTTAATATCTGAGAACTGGAAGGAGACAGTTATTGATAGTATGGAATAAAAAATGTATATAAATCAGAATTACTATCAAATAATATATTTTACAATAAGACATTGATTTTGTCATCAACCTGAAAAGATTTTTACATCCCTGAAAATATCTACAAAATAAATCTTGCATATTCTCATTACTACTTCCTTACGATGAAGCCAAGTACCTCGTTAAAAGGTTTCCCGTAGCAAAGTGAGTAAAAGAATGGTCTCCCATAGATTTACCGAGCCTTCAAATGATGTTGATTGTTGTTTTTTTTTTTTGCAAAGCACAACCAACATTCTGTCTTTTCTTTGAGCTGAAACGTCGGGGAGATGAATTTTCATCCCGTCTCATCTTGGTGTTTCATATACTCTAACTTGATGTTCTCACTTTTCTTGCAATTTTCATCGCAACTTAGGGAGCATCTTTCCGATAAACTTCATCTTGATTCCTCTTGTCTTGATTCAAATTCTATGATGACATCATTATAATCATCATCATCATCATCAATCTTTTAACATCCGTGGTTGAACATAGACCTTCCCCTGGATCCGCCACATTTCTCTGTCATAGGTGTCGCAGAGTCAGTATTTTCTAAATTTGTCCAATTCATCTCTCCATCTTGTATTCTGCTGGCCTCGGTTTTGCATGTGATCTCTGAGGATCCATGTTGTGAGTCGTGATGTCCATCAGTTGTATGTCATTCTTGCAACATGACCTGCTAATTGCCATTTGAGTTTTCTAATGGATCCTATGATGTCTCAGACTGCTTTTTTCTTCCTGATTTACAGTGCTGTCTTGTGATCTCTCAATGTGAGGTTAAGCATGATTCTCTCATGTGCGCGTTACATGCTTCTCAGTTTACGGGTCTGCCTCTTGGTTTCAGCTCCATAAGTGACTACCGGGAGAGATGCATTGGTTGTACACTCATCTTTTGGAGATTATTAGGATCGTCTTGTTATTCAGCAAATATGCATTGTAATCACAACTACGAGAGTAGCAGGTTTGATTAGAGACCAGTTCCTTTAAATGATGTAAGATGGATTCACGATAGGGAACAGGAAGTCTTAGAAGGCCAGACTGGTTCACTGCGGCCATCATGGGATAGAATGAGGTCAAATTCACTCGAGGTCAACTTGTAATCCAATGAGATCAACAATGGTTCAAATTCCCCTTGTACAGAATATTAGAATGAGTGTAGAATCAAGAATGCATGTGTTACTGTTTACATCCTTGTTGCTTAAATAGGGTTTTTAAAAAAACAAGACATTTTTTCAAATTACACAATAATTTTGACAGAGCTGTATACTGTACATTCCGTGTAATACAATATGTGTATGAGAATAAATGCACATACAGAATGATTTATCTCTGCCAAAATATATTTGGTTGTGTCCGTCTTGTTTATCTTTCTATTCGTTGTTCCGTATATTCATTTGTCTGTCCACACGATTTCTCCAAAAGTACTGACTAGGGAAGAACAGATAAAATACACCCAGTAGTGTATTTTTTTTCTTCATTGAAAGGTAGTTTTCCTTTTTATCTTTTACATTTTCATACACGTCCCATGGCTGTCCATACGATATCTCTAAAAGTTTCAATTGTATTTTTTTGAAGGATGGACATTTACTTATGGGAAAATGGGATATAATTTTGGGGTGGTTCTATGCAGAATTATCTCACCTACGTTGTAGATTTATCACTGTACCTCATTGTATCACCAAAAAGTCTATGTCATTCCACGCGGTTTCACCAGCAACTATACATAAATTTAGATAAAATTTACTTAAAATTTTCTAAAAAGGTGGGGAATGAGCGAGGAAAGAAATGATTGGATTTGGGATGAAATCAAACACAATTGCCTCCACGGAAAGTGTCGTGGCAGATGCGTTCTCTGAGTGCTTCCTAGTTTATCATGCTTCTAATATATATATATATATATATATATATATATATATATATATATATATATATATATATTTATATATGTATGTATGTATCGGTTCATAGCATTATTCTATTAGCCCCAGAAAGTAACAACTAGATGAGATAAATAACACTAATCATTTCCGTTTTAATAACAATAACGACATTATATATTTTTATTTGTACATACTAAGGTGAATTAAAATATTGGTCAGTATAGTGAAATTGATGTGAAATTTTCATTGTATGATGATTAATCTACGTGATTAAAGGAGAAGTGTTGTTTTAAGAGCATTGAAAAGAGAATGTGATCAAGTTGAAAAATAATTATTCGCGTGAAGGTGCTGCATTTTCATCCTCAGACTACATATTTACTGATGAATATCTTTATATATATATATACAAATATACGTTATATTACTCTTACTAAAATGATCTCCTGTTATTACACGGTGGATGTCTAACTTGAAGGTTATAGCAGCTGCTTATCAGTCGCAGGTTCAATTTTGGCTGCAGTCCAATTTTCTTTATTTGTTCATTTTATTTGCATTATCTAAATTGAATGATATATATATATATATATATATATATATATATATATATATATACTAGAATATACCCATCAAAGTGATGCATGGATCGCCCTTAAAACCATTTTATTGAGTAATTTATTTCTTATAATTCAAGTACCCAAATTTTAGGTTTTTCAAATTGTTTCAAAGGGTGATCGGACGTAAAGTTTCAAGAGTTTCTGCGACGTAATTCTTATTTTGTCATAATAGGAAGGTAATGAGTTATGAGATCGATGCGCAAACAAACCGAGAATATATATTTACGTATATGTAATATGTAAGTATACACATATCTATTTGTTATTGATAGGTCATATGTGTAAATGAACGGTCGAGCATGACGTGTGTCTAACGGGTCATTTTAAAAAAGTTCAGAAATCGGATTCAAAGTTTGACGGACTTTCGCTCGCGATATCCTCTTTATTTTCAGAGCTACAATGCACAGTTTTGAAGATTAGACTGTCTGCATTATGATTCAGATGCTTATCACATTTTTTAATCTTAAATGCTCACAAAGTTACAATGAACAAAGAGAGATGTTTCCTTTCCCTTCTGCAAGCAAAACAAAAAACGAAAAAAACGCTCCCACATTTTGAAGTACTTTAGCAGTATTGCAATGCTTATCATAGTCAAAAACTGGGAATCAAAGCTTCAAAGCCTAACTAGAATGAACATCCTGACGACAAAAAAGATAAAAATATCATGGGTGAACCTTGGTGAATAAAATGAGACGCAATTTTCAGAAGAATTTTAACAAAAACAAAATCAGTGATCATCTATCCACACAAAAGCCATTTATGAAAATTAATATGTTTATTTGGTTGGTTGTCTTTTTGTCCGATTCCTCTTATAACCTAAAACTTATAATTGATTGGTACATGTGAAATAGATGAATAGAGCCAAGTTGCTGCCTCAAAACAATGAAGAATTCGACACAGAAGCTCATGTGTACTAAGCTTGGCTTAATATGGTAAAAAGTAAGAAGGAAACGGCAGCCAGCGATGTTTGAACTCACAACGGTAGTAAACGATAGTTATCAAGTTCAATTTGGTATGACAGAAGCACCTAATGGGGTCTAAACCACAGCAATAAGTAGTTAAAGCACATATATGCTAAAGTTATAAGCGATTTTTGATAAATTTATCGGTAATTTTTGAGAATAAGTAAATGTTTTTCTTTTATTTTACAAGGTAGATGTTCAAGATAGACAATATACATCATTAGCTGCAGCTGCTGTTTAATCTTTACGGAACAAATGAAAGCAGAACTCAATATTTGAAACCGTATTTTGTTAAAGTAGACTAGGAAGGATACAATTTGAGGTTAGTGTGTAGGATTAGTCTAAGGTTTAGTGTTTAAGGGCATGGTTAGAGTTTAACGTTGGAGTAGCAATTAAAGACATCAGTAGCAGTAGCAGAAGCTACCTTTTAGCGTCCTTCTTTGGACATACATCTTCCCAAAGATTCACCATACCTCTCTATCATGGGCATCGCAGAGCCAGTACCTTCTGGATTTGTCTAACTCGCCGCGCCATCTCACTTTCTGTCAATCATAATTTCACATATGATCTGTGGTGATCCAAGTTGTGAGACGTGCAGTTCAGTGGTTGTCTAACACCCTTGCAGCTTGTCTAGCCCATTGCCATTTAAGTTTTCGAACTTTTTTCGATGATATCTCAGACTCTGTCATTTTTTCTAATATGCTATGCTGTCTCATGATCTTTCCGAATGAGGTTGGGTACGATTCCCTCCTGTGCCCGTTGCATGGTTCTCAGTTTGAGTATCACTCTTTCGGTACAACAGCCATTTTAAAACGGGAACGGTAACAGCTGCCCTACTCACTGAGTGAGCATGTACGAACTGATTAATCCACGAAAAGTATCACGGATATACTTGAATGCTAAGAGATTATTTTCTTTACAGAAAAAAATAAACACTGAACTCACATTAGCAGAAGATTCGGTGAAGGTTTTTCACTTATTCTTAAACTGGAATATCCAAAGGGAGATAACAAATAACGCTGACATGGGTGTCAGCAGCAACTAACTCATTAAGGAAAAAATGAAAGCGGAATACTAAATCATTTCAAACTGTATTTCATTGAATTTAAATGAATAGGATATGATTTAGTTTTAGGGCTGGAGTTGGTTTTAGGGGTTAGATCTGGAAGGTCAGGGTTAGAGTCAGGGATAAGGTCGGTGATACATAAAACAATAAAAAATCTTAAACATCCTCAATTTGTTATCATAAGAATTGAAAAGAATATACACAATCAACTAATAATAAAAAAATCAATTAAGCAGCCATAAAACTAACTTCAATCCCTAAAACTATACCTAGAATTGAATGATATCATTTATAACTAAATTTAACGACAAAGTTTTCTGCTTACATCGATTCTTTAATACGTTAATAGCGGCATAAATCAGTGTTATTTGTTACCCCCGTTTCATATTATAGTTCAGTAACAAGTCACAAAACTTCACCGAAGATTTAATGGTTTTAACTGATTGACTGGAGATACTTTTCTGCGAAAAAATTGTAGCTTTTAAGTGGAAGATCCCATCACTCAGAACAGAAAGTCGGACAGTTCATTATATAAGTAGACTGAGCTACTTCAACGGTCATGAAGGCCAAACATCAACAAACGAATGAAGTGGTTTATAAACAACTTAAAATTGTTTCCCGAACGAAAGAAATAATCATCCCAGATTTTTTCGTTTTCAAATTTCCTTCCAGTTATTGTATTTAACGGAAACACAACATAACGATGTCAACATGTACAACAAGACGAACAATATATTCGCTGTATTCAATCCAGGCTAGGTTGGTTCTGGATATATGTATATATATAATTATATATATATATATATATATATATATATATATATATATATATATATATATATATGTGTGTGTGTGTGTGTGTGTGTGTGTGTGTGTGTGATAGTGCTTGTGTCTATGTTTGTTTATGGATGTATATGCATAAATATATATGCAAATATGAATATAGATTATATGTGTGTATATATGAATATGTATATATATATATGTGTGTGTGTATGTGTGTGTTTATATGTATATACATATACACACATATATGTATGTATGTGCATGAGTGTATATGTGTTCGAGTATATAGGTATGTATAAGTATTTACAAGCATGTGTCTATACGTATACATACATACATACACATATATATATACACATATATATATATATATATATATATATATATATATATATATATATATATATGAACATGAACATGCATATACAAGTATACATATATGGTTGTAAGTATATGCATATATATGTGTGTGTTCATAGGTACATATGCATACACATTCACATACACAAACATAAACACACACACACGCACACATATATATATATATATATGTAAATATATATACATATATATATATATACATATATATATATATATATATATATATATATATATATATATATATATATACATATATATATTTATATATATATTCTGATTTTCAACTCAAAATGACAACCAGATTTGCACTGAAGAAGGTGGAAAACTCTCAGGAAGTATGTTTAATCGGTGCAAACAAAATAGGGCCTGGTGTTGCTTTTGTTTTCCTTTTGCCAACAATGCACGGCGACACTAAAACGTTTCTTTGTTTTTCCATACAAATGCAGGCTATGAAATCTTTCAAGGGCCATTGCTGCTGATGCCTTCGGAGATACACACACATACACACACTCACATGCGCTCACGCACATACATACATACATATATATATATATATATATATATATATATATATATATATATATATATGTTTATATATATACATACATATATATAAATATATATACATACATATATATATATATATATATATCTATATATATATATATATATATATATATATATATATATATGCATGCAGCAGGGATACCTGGCGTTGCCTGGAGGAGAATAACTCCAGCAACCCATGAAAACAAAGTATGTTTCAGAGAGTTTTCTTGAGATCAAATTGTTGGATTATTCATCACACACACCTATGTCAAATTTAGCATCTTAATTATATTGTAAATAGAAAACTCCCTCGTACCCCAAAGCGAGAAAATTAATTTTTTCCACACAAGTTAACAAATCAATACAAGAAAACAAGAGTCATACGGACTGAAAGTAGAAAATAATTACCTTAAAAAATCATTGTATTTCAATGCTTTTCAATTATTTGACTGAATAGTGGTCAAATAATCAGTAAGATAGATAGATATTAACGATCATACATACGAATGAATTAAGGTTAACATTAATAAGGAGATGGATAGATATTAAACAGCCTAGGTCTGAGTGAACAGACTGAAATAAAAGACATATATGTGTATATGAGTGCGAGCGTTCGTGTGCATGCATGTGAGTGTACACAGCCTAAATAACAGCTTGGTTAAGTTAGACTTATTTACATCCGTGTTATGGTAGGACCGTAAACCGCAGCCTAATAAGAATGTAATTCAATAATTCAATGTTTTAAACAATGTAATTTAAACAATGTTATTCAATAATTTAATTCGTTTAAAATCAATATAATTCAATTATTTGGTTTTGCAAACAATTGCGTGGTAACAACTCGAGAAACAAGTCTGGTTAGTCAGTTAATAGAAACTGTCATACGACTTATGTCTTCTAGCAGCATGATCATAAGGAAAATTGAAAAAAGGGGTGCTAAATGAATAAGTTACTTCTTTTGTTATCAAGTTGTTCTGGTACCTCTGTCATGATGTGATATTGCATATCTAAGTCTTTGCCTCCGAAAAAACGTGATTTTACGGCCGATGGAGATTGGCATATTCTCTGTTCCTCCTCGTTTTCGATTGAAACATTGTTAGAGAAGCAAAATTATTTCTAATATCTCTCTGCCTTAAACGCTTGGCTCCAAAAAATGCGCATCATAAAGCAAGATTTTTTATCATTCATTTACATAATTTGAAGTGGTATCATCATCATCATTATCATCATCATCATTATCATCATTATCATCATCATCATCGTCGTCATCATCATCATCATCATCATCATTATTATTATTATTATTATTATTATTATTATTATTATTATTATTATTTTTTTTTAAATTTTTTTGCAATTTCACACCAGTTGCCTGGTGGTTACCGCTGGAGGTTGAGTAACAGCAAGTCACCTCAAGTCTCCTGCCCTCCTCTCCACATTCTCAGAGACCACAGCAATACTGTGGTTAACAGTTTCACACCACTTGTCCGGTGTTCATTGATGAAGGCTGAGTGACAGTAAGTCTCCTCAGATCTTCAGCCCACATCTCATCTCTCCCTCGCCTATCACGCCAGTGCTGTGGTTCACTACAATTCAGATGGGGATTTTTTTGTTATTGTTTTTTTTTTGTTCTTATCATCATCATCATCATAATCATCATCATCATAATCATCATCATCATAATCATCATCATCATCATCATCATTATTATTATTATTATTATTATTATTATTATTATTATTATTATTATTATTATTATTATTATTATTATTATCATCATTATTATTATTATTATTTGGAATCTCACACCAGTTGCCTGGTGGTAACGGCTGGAGTTTGAGTGACAGCAAGTCTCCTCAAGTCTCCAGCCCTCCTCCCCCAGTACTCATAGGTCACAGTAATTCTACGATTTACAGTTTCACACCGGTTGCCCAGTGGTTATCGCTGAAGGCTGTGACAATAAGTCTCTTCAGGTCTTCAGCTAACGTCTCCTCTCTCTTTCGCATATCATGACAGAGCTACAATTCGCTGCAGTACTTATATCTCTAGCACCTTCCTCAGTATCCGTGCAGATCCCAGTAGTGCTGTGGTCTGTACGGTCTCTATCCTCCCCCTAATCCCGATCTCCTCCAGTCTCTCCCTCAGCGTCTTGGGGACAGTTCCTAGTGCGCCCACTATGATCGGTACTACCCTGGTTTTCATGTTCCACATTTTCCTTAACTCCCTTGCTAGGTCCTGGTATTTTTCCCCTTTTTTTTTTTATCATTATTATTATTATTATTATTATTATTATTATTTTTTTTTTACCACTGTTCTTTTTCATCCTATCAAGAAAAAGTAATCATACTCTTTCACAATACACTATATCATAATAATAAATGATTGGGAACAAACAGGCAATTGTGACCTTTTCAAGTCGTAGCATGGCTGGTGCTGATGGCGAATTCAAAGAAGTCAGAGAAACAGATCGCATTAACCCTATCCCTAACCAGAGTACTAACACTGAAAACCCTAACCCTAAAAAAAAAACGCTTATCCCGAAACTGGAGTTCTATCAGGCCCCAGGTAGTAAGCACAGCCGAGTGTTTACCGTTTACCAGTCCTCCCTCTGCAGAAGGAAATAGGAAACTGAATCTCAATGAGATCTTATTCTCTATCTTCGCGGAGAGCTGTTTTTACTCACATCCGAAGACCCACGTTTTGAGTCAGTTGCAGTAAAAGAAATAAAAAGCAATTGAAAGTAAGATAAAATAGAATCCTTGTTGAAATTAATAAAGAAAATCCTAGTATCCAAAAATCAACGGCCTTTCCTAACAACCGCTTCACGCTCAGGTAGTTTTGCGTCCCAAATTACTGCGTGGACAATATGAACACAAACCATGAATCGCAATTGATATAATGAAAGCATCGATACAGCTAAGAAACAAATAAAAAGTCGATTATTGATAAAAATGTTGTCAAAAATAAACTTGGATGCTGTGAGTGCATGAATACGGACGAACCAAAACAAATAAGAAATTCAATAGTATGATGCAACGTTTACCAATAGAGATACATTTGGCAAACATTGAATTTCCTGCCGTCGAGATAAATTGGTTTTTGAATTGTTTTTCTTCGCATCATGAATTTTCATCTTTGGTGTGAAGAAAAAATCTGTATTTTGATATAGTGAGAGAAAAAGAAATAAAATTCTCGATTAAAAAAGAACGTTGGAAAGTTCTGGAGAAAAAAAATATCATTTAGATAAATCATCGTGACGTAACATGGCGTTACGAACGATGATTCCCGAAAATCAGTTCTTTTCAATAGAATCAATCAAGGGTCCAAATTTCTTAAGACAATTCTTTTTTTTATTTGAGATTGAACTGTTTCAAAATTTGATCGCTTACAAACATTTCAATTTTTAGTTGTCCTCACGATAAGAAATATGTTTCATTTTATTTCTATTGCAAAATGTAATATCTGGACCAAATGAAGAAATTGGCATGGAAGTCAGACCATGAATACGCAAGCTCTCTCCCTTGCACTTGAAATAAATTAAATTCAGCATTAAATATGAGCTAGATCTATCTCCAAAAGAGCCAAATCTGCAATTTTTTTTCTGCATGTCAACTAGTCAGTTGGTCAGTCAGTGACACCAATCTGTGCCAGGGGTCCTCACCCAAGTGGAAAAAGATGATGAAAACTCTGCTAGAAATAATCTCTTTTCGATGCGTATGTACGAAACTGAGGCAAGACAAAAGGCCTGAAAACCAAAATATTGAAGCTTTTGATATCAACACTAAATGATGAAAACACAAAAAACAAAGGGCTTTTTTTTAGATATTCATCAGACTCCAAAGATGAATTCGTCCTCATCTTGAAAAACTTAAGAAGCAGAAGCCCTCCATTCTTGAAGGCCGTCTCGTTTCGTTACAAAATTTTGAAGGCATTATAGTTTTTTCGATCGATTAACGCCATGAAGACTACATCCACAGTACACACACATGTACACATACATACATGCGCACACATGCGTGCTAAACGGACGCATAACGCTGAAATATGCAAGCACACGCGTGTACTCACGTGCATATAGATAAACACAATTATACACAATCAGTGACACGTCAACGGGAAGCAATGGTTAGATAGATAGATAGATAGATAGATATGAATAAGCTGAGATACATACGATTATAGATAGATGGATAGATATGAATAAACTGAGATAGATAGATAGATAGATAGAGAGATAGATAGATAGATAGATGGATAGGTTTGAACCAACTGAGATAGATATGAACATAAATATATTCATATATATATATATATATATATATATATATATATATATATATATTGATATCGATATTGATAGATATATTGATAGATAGATGGATAGAGAGATGGATCGATCCACGATTGTTGACTAACTGTAACGCTTGAACTCACTTCAGTGAATGCAATTGAGACCAGCTCTCCTATCATTACTCTTTGGCGAGGTGCTACTCTATAAATACACGCAAGATAATGTGTTGGTGCATGTGATGCTTGTGTAATTTTGTCTGAAATATGGAACTTAACCAAGAGACAGACCTGCGAACTGAGAGCCATGCAACATGCACATGAAAGAATCATGCTCAACCTCACATGGAAAGTCCATAAGACAGCATTATGTATCCAGGGAAAAAGCAGGAGTCTTGGACATCATAGAATCTATCAGAAAACTTGAATGTCAATGGGTAGATCATGTTGCAAGAATGGCAGGTAACCGATGGACATCACGACTCACAAAGAACCAGACGACACAAGTTCAGAAAGTACCGACTCTGTGTCACCCATGATAGAGAGGTGGGGCAAATCCTGGAGAATGTGTACGTCCAACGACGGACGATAAAAGCTTGATGATGATGATGTGCGTGAATGTGACTCTGTGGTTGTCGTAAGAGTGATAAGTGTCTGCGTCTGCCCGCGTGTGCGTGTGAATTGGTTGGTATACATACATATATAAACGTACAATCGGTATTTATTTGATGTTTCTATGCAAATAGTATATATATATATATATATATATATATATATATATATATATATATATATATATATATATATATATATATATATTCCAGTATGATATCTATTCTTTATTTCCATGCACTGCAGGGGAAACAGCTGGCAAATCTTATTTTCTCCTCGATAATAATCACAAAGAGAAAAAATATCCGTTCCTGTTTTTTATAATGTATCAAAATACAAGTAAATAAAGTTGCCCCTCCCAAACAAGGAGAAAAGGGGCACGCACCTGCACAGACAGAGAGAGAGAGAGACAGATAGACAGACCGACAGTACAAACAGAAGCAAAATATTCTAAGCTAGCGTTGCCAATTTCTCTTTCAAATTTATATCTAAAATCATCTAGATTCACCAGATATATCAAGGAATACATTGAATAGTGAGCGCGGTTTAGTTTGATGCTGGTTTTAATATGGTGCATTTATTGCTGTACAGAGTAATGTAGTATAAGCTGAAAAAAAAAGATATTGAATTATGCTTAGGCCTTGAACTGAGCAGTTTTGAAGAATACAGAAAATAACGGTCCTAATTAACCACACTATACGACCAAAAGGCTCACAACTCAAGGCAGAAATCAATTTAGAATCTCTTAGCTTTTTTAACTTTACCAAGTTGGGAGAGGTATATGTAGGCTGTCCATCTATCGTGTGATATCTCCATTATTTTTCCGATGAACCCCGAAGAAATTTCGTAGACGGGTGGGTCATGGGCGAAAGAGGTAGTGGTTATATTTTGGGTTGGATCAAGGAATTTGTTTTCGATTGAGAGATATTTTATTATGCTGTATGAACAGCAGTTGAAATTGAACGAATGGAAATGCTAAATCTAGATTTCAAGGGAAGTAAGTAAAGATTTGAACACATTGCAAATTTTCTTCAGTCGTCAATTTGGTCCGGCTGTCTAGCTTGCAAGCTGTCTGGAAGGCTTTGTATGTATGTATCAGGCATACAGGTCATACTAAATGAGCTAAATGGCTGAATTTTCAGCATTTACATTTTATTAAGTCTAGGGAAACGTTTTCTTTAATTCCTTTCCCACTAAATAGGTTTTTAGTGGGGTTTCAATTTGCAATGTAAGTTTATGCCAAATTAATCCCTCAGTTTGCGTCCTGTAGCATTCATGTTTATTTTTGAAAATCAAGACTTTTATCACTATTAAACAAAAGGCAAGAGAGGAAACTCAACTATTGATCATTTTTTTCCTTTTTTAATTGATCACCCATAATACAGCATGCTGCCAAATGATGTTGGTCATGTGTTGGTTTCTATTGAGTGACCGACTAGACTTTTATTATAATCATTCCGTCTTCTGTTGATGAATTGCGTTGATAGAAGCGTGCACTCTGCGAAGCTTTTTTTAGCTTGGATTTCATACACTGCAAAATGGTTAATTCGTCTGGATCTGAGAAAAGTCAATGCAAATTTAATTATTAAAAGCTTGAACCAACAACATTTTCGACAATATATGATTTCTGAATCACCTTAGCCATGATTGCCGACTCCAGCAAATGACAATAAGCGAGCTGTTCTTTCTTGCTTGCTTCTCACTTATCTACCCATCCGTGTCTGGGGCTATTTCAATGCTCCTGGTTACATTCCTTCAGTATTAATACTTCACATGTCTAGTCCATTATCCATCCTCTAAAAACAGATTTTTTGTTCTTTTTGGAATTCGTCTTTTTGCTCTTGTGAGTGGGATGTTTGATTTACAAAAATAATCGATACTGGAAATGGATACATATATTGCGCTAGTACTGCCGTGGCGTGGCACATTGATGTTTTGGTATTTGTGGAATAGCTTGATTGGAATGAAATAGATAGATAGATAGATAGATAGATAGATAGATAGATAGATAGATAGATAGATAGATGGATAGATAGATAGAGGAAGAATTAAAACCATTTAAATACTAATCAATTGAAATAAATTAATCAAATTTAACTCATACTAAACAAACTGTTTCATTTCCGTTTGGATTTTCTTTCGAATGAAGTTAATATATTTTCAATAATTCTATTTTTCTTATTTTAAGTTTATCAAAATACTGACTCAAGCTGTTTAATAAGGGTGATCATACATGAAGACTTAAGAAAAAATGCTATATAAGAAAAATCCCAACTGATATCGTGCAGTATTAAAAAAAAGAAGAGACTTATTCCCGTACAAAATAGAATTGGATATCTTATTTTAGAATATTAGAAAAAATATGACCAAATTTGACAAAACTTTTTAGATGCATTTTGGCTCGAACTTATGGTTCAGCCATATTTGAATTTTGACTTTGTTTCGAAAGTATTTTTTTTTAATTATTCGTTGTGATGTGAGCTAACAGAATTGCCATTTTGTTATGAACAATTTTTAATCATCGCCACCAACAACATTGGTTTAGATATTGGATTTTGGTTATTAATGTGTATTGACTTCTATTTATCAATATATTTTAACTGCTCATAGTTTTGCACACACACACTCTCCTCTCTGAGTTGGAAAAATGTCCGGTTTTTTTTTCAAATATACCCTCCAAAATGAGATCTTATAGGGGTTCCAATTTTCAATTTGACTTTCTGTCAAATTGGTCGTTTATTTTGAGTTCAGTCTTATTCTTTAAGAATTTGGATATTTCAGTGCCCAACAAAAGAGAAAAGGAGTAGCTCATTCAATAATCACCTCTTTGCCAAATTTTAATTGATCACCCCGACACAAAATACTGCCAAAAGACATTGTTCCCCGGGAGGTTGAGAAAAGCTCTACATCAAATTTGTTATGCGTATAGCTGTTATTGTTTTTGCTGTTATTGATCAACTCTACGCACAATAAACCGATTTAAATACTGTTGCTGGGTTTAGGTTATTCATTCATTCTGACAATATATATATATATATATATATATATATATATATATATATATATATATATATATATATATATATATATTATTGACTTTGCCCATCTGTAAGCTTTCAGAATAGACATTCTGAACACACACATTCTCCTCGATGTTTGCAATTTTCACCTCCTCCAAGTTTTCAGTGGAGAATTCAATCTACAACATAAATTTATGCTAAATTCACATGATACAAAGGAGCATATATGTGCAGTGGTTATCCATAATTTCTTTTGGGATGCTAGTTATTACGTTTGCATTGAACTGTTTTGGGTCAATTTTGAGAGTTTGGGGCCAATTTTGCGATATCTTGGCGAGAAACATATCAAAATATCTGGAAACTCTGCATCCCCTTTTCTGTTCTGTGCTATTTTATCACAAAATGACTACATGTAAAGGGAGAAAAGGAAGGAGAAAGAGAGACTCACAGAATCACTCTTCTCTCCTATTAACCCACTCTTCCTTCAACTCAATGACACATGTTTCTTTTAGTCACTCACACACTCTTTCTTCCTTTTATTTTAGTTTCAAAGTTTCTGTGACGTATCTATCTATTGAAACTTTCAAACATTTTTCATTTGTGTGACAACAGATGATCACATTTCACAACTTTTTCGTTTGTTATCTCTGTTAATGTATTTCACATGGACCAATCAATCACAACGTTAAGGTTATAACAAGAATCAGACGAGTGATTTTCATATTTATTTAAATATTTTGCTCGAACATTAAATGATTGCCAAAGAATCACCCTAAGATAGCAAACATTCGGCAGAGCAAGCTCAACCTTCAATAACAAGGAGATCCCAATAATCCTAAAAAGATGAGTATACAACCAATGCATCCTCCCCTTAGTCACTTATGGAGCTTGAACATGGAACCTAACCGAAAGACAAACCTGCAAACTGAGAAGCATGCAACGAGCATATGAGAGAATCATGCTCAACCTTACATGGAGAGATCACCAGACAGCTCAGTACATCATGAAGAAAACGGGAGTCTAAGACATCATAGAATCTATCAGAAAACTTGAATGGCAGTGGGCTGGTCATGTTGCAAGAACAAGGGACAACTGATGAACATCACGACTCACAGCATGCGAAGAGAAGAGTAAACAACCAATGCATCCTCCCAATAGGCACTGAAACAAGGAAACTAACCAAGAGATAGATCTGCATACTGAGAAGCATGCAACGTGTGCATGAGAAAACCATGCTCAACCTTACACGGAAAGATTACCAGACAGCACAGTATATCAGGCAGAAAACGGGAATCCAAAACATCATATCAAAAAACTTAAATGTCAATTGGCAGGCCATGTTGTAAGAATGACAGACAACCGATGGACATCACGACTCACAACATGGATCCCCAGAGATCATATGCGGACCTGAGGCCGACATAATACAAGATGGAGAGATGAACTAGACAAATTTAGAAAATATTGGCTCTGTGACACCCATGATAGAGAAATATGACAGATCTTAGGGTAGGTCCATGTCCAACGACATACGTTGAAAGAATGATGATGATGATGATGATGTGACAAATCATCCAAGCATAGTTCAAACCGGACCACAATGAGTTAATAATACCAATATGATACAAAGGTACAAAAAATGATAGCCCTCGTTCCACATGACGTACGCCAAAAAATATTCTGCTCTATACAAAAATATTTTTCATAACAATATTGAAAATATGAATTATGTTATTCCATAATAGTATTAATGATATGATAACATAAAGATATCAATAGAAACCGTCCTGCAACCAGCAACTTTTGGCAGCATGCTGAGTTGGGGGGGGATCAATTGAAAATATGAAAATAGGGTGGTCAATGGATAGGTAACTCCTCTCAACTTCTATCAGGGTTGCAATCACTAAAATGTCTTGATCCCCCCACCACCACCCCAAATCCCCCCCAAAACAAATCTAAATGCTACTGGACACAAATTAATGGATCATTTTAGGATAAATTTAATTGAAAATTGAACCACCATTAAAAATCCATGAAGGGTCAGAATTTGAAAAAAAAGACAAAATGAAGAGTAAAAAACGGCCCTCTATCTCATATGACGTGATTTCTACGCGTGATACATGCATGGTCAGCCAGCCAGCCAAACTTTAAAACTGGAGAAACCCAAGTTGACAGTTTGAGGCGAAAATTTTGGTTGACGGTTTCTGATCAACTACAAAAATTGTGAGAAACAGAATAAACAGCCCGTCATTTGAATCTGATTCGATAATCTCTAGAATGTGATAGCAAGCTGAGACTCTCCAAATAAATATTTTCTATAGGTATTATTCATTCGAATGTGTAAATTATAGACCTAGAAATGTGTTGTTTTTTTTTGTTTGGTATATTCTGACTAGTCTAACGGTGCCATCAAAAATGACAGCATGTATGAAATATATAAGTAAACATTATACTTTATGTACGTGCATATTTTCTTATCATCTTCTGTTCTGGTCAGGAACTATAATTAATTTTTGGCCGTTTGCAATATTACAGATTTGAGATTGAAGTTTGTTCCTTCGTTCATTTCTTCTGACCAGTAGCAATATTTTCAGAATATTGTCATCATTCAATGTTTCGAATTTTGATACAGGTAGTTTATAAAAATGTTTGTATAGCCTGATGTCATCTTTAATTACGATAGGCCGGGTGGTTTGTGAATTTTCCAGGATATATTCTACAATTACTTGAGACTGTGAATCAAGATTTGCATTACAGTGAGCCTGGGAAATACTGTTCTATTGACCACAAACCGATTTTTATAATCGTCTGTTGTTGTTTTTTACATAACTCTTTATATTTTTTGAAGTTTTTTCCATCAATCTCAGTATTTTTATTACGTAATCAAACATGGAATTGTATTTTACTACTTTCGAACACTAACACGCGTCAGTTGTATGAATAAATACTATTTTACAACGATATTAGCGTGACAGAGAAACATTAAGATATTTGTCATTATTATATGAGTGAATTGTTAAAGAGGGATGCATTTTTATTCACTCGGCTGTTATGCAATCAATCTTTATTGGCAGCATGTCATGTTGAGGTGATCAATCTATAAATTGGATAAAAGATGATCAATAGAAAAGTTACATCTTTCGCCTTTTGTTGTGCACTGATCACCAAAAAGTCCGAATTTTCAAAGAAAAAGTCTGAATACTGATGAACACTAAATAAGACGTCAATTTAACTAATCTTTGATTTCAAATTGAATTGCCCATTAGAACCTATTAGGGGTTAAATAACCCCAAAACGACCCTAAAAATAGTTGGGTTTTTTTTAGATATAATGAGAAATATATGCTAAAATTATCAACTTTTGAGCTCCATTGATGCAACCAGTATTTGTGATAGATAAACACATAGACAGCCAGACAGATCAACTTGAAAACTGAAAGAAAACCTGTGTTTCCAATCTCGGTTGACAGTTTCTAACATGTTGAGCCCAGATGATCAATCAAAGCCTTAACCAGCGTATGGGCATAACTTACTCATAAGAAGATTAATCCATCTCAGAGTGTTGAGTAAAAAAGGATATCTGTCACGAATATCAAAATATTTTCTTCTCTTAGACCGGTTGATTTACCAAAGCCAGAGAAGCCAGTGTTCCCTGCTATATTACTCATAGCTTAAAGTGGAGAGAGGAGATGGATCCATGTATTTCAGATGTTAAATAAGAGTGTGAAGTGAATCAAAAGAGCATCGACAGGGGTTCAAACCCAGCTCACAGATTACAATTATCAAACTCTTCAGAAAAAATTAGGGATATACAGGTTTCCTCCGTTATCCGAAAGTAGAGATTTTCCTATAAAAAGCCTTTTGTTGGCCGAAATAGTCAAAAGTGGAGAAGAAATTACTAATGATTGATATGGGATGATTCTTAAGCGTTCCAAAATCCTTAAAATGATTAGGATGGTATGTCAGGCTGAGTCAAGGGAGGTTGTGCTGGGATCTGCAGGAGACAGGTATAGAATAGGAAGGAAGGCGTTCTGAGCTTCTTCTATAATCGATCACTGTAAAACAAACGATGCACGCTATTTTTTTTTCTTTGGATACTTTTCGAAAAAGTGACATGTAGCAAATTTTCGAAAATTAAAGACTGGGGAACAGTCCATGGTTATTGACAGAGAACCGAGAAAATGACACTGTACATCATATAAGTAAGTAATTTCTGAATTATGTTATGCGTGTTTGTATACACTGTGATTACTCGACAACTGTTCATTGTACAAAGTTGATATTCTCCAGATAAATCAGTAAATATACAATGTAGTGCAGTAAGGAGTTTACAGATGTTTTGATCAATGGTTATGGGAATTCTGATTTAAAAAATTTTTTCAAAATTCATCTGAAAGTACAGATTTAAATTTGGATATGAAATATCTAAATAGGCAGCACTTGAAGAAGTAACTGAAGCCATTCAAACTGGAGTTTCGTAAGTCTGAAGGAAATTTATTTTACAAGATGATGATGTCAGGCTGTTCTACAAACCATAAAAATCTGGGCCCTTACTAACCCACACCTTTGGAATGGGTGCTATCCTATTTATATGAGTAGAAGATTCGAGTAGACATCAAAATCAAACCAGAGAGCTGTGCCTTCTCCCCCAGCAACAGTCTAAAACTTCTCATTATTGAATCATAAGAAGATTAATCGATCTCTGAGTCAAAAGTATAAAAAAAAGTACCTAACCTAAATATCAAAAGACGATTTTCTTCTTTTTTAAGCAGATTCATAAGCCACATTTCTTTTTGAGAAATCACGAGGCTGAAATAAAAACGACATCGGCTAAAAAAGAAGCTAGACAGTTTTGCAGTATAAATCCCAATAAACAATTTTGTTCCCTTCATAATTGTATGTTTCTCTCATTCTCTTATTCTCATTCTCTCGTTCTCTTATTCTTATTCTCTTATTCTTTTATGAGAAACTGCCAACTGAAACTGTCATTCGATCTGTCAACATAGGTTTCTAAAGTTTTTTTTCAGTTAGTCTGATTGGCTGACTAACAGGCTGACTATGAATTTGTCACGTATGCTGGCCGTACCAAAAGAGCTAGAGGGATGGAAATTCAAACAAGTACTTCACATGACTAGAAAAAATACGTTTTTTTTTGTTTTGTTTTTTTGTTGTTAATCCGCACCCATAGGGATTTTAAAGGGGGTCAATTTACAAGATTAAATTGGTCCCATAGTACGTGTCTGGCAGCGTACACGTCTGTGTCTGCTTTTTGGGGAGGGATGGTTACTTTTTTGTTTCTTTTTTTTAATTCAAACTTTCTAGCGATCACAGCTCAGCAATAGGCGAAAAAAGGGATTTATTCATTGATAACCATTTTTGTTTCCGATGTTTCTATTCATAATCCCCCAATACTGCATGCTGCCAAAGAGGTTGGTCACACGACAGTTTCTATTGAGTGACTAACCAGACCTGTTCTCTCATTCTTTCTTTTTAACTGTGACAAACAACCTTCATTTGTCTGACTGACAAGCTCTTTGTTCTCTTGTAGACATCTGGCGGTGAACATCCTATTTTTAAGACATCTATAATCCGACTCTGAGGTGCGAGTCGGCTGAACGGTTAACAGTGCAGAAAATGTACTCGGTGAGCCGAATTCAAAGAGCCACTCAGACTGATACTGACGCTAATGCCCTTGGGAAAGTCATGAATGTTAGCTATGGATAAAATAGCGTATGGTGAGATGAATGGACCAACTTCGGGTGCTTGTACCCACTCAGTCTATTTTCACGTGTTGCAAACCCCCTGAAAAACTTAGGGACGAGGAGAAACTTGTGCTATCTGGGGTCTGGGAATTAACGGCTGTTGTTGGGGCCAGCGTAAGGGCACGTACCTACTACTTATCTGACGTAGGACTGGGAGATGGCCGAACAGTTAATTATGTTGAAAATAGAACTGGGAAGAGGGCTAACTTCAAATTGCCCCCTCGGATAGGGTTGACACGTCTGTCTCAGAGGCAGAAAGTTCGATTCCAGGTAAGAGTGAAGAGTGTGGAAAATTCCTCACTTGGATAAATTTCCAGGTGCACCCAGCAGTTAATTGAGTACACTCGACGTTGTGCGATTCAGATGAAGGTATCTCTTGCATATGTATCCATAGGTATTACTCCTAGATCGGATTAGTGCAAGAGCATCACCCCGACCAAATTATGTCTCAGGCCCATGAAAAGCTGGCAATAAGCCCAGGCCAGATAAGATGTACATCCCTATTTCAATTGTATTCCAAAATGGAATCTTGTGAATGAATAGAGAAAACATCCCTTTTACACAATTCTCTTGCAATGCTCTGCTATCACAATTATGCACGAACATTTCCTCTATCTAATAGTGGATAAAGTAATAGTTTGGTCTGCACAGAGATAATTTGTGTCCACTTTGCACTAATGTCATTGAACAAAGGCACGAATCCATCTTCTCTTCTACCCCGGCTAATAAGTGAAGAAGGTGACGCCACTTCAGGTTTTAGATGCTTTTCAGTGAATTTCACGGATAGTAAGCCAAGGAGAATTTTCAAATCTAACCGAGTTAGGGAAATTTGTGATATGTGGAGCTCGGACAAAGACGATTGATGCCGTAGCTAACGTAAGGGCACTATTTTCTCATTCGTCGTAATCTGGAGTTGGTGTTTTCAACAGAAAGAGAAAAACTAAAAAATCAAAAAGCATACAGAGAGCAAATAAAACCCAGTTGACTCTAAAAGCTGAATGAAAAATCAGTTCATACACACATAATTAAAATTTCAGCCCCTAAATGTAATCGACTTTTCTATAAGCCATGGATGATGATCATCATCATCATCCTTTTAGTGTCCGTTGTTGGACATAAACTTTCCCTAAGAATCGCTAGGTCTCTCTATCATTGGCGTTGCGTAGCAAGTACTTTCTGAATTTGTCTGGCTTGTCTCATCTCCATACTTTCAGCCGGTCACAGTTTCATGAATGATCTCTAGGGATCCGCATTGTGAGTCGTGATTCCCAGCGGTCGTCCGACATTCTTGCCACTTCAATTATCAAATGTTTTTTCAATGATTCGGACTCTCATTAATCTTCTAATATAAAGTGACGTCTGGTTATCTCCCCATGAAATGTTCAGCATGATACTCTTCTATTCACGTTGTATGGTGTCAATTTTAGGGTCTATCTTTTGAAAAAATTCCATGCATCACCCTAATAGATGACAGCGGGGGATGCCTTGGTTCTAGACCCTTCTTTTTAAGACTATAAATGCTGGAAGTTTCATCCTTGAGCTCAATTTGAGAGTGATACCTATATACATTCATAGCAAGACAGGCAGACCAGTTTGAAAACTGAAGAAACCTATTTTGACAGTTTTGGTTGGCAGCTTATATCAGATAGCCAGACAGATAGACTAAAGTTTCAAATTTAGATGGGATTTTTTCAATTTTTCGAAAATTTTTAAAGAAAACATATCAATTAGTGAAACCGAACTTGAAATCATGGAAAAAATGGAGACACCTATGTTGACAGTCTTTGTGACAGTATTGGTTGACAATTTCTTATAGGAGACACTTCATTTTTGGAATTGACGTCAGGGTTTGGTTGAATAACGAGCTACAAAGCACGGGCAGTATTAAATGCAAAGTTCTATGCCAATGGCTAAATTATACACTGGCAGACGACTAAAATTACAGATCTAGACCTTTTCGGCAATTTATTGCACATTTGACCTTTGTCAAAAATCCATGAGCTGAATACTTTCTGTCTGGCTCAAATCTTTCTGTTTTGACCCGAGTCATTAACAATACGACAATTTAGCAGGATGCGATATGCAGTAAATATACAGTTGACTCCCGTTAATATAGCACTCCCGACGATGAAAATTTTTTACAGGTTGATTTTATTCTAGCTCTAGAGTTCCATTCGATGAGTGTTGATCCTAACGTCATCGTAGCGAAATTCATCTATGTCTAGATTGCTGCCAGGGCCTTTGCTATCGGTTGAATCACTTGACTCATTGAAGAAGCTCAAAATCTGACCCATATCGTATGAACGCAATCTGTTTTGAGCAGGTCATCTCGGTATTTCACTGTATGATTCAATTTTGAAAGACCGATTGGCAAATTTGGGCATATCCATCTGAGTTTGGACACTGCAACCTTGTTCTGACTGGAGAGGTATTGCACATTAAACAAACAATAATCTCGCTCTACCTTTAAGGTAATGATGGCAAAAATGTCGCTCAACCCGTACAAGGATTAAGGGTACTGTTATAATAAATTAGCAATTGTGACTGATTAATTTCATACTAAGTATATCAATAATGAGAAATTAAAAAGCACAGACAAGAATGACTTTTTAGCACTCTTTTACAGTGTAACATCGCCTGTTACTAGAGGCAGAATTATTTGAAAGGTTTACTAATTTTCGTTCTCACTTGCGTCCAAACACATCTCAATAAGATGCTTTTAGGTCGATCAGTCGGTCAGTCAGTCGGGCCATCGGTTGGTTCCAGTTACGTAAAACAAAAGAAAAATGGAGAGGGAGAATATTGTGTTTTATTTACCAGCTGCTATAATGATTTAATTGAAAAAAACATCTATTCTTTTTTGCAATGATGTCAGAATCGAATTTCAGGCGTCGGCATTTTTGTATTTAAAAAAAAAGCAACAAAAAAAACGTGTCAAAAAACTCCAAAATTGCCATTTATGATTTTTATTGGAAATGATACTCGCAGAATATTTCCATATCATAATCGCTTGAAAATGAATACACAAGCCTTTAGAAAGTTGAATTTTTTTCTCGTGTATTGATATCCATCTATGGTGGTCAGACAGGCAATACCTTAAAAGTATGAGAATTAGTCAACTCAGAGAAATAGTACTTGCTCTTATTTTTCCTCCTCTCCCAACAACTACTACCATGACCGGTAGACGCATCGGTGAACTTATGGTTTTTGTTGAAAAAATGCACAGAAATTACCATATACTGTTACTGCTGAATAATATCTGACAATAGTCTTACGGGAATATAGAAACAAACATGCCATTAGATAGAGTGTGTCGTTGAATGGTGCTGTTAGAATGAGTGCTTTAAGCATGAGAGTCCCCTCAATTAGTTTTGTACAGGAGAATGGAGAGGAGGGATAATCCAACAGGTATTGGCTGTAATGCATGAATATCAATAAAATAAGCATCGCCATGGAACAATGGTCATCACGCCGATGTTACAGATCATTACTACTGAAGGGAGTTCGATGTTTCATTGGATACCATACACTCGTAGCCTTATGTCATATCAAGCACTATCTACATGGATAGATAAAAAGATAGATATCCGTACTTCACGAAATTGAATCACCACGACTTATCCGTGTATCTGAACTGATGATATAAGAATATTATCTAAAAAAAAATGATCTTTTGTTCAGAATTATCCAAAGAATACCAGCACAAAATTTAAGCATTACTGGTCTGAATGACCACAGAGACCAAAAAAGTACTTTTTTGAAAAAACAAAAATTGTTTTTAAATGTGTGGTTAGCGGTATACTCATGCAAAATTACAAGGTTGTAGCCCCCAAAATGTGGCATGGGGCGCCCGGAAACACACACACACACACACACACACACACACACACACACAATCGGAGAGAAAAGAACTTTTAGCCATTTCGCTGGTTGCATATGCGGTCTGTTTGATTTGATAAGTAGTTTGATAGATAAAAAGTCACATCAACGCCCATTGTCCCAAGAGATACCATGAAAGACAGATCATTGTACTCTGACAAACAAATTCACTGGATAATTTTAAAATAATTGATATCGAATATCACAAATGATATATTAGTCGTTCCGGTTGTAAAGTTATTGAACTCTTCCGAACTATATATTTCCTTGCTTCGTTGAAAATAGAATGAATCAGTTCAGGGCAGCACCAAAAATATCATTGCGTTCTCCTTTGGAAAATAAAACAATTGTTTTAGTGCAAGTATGAATACAGGGAAAAAATGGAGAATGTGCCTACCAGTATTTCTTGACGTATAGGTATTTCTAGAACAGAAACTTGGCACAAATCCATTTCCATGGAGTAAGCAATGAAGAAATAATTCCCCAACTGCAGTTTGTGAGATAGGAACCTAACTAGCACTCGACGATAAACAGATATGGTCAGTAACTTTTTTCTGCAGTATCTTGTGTTGAGGGTGATCAATTAAAAAAAGGAAGGGAAAAAGAGGTGAGCTATGAATAAATAACTCAACTCGATTTTTGTTGAGTCATTATTAATGGAAAGAAAACTTTGAATTATCAAGAAATAAGCATGAGTGCTCTAAGACACAGATCAAGGATCAAATTAGCCTAAATTTACATTGGAAACTATCCCTTCTCCTACTTAAACACGTATGTAAGGGAAAAATTTAAACAAAAAAATCGGATATCTCAGAGTTAAGGGGCCAAATGAAGAACTGATATTCTCTCACTCTTTCTCTCTCTCTCCAATGCTCTTCCATAGGAATAGAGCACTCTGATTGATGAGGAGTTTCTGCATAAAAATGGATATATCGCTTAAATTCAACCTTACTGACCACCCAGTACCGTAGTCCAGAGGTAGAATATCGGCATCCGGGTCCGATGTGAGGGTTTCAATTCTGCCTTGAGTGAAAGTCTATAGCCACACATCGAAACAGCTGTCTGTGGATGACACAATATATATATATATATATATATATATATATATATATATATATATATATATATATGTGTGTGTGTGTTTGTATAAACCTGTTTTCTACTGGGGACCTTTTCAAGATGTTTCTCTTGTGTCTTTCTATATTCAAAATCAAATTTTCTTTGATGATTCGAAAATCTCAGCCAGGCTCTGACTGCACGAAGAGCATTAACAAATTGTTGATTTCAAGAACTCCGTCTGTAAAATGGATGTAATTAGCCTCAAAATGAACTGGGAATAATCTCCCTTTTCCTGCAACAAGAAAAAACTTTTTTTTAAAAATACAGTCACCCACTCGGTAGTGAAAACGTCCCTTAAATAAAATAGATAAACTTTATTACCATACGTAACTTCAGCGTTTCACACACTTGCCCTTTCGATGATACAAACGGCGCTCGAATAGTTTTTTTCTAAATCTCACCATCACAGTCAATATATCCATGGCGTCAAAATCTGAAGTCATGTGAAAAGAATTCTGAAGAATGTAGATCTTATTTCCAATGGAAATCATCTAAAATAGAGTAGAAAAATATCCAAAATTCCCTAGATTCTCTAGAATTATTAAACTTGTCAAAATAAGGCATCCATTTTTCTCAAAGGGATCATGCGGTGTCCTGGAGCCAATCTTTAAGCCTAAAGACAAAACAGTATGGTGAGAAGCGCTTTTGTTTTACGACATTTGGTCTTATTATCGTACAATACCTCAGGACTCAAGATGAACACGCTCGCAGTGGTCATTCAGTGACGACCTGAACATTTTGGCTCAGTTTAATCAGATTAATGGATTCATCTATACCCTCATCCAGATGTGTCGCAGAGTTAGGTACACACGGGCAATTTGTTCCACTCACAGTACCGGAGATTCCCTAATCGTCACCCATCTAGGTATTTACCCGGCCTCCAGTTGCTTAACTTTGGTGATCACACAAAGACCCGGTGAAATTTGGCCGTAGCCCTTTAGGTTCGTGGTGAGGTTCCTCAATCTTAATCCTTGTGCTTAAATGCTCAACAGAGATACATTGGGTACATTTTATTAAAGATGAAATTATGGCCCACTGAACACGAGCACTCTAACATTAGGCCACGGTGGTCGGTTAAATTCAACTCCAATAAGTCAGCCTTTTCAGTATCACGATATTCAATAAAGCAGAGGGATTTTCCCCCGTTATAATGTAGTTCGTTAAAACGCAGTGCGTATAAAAATGCAGATGAGTGGTGGGCACAAAATAATAATTATAGCTCCAAAAGAACTGAATTTTGCTTCGAAATTGCTAGATTTATCTTCAAAATAGCTAAATTGATCGTAGCTTGATATAACACGGTTATCTTCCTTTGACCCCAATACCCAACTTATAATTTGCAGTGGCTGCTGTTAGAAGCGAGCGTAGAGGCTGATCGTCGTCGGAGGTGTTTACGTTCGATAGGTTTTTTTCCATGCATCTATATGAGACACTTCTCGGTTGTTCTATCTGTCAGTCTCTCTGTCTGTCCATCCGTTGGTTGGTCGGTCTCTGATAAGATGAAAGTCAAATTTCGCTGCTGCATGGGGGATTGATATGAAACTTGGTTCAAACTTTGAGGTGCACTATATCTTTTTTTTCCTAGTCCTATTCTAATTCCATCCCCCCCCCCCTCGCTACCACTAGTAAAACTATTACTACTACCTTGTTTAAAATATATTTGAAATCGGATATCGTTTCCAAAGGGAAATTCAATCAACCTTCAACGGGGTCGTACTGAGCGAAATAGAAATGTACCAACAGACTATCTGGCTCATATATATATATATATATATATATATATATATATATATAGAGAGAGAGAGAGAGGGGGGGGAGAAAGAGAAGAGAGAGATGACCAAAAAGTAAGGATCAAGTTTTGCTTTATACTTAATTTATAGATAGAGCCCCTCCTCTGAAATGTTCTTTTTTTCTGAAAACATACGAATATAATGCTAATTTGTGAAAAAGTTGCATTCGCTCTCGACCCTTTGAAGGATAGGTTTCTCTTCACTTCACACCCCTTAAATAATTATATTCATATATATATATATATATATATATATATATATATATAGATAGATAGATAGATAGATAGATTGATAGATAGATAGATAGATTGATAGATAGATAGATAGATAGATAGATAGATAGATATTAAGAAAATGCGTATACGGGTGCAAAGTGGATCCCACTTCGGCATTATATATTTACATTGTAAATAAAATCCACCTTTGAAACCCTTCAAGATATATTTTTCAAATACTTTTCCCTCTCAAAACCTCTTCCTGTGTTCATTAAATAGGCATGCCAAATTTGGTTTGGCAGCACCTATGCTTGGGTACTTTTTATAGCGTGACAAACAAACATACAGACCCCTCTCACTCATGTATTTACAAACACACAAGCACACAGACACCTCTCACTTATATGTTTGAGATTCGATAAAAAAAAGGAAGTGTAATATAAATGTAATTTATAATGACTGATGATAATAATTGTAAAGTCCCAAGTGTCTCTGGGAAGAGACTAAAGACTGGTCGGTCGAAGGAAGAGTCTTTTTGTACTTTATTAGTGAGTTGAAATAGACATTATTGATTTATAAGATCTGGTGGAATCGATATCACCAAGCTTAGACTTCTAGAGAGTCGTCTGATTTGGTGTTCTATGCATCAGATTCCGCATATCCAATCTGAAGCGTCTTAATAGGAAGCCAGCGAAATAAAAAAGAAAAAAGAAAAAAAAGAAATTAAAAAAGGAAAAGAAAAAAAAAAGAATTCCCAGACATCGCCTGAAGATTTTGGTTCTCAATGGTGTCTGCATCAAAGCAATGTTTGTCTGCTTTTTTGTTGTTGGAGTCTTTAATTAGAAAACAGGAATAAAGGAATGAACGAGAAGAGGCGACATAATTTGAAAAAACATTTGTTTAAGACGAGACTGAAAAGGGGTTCGTTAGATGGAGAGAGAGAGATTAGGGTCTTTGAAGAACTAACAAGGTATTTGGCACCGTTGGCCCAAACAATGAACGATTGCGTAAATGTTTCCTGACTGTCGTCCTCATCTTGGTTCATCTTCTGAACACAACGTTTCGGCTGTTGAACTCAACGGCCTTTTTCAGGTGGCTGTCGTGGGTGATAGGAAGGGACTGAAGACGGTGTCATGGATGATGATTTTTCGGGGAGCTGAGACAGGATGTCGTTGGCGTCGTAGTCTTAGGACGAGGTGTCGTTGGCGTCGTAGTTTGAGGATGAGATGTCGTTGGCGTCGTAGTCAGAGGACGGGATGTCTCCATTTCAATGTCTAATTCTGGATGGAAGTCGTTGTTTGCTCAGAGCAAGGTCGTTGACCATTTTTTCATGTCATGAATGTTGGTGTTCGAGGTTATCACCAGAGAAGTTTCATTCCAAAGAAAACTCGCATAGAAATGAATAAATGTTTGAAACAGCGTTGGATGCGTTAGTGGGCATGTGTGAGTTCAAACACCGTCTCCGATGTGTTCACTCCACACTAACGCCCCTGAGATAGGCATGAATAGCCCTCTCCTCCTAGCTATGAATAAAGATTAGCAAATGGTGAAGTGAGTGGCATTATTCCAGTTGCTTGTGTCCTCAGTGTCTAATTCACATTTCACAAACAGAGTAAGTAAGTAGTAATGAGAGTTGTCGGGCCAGTGCAGTGAGGGCTGAAGACCCAGCCTCCGTAAGGACACCACTTAGAAAACAA
Source organism: Thysanoteuthis rhombus (assembly GCA_963457665.1). Taxonomy (NCBI): domain Eukaryota; kingdom Metazoa; phylum Mollusca; class Cephalopoda; order Oegopsida; family Thysanoteuthidae; genus Thysanoteuthis; species Thysanoteuthis major. The sequence continues at coordinate 10,703,111 of OY735226.1, read as the reverse complement.
AAACAACGTATGAAGAACTACTTTAACTCTATGAGAGCGTAATCCGTTCAAAAATTGATTATTGTGCTCACATCAGGATAGTTCCCACCCCCATCAGGCGCTTCCCTCAATCAGCAGAGTACAGATGCTATTACGTGGATGAGTTGGTGATGATCCTTTCTCCAAACTCTGACTACCGTCTCATCGTTACAACGCTGTTTGTTTGGCACTTTTCTACTGTTACTTCCATGAAAGTGTTTAGTGTTTTAACGAACTACATCCCTTCGTATCTCCTGTCCAGGAATTTTCATTTGAAACTCGATCTGCCTTCAGAGCATTAGCATGCTTTTTAGATATATCCGGGTCTTGTCGCAATTTCCATGCAAATAGCATCTTCTTGAGAACATCTGCCATGTGGACTAAACTCATTTCTGAATGTTTTCCCGGGGAGTATAATCTTGACATCTTCATATCCGGAGTGAACTAGTACCTTACCTCATGTTAATCTCTTTATATTCACTTATTGCCTTTCTAGTCCTTTTTAGTCTTCATTTTAAACAGGTTATATTTTAAAGTTTTCAACTGTCACAATTTTAGCATTAATAGGTTATTTTAACATTTTTTACTGGTCTTGATTTTTTTGGCCTTCTTTACAGACTGTTTGATATGAAAAATGTCTTAACATGCCTCTCTTGGGGTCACAAATAGCAAACAAAAAAAATGTTGAGTAAAAACTGTTTTAAGAAGAAAGCAAAAAAGTAGTGCCAAGCTACCTCAGACGAAATTCGAACTTGGTTCACCGACTCTGTTTGTTATCATATCTCATATCTTATTTACCAAATAAGAACATTATTATTATTCCATTAATTATTCATATCCTGATCTTCCTAACTTTTGATTTTTCACGGGCTACCGCCTCGACTTATTTATACAAATTGGCATTTTGTTGACTTATTAGTGATCCAACCGATACCCCCCCCCCAACTTCATTCAGTTGCATGCTTCACCTGGTAATTATTTCATCTCAAATCTCATCTTCAAAATCTCATCGGATTTTTTTTCTTTCTTTGGCAACTCACCAGTTAGAAAAATCACAGATCAAAGAAAAAAAAATCCAGACATTTTATTTTCAAAAGAGCTGCACGTCTGCAAACTCCTTTTGTGCTTTAGTTGATATTTTCGTGTGATGAGATTATTGCTGTAAATACAGGAACTTATTGCAGTCCTTATCGTATTCAAATTAAACTGCTGAATGTTCGTAAACTCCAAGCAACTACTTTAAATAATGATATATTTGTATGGTTTTAATCTGACACTTTTGAGACCACAGAAAATATCAGAAAACAGAAAATCATCCCCCAGGGAACTCTCTGTGTAAACCTTTCAATTTGAAAGATTTTCCTAAAATTGGATAGTTGAACGATATATATATATATATATATATATATATATATATATATATTTGTTTTTTTGATGTAATGATATTCTGTGTCCCCAAAAATACACACAGTGAAATTTTAAAGTAATCTTCATTCCTCGTGGAAAAAAAACAGAGCCAGTAACTGGGTAAGCACCAACCTATCAAATTCGACTTACGTACATCATATCCAAACAAATGGAATAAATAAAAGACACATTCTCCGACTGTTTTCTGTGTTGTTTCAAAAGGCAAAAAAGTTACTCTCTTTCAACTGTGTGTCGCCACTCAGTACATATTATATCATAATAAATGAAAACTAATCATGTTTATTTATGCTTTTCAAATGTCTTTTTACGGAATTATAAATAATTTATAATATTCAGAGAAAAATTACTGATTATCTGTCGAATTTCATCAAATGTAGATTGCTTTGATTTGCTTTCACATCGCAGTTAGGTTTTATACATTCGCTTCAACGAGTCGGATTATACAGTACAAAACTTCAGATCAAACGGCAGTTTAAAACTAAATTGAAGAACTCTTGTGGCAGATCCACAATCTAATGGTAGCAAATTAGAAACATGCCGGATTATGGGATATGCCGGACCACAGAGTACAAAAATAGAAATGTTCATTCTGTGCCTATTATTTGTCCGTGAATCATTTGCCTCTGTCAACGGAGTTTAAAAGAGGTATTGCATTTATGTATATGCCCATGAGTGTCCACACAATATCTCCAAAAGTTCCCAACAAATTATGAAGTTTTGAGAGTGGGTTAACAATAGTGTGTTGACAATAGGCCACGATTGAAATGATTCATTTTTAGAGTGGATCCATGTGCAGTTACCTCCCCTAGAGCAGAGTTATATCCCCAAACCATATATTGCTCCAATCTTAGGATGAAACCTCTGAAAGTTCTTTATGATTTTCTCTGAGATTTTATAGAAGGGTAAACAATAAGCTACAGGAGAACTGATTTAATTTTTAAATGAATATATCCACAGTATACATCAGAACAACTTATTATCGCCAAATTTCCCTTCTTACCTACCCGATATCTCCAAAAGCATTCAATGGAATTTTTGGGCGGTGGGTAATAGGTGATTGAAGATCTGATTAATTTTCTATCCATGTACAATTAGCGTTAGTATAGGCAAGCGTTCTTTCAACGCTTTCTAGTTATCTAAGGTTTCGATCCTACTTTGTGGGACTGGACGGGATAATGAAGAGCCTATAGCCGCACTGAAGAGTTGTAATACAACGAAACAACTATCTGTGGATGACACAATAATATATATATATATATATATATATATATATATTATTGTGTCATCCATATATATATATATATATATATATATACATATATATATATATTATTGTGTCATCCACAGAGATGTGTCATCCACATATATATATATATATATATATATATATATATATATATATATATATATATATATATATATATATATTATTGTGTCATCCACAGAGAGCTGTTGTTGTATTAAATCTCTTCGGTGTGACGATAGACTATCCCACATCCCTTCCAGTATCACGAGGCAGGATCGAAACCTTCGCTTCAGGCAAACCTTCTACCCTTACCATACACAGAACTGGACGGACAGTTGAACCAAATTGAGCAATATTTTACTCACGCATTATTCCCCATCTACTAAAGACGTTGGTCTCGTGACAATTTCCACTGAATCATATGATCATCGATATTTATCAGCTGTTCATTTAGTTCCAGATGTTATGATACAAGTATTGAGATTCCGGCAGTTTTGGGAATATTATTTTAATCTTAGCCTCAAAGCAACAGAAGCTCGTGGAATTCGGAAAGTGGAAAGAAATGAAAAAAGTATCTCACCCTACTGCCCGAAACTGGTTTAAGCGTTTTAGAATTGGAGATTTGAACCTTGCATTAAAGCCCTGAAGTTGACAGCCATCAGTTATCGAACCCTACCACCAGTATCTGAAAAGCTGCATCAATATGGTAGAGAGTCTGCATAAAATAAGCCTTGGAATAGAGACCTATAGAAAAAACGAAAAAAACTTCCGATATACCTTGATAATAGTTTTGGATCCCTGATTTGATGGTCGTGCTTGGAACAGTGGTATTCACTTTTGAACAACTTTTTGAACAAAAATTAAATTTTATATATTTTTCATCAAGTTTAGAAATACGAAATGTACAATAAATTTAGTAAAAAGACAGCCAGCCACACCTTTCCAATTTTAGAACAAGATAGCTCTTAGAATTAGTTCTCACAGGAAAATTCAAGATAGAAAACTAATTCAGATAGCTGACCATATATAGCTAAAAGCCTTCAGTGTTTTTACTCTGCTCTTTGTCCGAGCCTTGGTTATCGAAATAAGATCGACTAATTTTTGCAGAGTAAAATTCCCTTCTTGGATTCCTTCAAACTCACTTCGAAGCTAATTTCTCACTGTGTACATTTTAAATTCTCTTTTTATTAAACATGATTTAATTCCATGAGATCATTACTGTATTTATCAATTATTTTGTGTTATCAATATTATCTCTAACAACATATATGATGATTTCTGTTTCTCAAATCATCATCATCATCATCATCATCATCATCATCATCATCATCATCATCATCATCAATAATCTTTCAACGTCCGTCGTTGGACATAGACCTTCTCCAGGATTCTCCACACTTCTCTATCATGGGCGTCACAGAGCCAATACTATCTGAATTTGTCTAGCTCGTCTCTCCATCTAATATTCTGCCGGCCTCAGTTTCGCATGTGATCTTTGGGTATCGATGTTGTGAGTCATGATGTCCATTGGCTGTCTGCCATTTGTGCAACATGGCCAGCCCACTGCCATTTGAGCTTTTTAATGGATTCTATGATGTCCCTGACTCTTGTCTTTTCCTGGATTTACCGTGCTGTCTTGTGGTCTCTCCATATGAGGCCCAGCATAATTTTCTCATCTGCACGTGGCATGGTTCTCAATTTGTCGATCTGTCTCTTGGTTAAGTTCCATGTTTCAGCTCCATAAGTGACTATTGGGAGGATGCATTGGTTATACGCCCATCTATTTAGGAATTATGGGGTCTTATTTTTGAAGGTTGAGCTTGTTCTGCCAAAGGCTTGCAATCCTAGTGTGATTCTTCGCTTGATTTCTCCTTCTTTATAGGGTCTCATGGAGATTCGCTGTCCTAGGTAGATGTAGTGATTTACTTTCTCTAATTCTGTGTCCTCAGTTTTGATTTTAGTGTTTTTATCTCCGATGTGGCTGTTGCACATGATCTACGTCTTATTGGAATTCATGTATAGGCCGACTTTCTTGCTCTCTTCATTTAGTTTATCTATTGTTAGTTGGAGGTCGTGCAGGTTCTCTGCGAAAAATACTTTCTTTTTATTATAATCAAATATTCACGTTTTTATAGAAAAATATCTTTGTGATTCCTTTGCATTTATTTTACTGTTATATTTGACTAAAGTTTACGTACAGACAGTATACATATATATATATATATATATATATATATATATATATATATATATATATATATATATATTTCTCTACAAACAACTCTTCATTTCAATGATGAACCAAACTACTTTATTCCTACAAAGATATTTTTTGTAGAAATCATCTTAAAGGCCAAAGAAACTGTTAGGAACTGAATATTAATTCTTGAAATATATAGTGACACGAAGGTGAGAAACATATATATATATATATCATTTATCCAGAAGGAATGGATTCCCACGGTGGAGAGTCCGAGGGTTAAGGATGTTCAACTCACGCACGTAGAAATAGACTGTCATAAAGCCTATTATACTGAGAAAAATGAGTAAAATACAGTAAATACCAAGTTTATTCTCTTCAAAGTATAAATCCGATTTACGGAAAACTCGTACTTACGGAAAGGCTGCGATCAAATGTATCAGAAACCGTCAACCAAAAATGCCATAAAAATTTTTAACATAGGTTTCTCTAGTTTTCAAGTTCGTTTGGCTGGCTGGCTGGCTGGTAAAGTATGCATGGATGTATGTATCATGCGTACAGGTCACATCAATTGAGCTAGAGGACTGAAAATTCAAATATTTACTTCGTAATATGTCTACTAAAAACCTGTCTCTTGTTCTTTCAAAATACCCCCTTTAAATAGGTTTTCAGTAGATGGTTCAATTTATATAAGTTTATTCTAAACTGATCCCTTATTTTGTTCCGTATTATATGAAAACATTGAGTTAAATACTCCGATTCTTCTCCCATTTCCCCCTTTGTTACTCCACCGTCAAAGCGTAATTCGATGAAATTAATGGTGATGTATCAAAGGAAAGGAAAACGATAATTATTGAAAATGAAGTGGACATAACTCATTGATCGGGAAGAGTTGAAACACAATCGGTCAGTCGGAAAGCTTTAGGCTGGAGTCGGTGAACCATGGGAACAAATTTTAGAGGTCAGAGTGAGAATAATGGATTATGAGGTAGGGCCTGCCTTGTTGAAAGCCACAGTCAATCCCAAGCAATGCAGTGGTACAATTATTGAAATGAAAAGGATGTTCATAATTTGGTTAGATGATCAGAATCAATGCATTTCGCCCATTAGCCTTACATTTGAGCAATATTTGGCTCGAAGTCATTTCAATGATTTAAAAGCTACAAAGGCTGCAAGTAAAAGCGATTACAATGGAGAATTGGTTGTATGAAGTATATTAATTATATACATAGACAAACATTCAATTAACTGTGACTAAATAAGAACTTTATATACCTGTTCAGAATTACCTACAAAATCGACTCACAGTCGAAGGCAGACTTACGGATGGATATTGAGGATCCTGGGGTTTGCCTATATAGATAGATTTAAACGTTTGAATCAGAGATCCCTATAGGTAGCAATAGTTCCCCATGGTTATCGAACAAAATGTTTTATTTGAGAGTCTGTCCTGAGAGTATTTAGCCATTTTGAATAGTCGAAGTACCGGTTGCTCAGCGTGCATATAGCTTTGCGACCAATCAGAGAGGCCTTACTGCACATGCTTTAACATTTACCCTCTCGTAGGGCATTTCGGACGGCATTGTGATGCTCTCAGGTGAGCCTGTCACATACACAATGGCCAAAGGAGTAGCTCCTTCACGTCTCATACGGATTTTTCCTCTCTACAAAAATTCGCTTTGCCATGGTCTGTAAACATCCTTTAGAGTCCAGTTTCTTTTTCATTCGACTTCTGAATTTTCCTAAAGAGACTTTTGGCCATGGACGAGATTAAGGGGAAAATAACAAAGCAGCTGGGGATGCTCTTTTATAGTCTATTTGTGCATTGATAGAATCTTAAAATGTGAAAGATATGAATCTATATTTTTGGAGAATATCGATGGACAATAACCACATTTCTTGGAAATGCTCCATACACCTACAATCATATAAGAAAATTACAATATCCAATGGGGACAAATGTACAGGAAACACCGTATGCATCAACAAATACATAATGAAAACAGGTCTGGTTAGTCACTCAATAGAAACCGTCCGAAAATCAATGTCTCATGGCAGTAAGTTGTGTTTGGGGTAATCAATTACGAAAATAGAAAAGAAGGTGATCAATGAAAAGATTACTTCTCTTACCTTCTGGTCGGCAGTGATCTCTAAAAAAATGTCTGGATTTTCCAAAGAAGCAGACACAAACTAAAGGATCAATTTAGACTAAAGTTACGTTGCAAACTGAAATCATCATGAGGGGGGGAGAATTGGGGGAAAAAGGTTTTCTTCCAGACATAATAAGGAGTAAATATTCAAATTCTCACCCCTAGAGCGTGATACATAACTAAATGTATACATTTCCAACCACCGAGCCAGCCACCCAGCCAGACTGACTAAAAAACTGAGAGAGACCTATGATAACGGTTTTGATGATAGTTTTGGTTGACGGTTTCTAAAAAATACAGCCTTTTTTTTGTTTACACAAACACCCGTGTATTCACAGTTTTTCTATCGATCGTGTCATCTCCTCATTCGTGAATTCAGTTTGTATTTCTCTTGACATAACGCCCACGCCATGACAGTTTTTAAGTGCACACTACTGTCCGTTTGAGAATAACAAGTTAAAGCCGTTAAATACACAAGATAATTTTTAAAAAGTATTTGAGTCTTTTTTTTTCTCTTTTCATTTTATTGAAATTGCTATTAATGTCGGACGTATTCTTGCAACAAACACTAGAGGCGCTCATTCAGGACACAAGAATCTTCACATTCGCTCTTTCAGAAGTGCTAGCATTTCCAGCGACTGACTGACATAGCGAAATGTTAGTTACCTTCCTTGCTCAATATTACCAATTTATGTGTTGCCAAGTTACTTTCGTCGCTCGGTGATGCCAATTTAGGTATTTTTCATCTGAATATAAATATTTTTAGTTGCATTGATATGTCAGAGAGTAATATTTCTATTTTTTTTAGTTAGTAACAAGCATAAAAATGGAGGGATTATTTATGTAGGCATTGGCTTCAAGGGGCATGAACCAGATTTATTTGGTAATCTATCTTCTTCTAAACTTACATTAGTGAAAAGCCTATAAGGTAAATGAATATGGTCGTCTTCTCCAAAACGATACATCATATCCAAAGCTGATGATTCACGATGCATCTAAACTGTACTGGATTAGAACATTAATTTTAATAAAATGAGTAATATCTTGATAGAATGGATTTTGATCATTCAAGACACATTCAATTCATTAATGATATGTACAATAAATGTGCTGTATTACTTTGAAACTCAGTCTTAAATTACCTCCTGTTCATACACGGTGAATGTATCATTTGCCCTACACAGCGTGACTGGAATAAGCAATTGAAGAAAATAGGATGCTGCAGGAATCGAACCTGCCATCAGCAGTTGATCACTCTATCGTAGCAACGAAATTTGCTCAATGTTTTTTTTTTACAGGAGGCCATTTCAAATATAGATTTGAAGTAATATAGCTCATTTATGAGTATTTCTGTCGGATTACACATTTATTTCTTAATGATGTAATGATATGCAATATATTTCCTAGAACATATACATATATATGTATATATATATATATATATATATATATATATATATATATATATATATATATATATATAGATATATATATATATGTATATATATATATATATATATATCTATATATATATATATATATATAGATATAGATATAGATATAGATATTTAGATGTATGTTGCAAATACTGCTCTTGCTAGAACTTTCCACGCGAAAGGAGCTGATCTGACTTACACAAAATAAAATATGCAGATATCTTCATTACGTTCTTATTACTCTATCATCAATCATACAAATTAGTAAAAAATCTTTTGCAGAAATGAAGAATAAGTAATTTGAGAAATGATTCTCAACAGAAGGGGGTTCCCAACCTTTTATTGGTTATTCCCTACTTTTGTCTAGGACACAGATTAGCAATTCCTACTTCCGTTTTTTTTTAATTTTGTCCATGGCTCCCAAGTAAATAGATTACATTTCACATATGGTGATGTGCCTTTAACGCCAATAAGTTCAGTCGAAGACGTAGACAGAGATTCAATCTAATATATTGTTCTTCACACCATGACCCTAACCCTATCCCAAAGCCAGACACCTAACCCTATCCCTTTGTATAAATTTCAATGTATACTTAACACTATTAACTATAAAGTTAACTCACCATCACAGGCAATATTTGACCAACCGTAGCGTCAAAATTTGAAATCATGGAAAATAAATTCCATAGAAGAATAAATATGGTCAGAATTAATTCTAATTTCCTCCGGAAACATCTAAGATGGATTTTGATAAAATAACTAGAAATGTCAAGATACTCTAAAATGTCGATGTTACCAATAAACCCGTCAAAATGAATGCTTTTTCCCTAAGATTAGAATAGAAACATTTTTAGAACGGGTCTAATGGAATAATGATATCAATTCTGAAGTCTCTAGATGAAACGTAATGGACAGGAGCGCTGGAACAAACGAACATATCAACAAACACACGATAAAGTCCTTTGCCATCTTTGATAGCTACAGTTGTTAAATTAGAAACGACAAAAATGGAAAATTTAGCCTTTTTAAGCTATCAAGGGGGATAAATCTTAGTAATCTCTATGCTCCGGTATTTTATGACCGAATAAACAAGGATTACCGAAACATTCAGACACTGTTCCATTCGTGTTAACGTTAGGACTCAAGCAGATATCAATTAAACTTTGTTTTCGTCTAGGAATATCTTTTGCTTGATGTAATGAATAAAGATACCCCTAAAATGTGCCAACTTAGAGAATACTGAAAAAAAAGGATGATTTGTTACTTGATGACAATAGTGTAGGGTCTACATTCGTATTCATTTCTATCTATACTATACTGACTGATTCATCAAATGGGTTCGCTATTAAATGCAAATAATTGTGTAACCCGACCCCTTATCTATTTATCCTTTATAGATGCATATCTTATCCAGTTTCACACCAGATTGTACTTACTTAATCTCCAAACGTGACCTAATGGGTTACGGGTTTATGTAGGATTTGTTTACAGCTGTTCAAAAGACTCTGAAGGTCTCATTGCCTTTTCAAATATTTACTCTGCAAGTAAAAAGTAATATAAAAGCTAGCTCGAAGTGTTTGTATTTTTTCATTTATACAGGGTATAAATACTGAAGATTTTATTGAAATCAGCCGATTAGTTTGGGGTGGGGCTCTGATAGATTTTTTTTTAAATCTACATGTGTCAACACGTGTTGCGATTTGTCAAAAGTCTTTGGATATCAGTAAAGTAAACAAATTATACAATGCAATGCTTATGTAAGCAAAAATAAACAAATTTTGATACAAAAGACGATCTAAAATGGCCCACAAATATATAAAATTTGAATTTTTTTAGAAAATTTCAGAGGCCCACAAAAAAACCCTCGGTGGCCTACTTTTCAGCCACAGCCCACTTGCTGCCGATCCCTCGACTATAAAATTATCACCCCTACTCCATCCATTTAAGTTGAACGTTTATATCCACGCATGTTGCCTCTTGCTAAAACTCTGTGATAGTTGCTTTTTATCGAATAAGAATAGAATTACATCCAAATAAATTCTGGAAATCACAGTCGTTTACAGAAAATTGAAAAAAAAATTGAAATTAATAGAACCAATTAAAAACGACAAAAAGCAAGCATTATGATTTGATAGAAGTTAATTCTAATAAACAAACTTTGTAAGGAAAACTCAGACCTTTGGTTGTACAGTCAGACTCGATCTCGCATCACAATTCTCCATTTACTATAGGCCAAAACATTCATTCATTTTTTTGGACTTATAGGCGTATTCCTCCCTTGGACAACCTATACTCCCCCTAGGGGTGAATTCTTCATCCTCATCCACTGGCAATCTCTGCTAGCCCTTTTCCTTTATTTTCTCATTCTCTCCCTTAAATTTTCCAATTTTTGTTGCCATCCCTGTTGTAATGTAGTATTAGATTAGTTATATATATCATTGGATTAGTTTCATTTGTAAAAATCCTTCCTCATCCTCAATAAACTATGTAAATTTTTATCATAATACTTATCTTTCTTTTCGACCCATTCTCTTCGTATCTTCCTATTATTCGAAGTTGATTTAACAAATTGAACACAACGAGCGAAATGCCATCAATAGAGGTGAATTTAGAATAATTTTGATAAACAACACAGGTAAGGAAAATTCAGACCTTTGGTTGCACAGTTATATTCCATTTCGCATTACCCAGCTTCAGCATGATGAGCACAAATCTTCACACAAGGCTTATATATATATATATATATATATATATATATATATATATATATATATATATAATATATATATATATATATATATTCTAGATAATTTTACAGCTTTAAACAGTAAACATGGAAAACTTTTTCATGATAAAGGTTGTGTCTCCTCAGCCACCTATTTTCCAATATCTGTCAATGCAATTTATGTAATTTTCTTCACTTGTTTTTCTTTTTCCTAGTTTCACATTCATGTTGTCATTATGGTACAATGTACATTTTTTCTCTTGTTGGGATCATCAGTTGTTTATCATGTAACCGTTTCGGGTTTTTTTAAAAACAAATCAGTTATATTATCATAGCACCCTATCGAACATCACCTCCCTTTCTTATCATATAGTTTATGTCATTCATGCAGTTTGTCATCTTATATAAGTGAGTATATTAATTGTATTGCATATTGATATTGTTTTGTTTTTTTTTTTCATTTATTTACGTAGGTACCCCAAGAAAAAAATATTGAACGATGTTAATATGTATATATGTGTGTGTGTGTAAGTGTGTAATTTTGTTATATTATATTAAATGCTGTTTTATCGAATCATTGTCACAGACACTCAAAAACAATTAATTACATATGTGTATGTGCGTGTATATGTGTGTTTTTGCGAGGTTTGTCCCGAAATAGAGAGCTGGTCATACGGCCTTGATATATCTTGGCTAGCAAATCAGAGCACTTATCGCGCATGTGGTAACTCGCCTTCTGTGTGATCATCGCATTCTCAATGTCTGTTCTCCATTCTCCGTCCACTTTTATTTCATATAAGACGTCTCATCACCCGAGACTGCTGGCCAATCCCTAGAGTTTTGATTTAGCTCCCTTCAAATCCTGGCATTTCCCAACGCTAAAATTGCTGTTGGAACGACAATATCGGACCTGTGGACAAGATTAAGAAGAATACGAGGTGGCATCTGATGATGATTTGGGAAAAAAGGACTTCGCAGACAATTTTAAAAATTAGAAAGGGTAATAGAAGAAGTGTGCGAGGTTTTAAGTATATTGTACATCTACATCTGCATAGGATAACAAACCTCCATGAAATTATCAAAAGAAGAAAAAATATAGCGGAGAATCTCTCCAGGTTGTTGAGGTTCCTGTAGAGTAAGTTCAACCTCCAAAAACTAAGAAATTCCATTAAATTTAAAAAGAAGAGTATACAACCAATGCATCCTCCCGATAGTCACCTATAGATTTCAAACATGGAACCTAAGCCAGAGACTGACCCTCAAACTGAGAACCATGCAACGTTCACTTGAGAGAATCATGCTCAACATCACGTGGAGCGATCACAAGACAGTGCAACATATTAGAGAAAAAACAGGAATCAGATATCATAGAATCAATTAGAAAACTCAAATGACAATGGGCTGGTCATGTTGCAAGAATGTCAGAAAACTGCTGGATCTCGGAACTCACAACGTGGATCCCCAGAGATCATGAGCAAAACGTTTGCAAGCAAAAACAAACAAACAAATATTGCGTGACAAAATAGAAAAGAAAGTATTGGCTCAGCCACGCCCGTGGTAGAAAAAAATGGGAGGTTTATGTCCGGCAATTCATCTTAAAAGGCTGATGCTGCAGCTGTTGTTGTTGTTGTTGTTGTTGTTGTTGTTGTTGTTGTTGTTGTTGTTGTTGTTCTTCTTCTTCTTCTTCTTCTTCTTCTTCTTCTTCTTCTTCTTCTTCTTCTTCTTCTTGATGATGACGATGATGATGATGATGATTATATTTTTTTCCGTTAACATTAAATGGTTTGATACTTTCTGGACAGACTCTGTATAATCTAAAATATGAGAACCGACAAAAACACGACAGTTTCTCTATTTACCTACTTTTCTTGTCCCCCAACCCGACTGCATCCGGTTGAACTTTGCTCGAAAGTGGTATTGACTGATAAGCACAAAATAGACACAAATAAAAATGATTCAATTAATTATTTCCCTTTTGCTTTTCAGATCAGTAAATTGGTGCTGAGTAAATTAATCATCATTTCTCACTCGGTCGATTAGCAGTATTACCAACTCAAAATATATTTTCGCGCTAAATCGACCTCGAAAAAACGTCGAAAGAAAACAAAACGTGCGAAAAAACAAAACACTCTCAGTCATTTTATGGCCATTTCTAATGGCTAAAAATGGTTAGATTTGTCTCCAGATAGCTAGAAAGTAGCTAAAAATTGTGTGGGATTGCTGGGAAATGGCGAAAAATAGCCCTAAATGCTGGATATTCTTGTTGCCAGAAAAAAAGATTGCTTACAGAAAACATAAAAAGGAGGAGAGGAATTGCAGCGATTAAGAAGAGATGGAATCAATTTGCGATAAACAATTTTATCTATGCGCAAACCTCCCTTCTTTTCATTTTTTTACCTCTCAAAATCGTTTTTGCCGAAAGATATAATTTTGGAAAAAGAACCACAGAAAAATACGGTCTTGTTTATCAACAGAAACTGAGGAGAAATTGTTTACGCGAAATTCTCATTGCTAGTAAACCTTCAGTCCGGGACGCAAGCAGAGATATCTTTAATCTAAGATATATTGTTCTCCAAATTGTAACCCTAACCATAACCCCCAGACCTATCCCCGATCCTAACACTTAACCCTAATCCTTGGTATGAGTTTTGGAGCGTACTTAACATTTTTAGCTATAAATTTAACTCGCCTTCGCAGTCAATAATTGAACAACCGTAGCGTCAAAATTTGAAGTCATATAAAAGAAAATTTCATGGAAGAATAAATATGGTCAGAATAAATTTTATTCATGACATCATCTAAACATGTAAGTATTCCAACATTCTCCAGAATCTAGCTGTAATTAATTAACCTGTCGAGATATAGTCCCAAAAGACCCCCAAAAAGCTTTTTTTCCTAAAATTAAAATACACATTTTTAGGATGGGTTAAATGGAATAGTGATACCAATACATTTTTCATCCATCAAGTGGTTTAAATTATAGCAATCTTATTATGTGGGTTAAGTAAAATTTCTTTACAGCTTTACCCCTCACCCTAACCTTAATTGTTTGCATGAATTTTGGAGTGTACGTAACACTGTGAAGTTACGTAGAAAAATGAAAAATCGAACCTGTTCTGTCTTCAAGGGGGATAACTCTTAGTAGTCATTATGCTATTGTACTTTACGACTAAATAAGCAGGGATTACTGATTTTTTTTTTATCCGTAGTTTATCTTTTGTGAGTCCAAGGCGCAAGGAGAGATTAGTAGAACTCAGTTCTTGACATATCTTTTGTATATTTAGTTTCAGTTGCTTTCCGGAAAATAACTTGATGTTTCTTACTGTGTCTAATGTTGATTAAATGTTTGTTTGTTTTCTGTACTTTTTTTCAAAACTTTCAGGGAAATGTTAGGAGTGGTCGAGAGAAAAGAATCGTGAGCTGTAGATGTAACTGAATCTTATACACCGACTGGGAAAACAAGGCAAACACGATGTACAGCAAAAATTGTAATCGTTCGTTATTTGGTCTCAAAACACCATGGCATAAAGATAGCCAAAAGTTATACCACTTTTTGGCTAAAAATTGCTGGAGTTTCTAGTTAAGTTTCTCACTAAATATATTATGTTTGCTTCGGGCAGATTAGTTGTTCTCGTCGCCGTTCTTCAAATGTAAGATATTATTCTCGAAACCCTACACCTAACCCGAAGCTCTAACCCTTAACCCCAACCCTTTATGTGAATTTTGGAACACTGATAATATTTTTAGGAATGAAATCATGTGGAAATTTTAAAAAAAGAAAGAAATGTAGTCATTGCGAGCCATCAAAGAGGGTTGACTTTTGACAATCCTTATACTATGTTATTTTAGGATCAAGTGAGCAAAAGTTACAGAAAAAAATCAATCTCTTGTTAATACCCTGCGCCGATTGAAAGTCTCTTTCTTTCCCAGAATGCTAAAGAAATTTGGAATTAAATTCGATGTATATAGATAATGGGAAATTTTAGTAATTTTCATAAGTGCATTCATTTGCACGACTGGTAGACCGCCGCCTCAGAGTTACGTTGATTCCAAACTATCTATCTGACCCTTTCCATCTCTGCTTTCCTGGACTCTCTTTCAAATTAATAGGGCTCTCTTATCTCTCTCCCGTCAGTGTTATTTAACATCATGTAGGCCAGATGCCAAAACGAATCCAGTTACGTAGATTTCAAACTTATTCCTAGGCGGAATCCTCTAGACCCTTCTACAGCTCTGCCTTTCTTTACTTTTTGTCAAATAAATAAAGGTCTTCTAGCTCCAACTCGTTAATGCTATTTAACTTCACAGTTGTCAGATTCAATTACGAATAGTTCTTGATATCTTTTATCATGAATCCCCGGATTATGATAAAGAACTCAAAGCAGAATAAAAGCTTGAGTATTTATTCGAGGGGTTCAATTTACAATATGATTTTTTCCTAATTTGATCCCTCATTTTTGTTCAGGTTTCATTTACGATCACCAAGAAAATACAATTGCTTCAATTCAGTAAATTTCCGCCCGTAAATCTGTATTACCATAACTCAAGGATGGCTAGAACTGTGACCATCTTATTTTTGCATTTACTAATAAGACCCTGGAACATGTTTTTGGAGTCTGCTTTTGCCATCTCCACGATAATATTGATATGACTCCTTTGCACCAATCTACCAATATGATATTAAAAGTTTGATTCTGTTTATTGGTATGTGACCTGTAAAAAGCCAAAACGGAGTAGTGTAGCCAGAAGTACAGAATCAAGGGGCAAATAGGGTCAGATATGAAGGCCAAAGATCTGACTGTAGACTCTCTGCAAGAATTAGTAGGAAAACCCACCTGCCAGAAGGATATTTACAAACTGCAACGCCTATGATAGAGAAATGTGGTGAGTCTTTGGGAAGGTATATGTTCAAGGACAAACGTTGAAAGACTGATGATGATGATGATGATGATGATGATGATGATGATGATGATGATGATGATGATGATGATGATGATGATGATGATGATGAAGAATAAGGAGAAGAAGAAGAAGAAGAAGAAGGAGAAGAAGAAGAAGAAGGAGAAGAAGAAGAAGAAGAAGAAGAAGAAAAAGAAAGAAAGAAGAAGATGAAGAAGAAGAAGAAGGAGAAGAAGAAGAAGAAGAAGAAGAAGAAGAAGAAGAAGAAGAAGAAGAAGAAGAAGAAGAAGAAGAAGGAGAAGGAGAAGAAGGAGAAGGAGAAGAAGAAGAAGAAGAAGAAGAAGAAGAAGAAGAAGAAGAAGAAGAAGAAGAAGAAGAAGAAGAAGAAGAAGAAGAAGAAGAAGAAGATGAACTACGCAATAAGTCACTTGCATTGTTAGATTCTGTTTAGTTTCTTCATATTTTGCTATTCTATTTAGAAATAAGAACCCATTCTACGGTCTTCTTCTGAGACAAAACCGATATAGTGAAAAAAGCCGTGGAATTGAACGGCTGAAGTGTTGTGGTACCAACAGAAGCAACGAAAAAATCATCAGGTCGAGTATTCATTAATTAAAAACTGTCACCTGACCAACGTCTTATGGCATACCGTGTTGGGGGTGCCCAATTCTTCGGTTAAAAAATTGAAAAGAGGAGTGAACTATGAATAAGCTATTTCCTTCGTCTTTTGTTGAGGAAGTGTTCACAGAATTTTTAGAAACGAATAAACGTTTTCTCAAAGTATAACAAGGAATAACTATTCTAATCTCCCGATCTCTAGCTTCATTGATGTGGCCTGGACACGTGATATATTCATAGCCAACCATCCAGCCATACCAACTTGAAAACTGAAGAAACCTTGTTGACAGTTATAGATAGTTTATAATAGTCTGAACAATGTTTGGGATGACAATTACCAGATTCTCTAAAAGAAAAGTAGTAGGAGGAGGAGGAGAAGGAGAAGGAGGAGAGGATGATCAAGAAGATCAAGAAAAAGGGGTAGTAAGAGAAGAAGAAGAAGAAGAAGAAGAAGAAGAAGAAGAAGAAGAAGAAGAAGAAGAAGAAGAAGAAGAAGAAAGGAAAAAGAAGAAATAGACGAGGAAGGAAAAAAGAAGGAAAAGAAGAAGGAGGAAGAGGAGGAGAACAACAACAACAGCAAATTGAAGAACAAGAAGAACATCACCAAGATCAAGAAAGAGTAGGAGGGGAGGAGAGGTGGAAGAAACAGTAGGAGGAGGAAGAGAATGAGAAGAAGAATAAGAAGAAAAGAAAAGAAGCGAAAAAGACGGAAATGTTGACGAAGAAGAAAAAGAAAACGACATTGAAAAAATCAGTCAATAAAACAACAATAAAAAACAAACAAAAGAAAACTCTGCGCTAAAAATTCTTCATGTGACTACCATCTGGTACAGCATCAATTAACAATATGCAAAACAGATGATCCAGATGAGAGTTGGTTGGAGACATCGTGGCTGTGGCGTCCGGACTGAGTAAGAAAACGTTTCTTGTCAATATGGAGCCAACAAGGCAAGCAGACAGTCGGGCCACCATGTTTGCAAGCCAAGGCTGGACTTCCATTTTGCAGGCAGTGAAGTCCAAACATCGTTCGATTGATTATTTCTGTTTGCTGAATTGAAGAAAAATAACCGGCCACCCAGGTGGCGCCACCACATGCGTTTTCAAGAAACTGTCAACAAAAACTGTCACCAAAAATGTCAACACACGTTTCTCCAGATTTTAAAAGGATCTGGCTGACTGGCTACCAATGTAAATTGCACACGTACAGGCTACACCAGCAGAGCTTGAGAGCTGATGATTTCATCATTCATACCCTATTATGTCCAGAAAAAAATTCTACACGCCCCTATCTGACTTTTCCCAGTAGGGGTTCAATTTGCAATGTAGTTTTATGCTAAATTATTCACTTGGTTTGTCTTTGGTAGTGTTCACACTTGTTTTTTCGTTGTTGTTTTTTTTTAGTCTTTTTAGTGACAGAAGTTGAGAGAAGTGACTTACTTATTGATCATCTCTTTTCCAATTATTTTTAATTGATCAGCCCAACAGGGCAAAAACGTTGGTCACTTGACAGTTTCTATTTAAAGATAAGCCTGTTTGTATAACATTATCCGAATGTTGACTATTCCTGTAAAAGCTTCTCCTCAGCTGAAATGGTGTAAAGCGAAGAAGTGATCATCATTGATTTATTTAGGAGCATGTTTATCCCATGGCCACCCCCCCTAAGAAAAATTGTGTAAACGGTATGTTAGGCTGAGCCATCGGAGGTTTAGACAGTAGTTGGTACAGGAGACTGGGGTGTAAGAGAATAACAAGTTGATCTCTGCTTTTATAAAGCCTCGCCGTGTAACAATTATTATTTAAACGCTATTTTCGTCCATCATCGTTTTATGTAAAAGTAAGAAAGGGGAGTAAAACAAGATTTTGAATAGTGGGGAAAATCTATGTAATGTAACCTCTCTCTCTCTCTCTCTCTCTCTCTCTCTCTCTCTCTCTCTCTCTCTCTCTCTCTCTCTCTCTCTCTCTCTCTCTCTCTCTCTGACGGCTTGTGTCTTGTCTATCATAACAAAACTAGAATGTACCTGTCAGGAATTTCAGGGTTATTTATGTATGTATGGAGCCTAAAGCTATTTCATTAGGTAATGTATCTTTAATAATCCAAATTCTAATTTTTATCACAGTCCTGACTCATCCCAAGCCATTTAAAGTCTGATCTAAATCGAAGTCTTAAGAGTTTCTATGAGACATAATTTCAATTGTTATGCTATAATAGGAAAGTAAATTAACTCCTATTTGAGCCTGAAAAAGCATGAAAGATCTCATATAAGCTCATCATATAGTTAGATCGGCGCGCTCTCTACTGAATGGACGAAGGGGGACTGTGTTTGCTTAATACTCCTAAGTAGGAAGGACGCACCTCGAAAATAGACATTTGAAATTCTGCTTTTTGTGCAATGATAGAATCCCATTTTTGTTACTGTTGACTATCTTCTCAAGAGATAACGTCTTCCTGTGTCGGACAAGAATAAAAGGAGATAATTGAATATAGTTTTAAGAAATGACATCGATATTCAAATATTTTCTCAGACAATTGAACCCCTTTTTTGGAGAGGGACAAATGTTTAATCGCTGACAGCTAATTGTTTCTGTTAGTTTATATGGGACTAGTTCTCTCACCTTCTAAACCTTTTTTAATTCCTGTGAATGTCATTTTAAAGCTGACGTTTTAGATAAATAATACAGTAAAATGCTTTGGTTTCGACAGTTCTGGATATCTAATGCCACTACCTGTCGTATTTGTTGATTTTTCTCAAGACCTTTGGTTTAGTGTGAATCCCCAGATTCATTGACAGAATGATAAGACAAGTGGGAACCCCGTACATCTCAGAGAAACAATTTTAAAAAATGCAGCTGTTGCAAGAATCGAATCTGCGACCGATAAGGTAGCTGCTTTAACGTGACATTGCTCTTACCATCGAACTAAACAGTCAGCTCGATTAAGAAGAATGAAAAGGCGAATTTGCATCGCTATTCGGAAGAAATGCAAAATAAAAAGGTGATTTGGAAACTCCCCACTCCAAATCCATAATGCAATCTTCGGCAATGAAACCGATTCGGGGCCCAATCGAATTCTCCTGATAGTCCTGCTTTTAAGGGTCAAATATTACAAGGAATTTGTAAAATACGCCAGAATTATGACAGTTTCAACCAACGAACCATGATATGAGGAGATCAATACTAGATAAGGATACGTGATCTGATGCACACTTCCGAGTATTAACAATCAGATGTTATTATAATTATGCAACGATTAGGTGACAAAATTATGAACCTTCCAACCAATAAACCATAATATGAGATCAATATCAGTCGAGGATCTATCCAAGTGAGTTCTTTGGCTTGATTGTCCCCTTTACATGAAAGTGGTCAGAGGTGATGATGTCTTTATGCTATGAATGAGATTGGAATTCGATCAAACGTCTAAATCCAACTCAAGTCCCATTGTTCTCTTGTGACTAGCCACTGTTCGTCATACAAAAATATCTGCGATGGAAGAATCCAGAAACTTATTATGAGAAAACGAGTCTTGGTTGTAATGGGCAGTCTTCACATTGGAATAAATTTTGTAGGATTATTTGGAGACTTACTTTCTGGTAGAGGATACGCAACATCTCTTGGGCAAGTAGAGTGACTACATCTGGCTGAGCAGACACTATATTCAAGCGTTTTTGTCTCACATGTTCTCAGTATGTCCTTCAGGTCACTTCAGTAGCATCGTGCACTTTGATTCTTACGGTATAGGAAGAATACATTGAAGTCAATTCAGACAACCTCACCATTAGTGAGTGTTGTACCATCTATAATTCAAATAGTGATTCACTATGCTTGAGCTTTAAGTGCTCATGCTTCAGTTCGTCTTCATCATCGGAATCGGTGACTTCAAGCGGTACATTTGAATTCCCCAGCGGATGGTTGTGTTTCTCTTTACCCTAGATCGCACCAACTGTGCAAGGTGGTTGCCTGTGCATGTATATGTAAGGTGGTCAAATAAGAATAGATCATCTATCGCCTTACTGAGGGTCATTTTGTTATTCATAAATCATCCAATATGTTCACTTGAATTGTCATATATCAGGCCAAGGCGCAGATTGGTTAAGTAATCAAACTGAACTTAGGCTTCTTGGACAGTCCACAGGCATTTCAAAGGTGGCTATTAGCTGATCTGAAAGTACTTGGAATGCTGGAAGTATGTTCAATGATGATGACCAACAAATAGAGTCAAAGCATTATGGAATCGTTCCCAGCTTTCAGAGAGCATTTCTGAAATACGTAAAAGCTCTATCAACTTCCCAAGATATGGGGAACCCTTTTACAGGTGTACAGCAAAGAACT
Source organism: Thysanoteuthis rhombus (assembly GCA_963457665.1). Taxonomy (NCBI): domain Eukaryota; kingdom Metazoa; phylum Mollusca; class Cephalopoda; order Oegopsida; family Thysanoteuthidae; genus Thysanoteuthis; species Thysanoteuthis major. The sequence goes on along the minus strand of OY735226.1, from coordinate 10,682,062 downwards.
GTTTACCCGGGACACCAAGGTTCAACAGCATAGGAGTTCTACACAATTTTTAAAATGTGAACCAAGCAGTACTAAGCATTCACTGATGAGATACTGATAGATTCAAGCAGATATCCTTGTGAAACATACCTAAATAATCATTCCAAGTCACCTTCCTCCAGAGTTATGACGAAATCTCTACCACAACTTCAACGTCTAAAAGATGAATGTTCCTTCTTTTCAAGACTGTTCATATCTTTTCAGGTCTGAGCAGGAGACTTTGAATAGTTTTTCTGTCATAAAAATCAATTTTCACCCCTATCCATCCTAGATACGGATCATTGAGAAAAGGGTTTGCTTGATCTGACCGTCTGAAAACTCTTGAAAGATATTCAGAGCAATTACAGACAGCACCAGAGGTTCAGGTTAAACTGTGTGATGGGGATGCATTACAAAGTATGTTATCTGCAGACCAGAAAGCATTCAGCGATTGTGCTTACAATATTTTCCATCCATGCCCAGTAAACCAGCTTAAATAAGTTGACAGAAGTAATATGGTATTGGATATATACTTTGAATACGGCTTTACATATGATGTGTTTGAGCCCCGTGGCTTAGAAGTGGGATCTGTGAAGAGATGCTCCTACCAAACACCCCTATACCATAAAACTAGAAAACTTTCTCAGCTTTAATGCAAGCAAGGAAGAGCTATTCAGGTTCCCAGCATTAAGAATCCAGATTATGTACACCGGACAAAATAATCACCATTAGTATATGCGATGATAGAATGGCCCTCAAATGATAGAAACGTACATGATGGGCTCTTCCTCTGTGATTAAGCTGATTTCTTTACGCAGAGCATTGTAGAAAGGAAAAATACGAGAAGGTCCTGATAAGATCAGTTGACATTATGTAATTGTCCTCGTTGTGACTGAACTGATGTTCTATGTATTATCTGTGTTATTCGGTGTCCTTTTTCTCTTAGAATAAAGGGAAAAGATCAGTATGGTAAGCCTGGTAGATATATTGCCCTGGTACAGATGCATTCCTAGCATCTCTGAAATGCTAACTGATGTAAGTGAAGCTGCATGAGGTTGAAAGATCTGTTGCTGTAATATACTCTAATTCATGTTCCTTGAGTAGATTCAATGCAGCTACGGTGAAGTTTTTTCGCCACGGATCGTATGACATTGAAAATATTCCAACAACTCAAGCAGCTCATGCGCAGCGCATTATATATGAGTTGTATCAGGCTGCATATGTCTGGTGCCAACGAAATCTAATTGTCCAGCCTGTCATCCCTGAACCATCCAACCGAGGCTGGGCATTAGTTGACTAAACATTGTGGCCACACGGGACCAATCTCACTGAAACATCAAAATGTCGCATGCAGAGACTGCTAGAAGTGCAAAGATACTCAGTCACACTGCACTGAGCTTCGCTCCTGTCAAGGAGCTGGCTGATTTGTTAAAATATTGATCAAATATATAAACATGTCAAGATACAAATACAAAGTTATGACAAAAAATGAGTCCATAATTAAATCATGAATCATTGGTCTGATCACTCATATGATATATATAACATTAGATTAGGCATACTTTGAAATAATTTTCGAATTTGATGCTTTTGTCATGAACTGTATGATTTCTGTCCTGACAGCTGGGCTATGAGCAGTATTTTTACATAGACAAACCATCGCTTGTATAAAAAAAAACAACACTGCTTGTAAGTAATGTTATATTGATTGCAACCAAATTTGACTCTACTTGCATAATGTTCCTATTTTAACTCTCAAAACCGACTGATTAGAAACAAACCTGCCTGTTCTCATTCCTACAAGTACTATATATATATATATATATACATATATATATATATGACGAAATAGAATGTTTGTTACGCAAACATCTCTATGTTTCTGCTCTGGGTTTCTTCCAGCGGATAATTTGATAAATTTTAGATCTCTCTTCAGGACTTTTGGGTTGGGGGTATTTCTAGGATGTAGGACCTTCTTCTTACTCTATTTACATATCTTTTCTTTTTCATTTTGCTTCTCCTTGTTTAGTGGTAGGGCACTGCTTGTTATGTTCTTTCTGTTTTACATAATTGAGATACTTTGCTCGCTGGTAGTTATGAATTATAGATTAGCAGGAAATACTGAAGGCATTTTCTTTATCAGTATATTGTTAATACATCAGCTCTTTTTGATATGTTTCCTCTCTGAGTGTGTTTTACTCACACTTGAATTTTCCCCAGTGGTAGGGTTAACCTTTACAAGACCTTACTTGATGGTTTGATTATTCTTGGTATGTTCTGTTTCTACATCTCTAAAATGATTATGAAAAAGTTTTTACTTGTTCTCACAGTGATTAAAGGTATCAAATAATAATTATAATCTTAACAGTAAATGCATGTCGATGAAGTGAGGTGGAAAATTTTTGCTTTCTACTTATAACGCCTCAATTGAATTGTCTGTACCTCCCTTTTCTTTCTTTTTTTCACTTTTTCCTCTATTTTCATCTTTTTTCTTACTTCCTTCTTTTACTCTTTCTTCTTTTTCTTCCTTTCTTTCTTTCCCTTCCCTTTTCCTTCTCCTTCATTTCTTTTCTTTCTTTCTCTCTTTTCATTAAACTTCTTTTCTAGCCTATCTTTTTCCTTCCTCCCTCCCTCTCTCTCTATCTATCTATCTATCTATCTCTGTCTCTCTCTATCTCTCTCTATTTGTCTGAATCTAAAGTTAGTGTTCAGATTTCCATCCAAAGGGTATCGAAGATTTTACTTATTCATGAGTACTTATGTCTGTATAGAGTTGCTTCGTACTGCACAAGGCCAAACTAGTGAAGGGACATTGTGGTACGCTAATTTTCCAATTAGGGAGGACTGGTCAGCCTTGAAAATCCCAATTCAAAGCCCAGGCGTTTACCAATGTTTGAACACCAACTTCCGACGTAATTAATTCAGCCACGAGTCCATATATTGGAAACCCTCAACCAAAAATGTCACCAAAACAGTCAAGATAAGTTTCTCAAACTTTTTGCCGGATGTGCGTATATATCTATCTGTGTATGTATTGCGTGTACTGGTCACACAGATTGTGTGAAAGGGGTCGGGATTTGAATATTCACCCCTTGTTGCACCTACAGAAAACTCTTTTTCAAAATCCCCCTACCAAAAACAGGTTTTTAGTAGCAATTTTAATTTACAACTTTTTTATTCTCAGACCCCTCCACCGCCAACCCCTAGATGTAGTAGGGGTCAGGAGCTCGTGGATTCCTCAGTAAAGGTAAAGAAGGAAAAGTTGGGTATGTTGGTCTTATTTTGAATTTCTGACTGCCAGGTAACTTCTTTTGTGACTAAGTTCCAGATTCTTACGGAGGGTTATGGTATTGCATTTTGCTCGATGTTAGCCATGTATCAAGTTCATCACAATTAGTTTAAAAGAACGGGAAATCTAAAAAGAAATTGTTGGAAGGTCCGACGTGCTCTATGGCAGGGATATGTTTTACCACTGGTTCTGAAACCTTTGAATGTATATTTCAACTTGACAACTGAAATTTGCAGAAGCCAACTAGTTACAATTGGTACTTTATTGACTATAATGTTCTTGCACAGATTGGTATGAATTTGTTGACGCACTTTCATAGAAAAGGTACGAGTTACTCAGGATTACTCTGTTAACTTACTGGCTGTTGAATGCTGTTAAGTCAACAGGAAAAGCAGAATTAAGTTTACACTTCAAGCTAAGGTGGGTGGAGGCAGGCACATAACAACATTCTCTTTGTCGATGTTAGAAATGTTGACTTTGGCGGGAATGACAAATTTACCGCAGAATTTTTCTGGGTTGCCTCAAATAGCTGACAGCAAACTACTTGTCATCTTTGTCAATTACTTGAGTTACAGTGAAATTTTTCTCGGCAACCAATTTTGTCAGACAATAATCACTAATATCCTGCAATATGTGTTTATCAAAATCAGTGTGTAGGAACAAATCTGCAATATTTTCAACATAAGGGCTGTCATCCCCTTGAAAGTAGTCTCAATCCCCAAGATCACTGTTATCAAATTAGGTGGTCTCTTGAATTATACGCTCAAATACCTTCATCGATCTCCTCCATCTTCCTGTTTCAATCGACAGCTCGAGCAAACGTTATTTGGATGTGCAGCATTTCTGAATTGGATTAGTGTTGTTTTAGGAATAAGCAGATATTTTGAAATATCTTTCCATTTTCAAAAAAAGAAGGATCAACATGAGTCTTGTATCTGGTTAGGCTTCCCACAGAGTTGATCCCTGATAGCAGGATCAGTCTGAAAATAGCTTTTTTAAAGACATGTTGCCCTCACTAACGAATTTGTAACACTTACTTACGAAGCAATAATGATGTTTTGGACTCAAGATGGTTGATCTATGGAACTACTTTCTCACATACCTCCACTGCTCTTCTCTTTGACTTCTTGTTTCAGTCAACAGCTCAAGCGAACTCTGTTTGTCAGATGTGAAGCATAATTGCAGGGTTCAGTGATGTCTTGGGAATATGCTGGTCTTTTGAAAAATCTCTCCACTTCTCATTCCAAATCTGCTCCAAACCAAACCAAAATAACGTCGTATGCTGCACTGCAAGTCTTGTGCCGATATTTCCTACCATTTTTTTATCTACAAAAAGGTTTACACACAATTACCATCGACCTAGATCTTCTAAAGACAAAATTAACAAATAGTCCCTGTATATCAAATGCTTTCTGTGACAACCATAGTAGTCTCACTTAGAATATAGATTAGCTCTACGAAGGAGATACATGGGGCAGGCTGGACCACCGAACTAAAGCAGTTCAACGTATCCCAAACCCTTTAGTCTATCTTGCCCCATGGCATCATTCTCACAGTCAATGTAAAATACACGTTGAAGGCAAAGTGTAAACACCATAAAGTAACGACTTACCGTGCACAATTCATGACAGATTAAGACATTATGATATTCATAGTCTAGATTTTCAGTACTTGCAGGGAAATTACACTATTAAAGAAAACTGCCATAATTGTTGACAGATGAAATCACAAAAATTATCATGGCGAACCGGTAGCTTCCACAAGGCTGAGAGGAAAGATTGGTCAACGAACTTGCAAAGAAGAGAGCTTGGAACTACTATCGCTGAGTTACCAAAAGAATTATTTGTCGTCCAATGTTCCCACTCTCTCCTGTCATTTGATATGAGCACGTATAGATTAGTACCACCCAATAAGACTAAATCAGGATTCGCGACCCCAGGTTGGGAATTTTAGAAAATGAGTAAGAAAAAAAAAAAAAAAAAAAAAGGATTTTTGACAATTCATTTAACTTCATTTGTAAAGCATCATCAGGTTTGTGCCATTCTAAAAGGAGAATGTGAGGGTCTTCTTACGAGAGTTTCCAGTGCATCTTTGAATATAGTAATAGCTCAATCTAACCCACGAAAGATTAGTACCAAAAATTCAATCATGAGAGGATTACCATCATCCAATCGGGTCAAGTGAAGATCGGTACAATCAAAAGGAAATGTGGTACTGATCTTTATTGTACTCACCGAGTGTGAACCTACTCAGTCTAATAGTCAATTAGTTTCTACCTACCAGTAGGATCAGTCTTATATCATCTCAAAAGATCTATTATCCTTACTGAAGGAGCCGTAACATCTGCCCTGAACAGCCATCCAAAATGGAAGCGTTTGATTTCTTAAACTAAAACAGGATTCTAATTTCATGAATGAAGGATTATCATGAGTCTTGAATATGATTAAGCTTCCCACAGAGATGATCCCTGACAGGAGGATCAGCCTGAAATCGGCTTTCTTTAGATATGTTGTCCTTACTAAAGGAGCCGTGACACCTGCCCTCAACAACCTTACGAAGCAAAAGCGTTCGATTTCTCGGACTAAAACAGGATTCTAATTTTAAAAGAAGAGAAATCTAATCTTAATTTGATCTCCTCCTCGCTCAAGCTCCTGCCAACAATTTCCATTTTCCTTTTAACTAGATTTGAGACGAAGCCAAGAGGCAAGTTTAAAATAACTCGTAATTGTCGATGAACGGGTCTATTCAGGTAGAAGTGCTTGGCTGATAGTCTGGTTTAACAAGTCATATATAAACCCGTGGCAAACCCTATCCGAAATATTGGCACGTACGAATCGACGCCCAAAAGAAAGATGATCTGTGTATAGAAGGAGAATAAATATTGGGCCCTTCTTATGTGTTCAAACAATCAACATCTGACCCTTGCCAAACCTCAGTTCTCAACTAAAACGATTCGATTTTCCCTCCTTTCTTTTACATTTCTAGATATCAATATAAATTTTCAATATTCTGTCGTGAGCTGGCACAGCAAAGGGTCAGGTCACGCCAAAAGCACTAGTTCTCTTTTGGTCATTGCAGTTACTGGTATACTTTTTATTTTTAAGAACTAAAAGAAAATATTCAGGTACTTTTTACTTTTAAGTAAAAAAAGACCTTAGATCTTACAGTACTGTGTTTGTCTGGAGACCTCCGAAAATTTTCTATGTTCACAATTGACTTATATAACTATAATCCTAACTGTTAGCATTAAACATGAAGTTTAACCATAGACACTAACCATGAACAAAGCAATAACTCTAAACAGAAAACTAACATTAGAAACTGTGATCAGAGGAAACCAGAAACACTAAATAGCGAAATATAATGCAGAAATATTTTGAATTTAATGCAGAAAATATAATTGCTATTAGCACAATCAGTAACAGCCTCTGAAAAGATTTTGTTCGTTTTTACTGAGACTCAACATTTTAAAAATCAAGGTAATAAGCTTGTTAATAGAATTTGATTATGGTTAATTACTGAATAGATTTAATTAGCCAGCCAAAAATGAAATGCAATGACCATAGTGCATAACCAACAAATAGCATTATCGGCAGAACAAGACAAAAAATAAACACCTGAGGAGGGTTAGAGAATAGACCAGTCAAAAAGTTACGAAAAATAATGACGTTACTTCTTTGCAAAACCGAAAAGACAGTCCTAAAAGTCAGACCATAGATGCGTAGATTCGATGTTTAGTGTTTTTGTAAACCCCTCATACAGAAGCTCAGTCTTTTCAAAGCTGACACATTTAAAAGCCCTTTCCTATGGAGGAACCTCCATTCAATGCAGATATTGAAATAAAATAGAATTTTATTCGTGCACTTGACGTGCGTTTGTATTCTCACGTCTTAAAATAGAATTCCATGTTCTGATAACGTAATGATAAAATGTCGCTTAAGCGACATCAGATTCATAGAAGAAGTTGGAGGGAGCGTCTTGTGGAGATAGCGTAAGGTTTTTGCCAAGTCGATTTGAAATAGATTGAATATTGCTCAGCAGTCTTAACATTGACTTGAGATCATCCCTAGTATTCCTGTACAATCTTTCCCTTCACAAGAGATTATTTGGCTTAAGACTATGCTAATAAATTTATCAATAAATAAACTGAATTGAAAATCTATCCTTAGACTTGACAAAGTCTGTCTGTTTTTATGTGATTTTAATTTGTGTTGTTATACAGTGTCACAGAAGTCATGAGGAGTCATTGCTTTCGCCTGATTATGACAGATAGAGATTAAATTCCCTTTGGGGTAACCTAAACGTAGCAGCAGACAATTTGTTAGCTTGAAAAAATCCAAACGATGCAGTTGGATACATTGACATATTCATAGACGGGGATGAGGAGCTTTTATCGACCACCTCAGCATGAACCTAATTTTTGATAAGATATTCATTTTAAAAATCACACTAAACCTATAAGTCTATACATTTGAGTGTGGACATCAATTGTAAAAACTTTCTGGGTGGTAATCCTGATTCCAGTTCTGTAGATCCTACATTTTGGGAAAAAAGGCTGATATGACAACTTTTTTGCTGGGGAGTTATAATCCCGATACGTCAGATCAATGATATCGACCACCTGAAGTTTTGGGAGTTTGAGAGCTTGAAACATTTGATAAGATATTTTTCAATCTACAGGTCGATTTAAATGGAGTATTGTGATGTTTATGGTCGCAACGATTTACAGAGGTCGCTTATTTAGTTGTTACTTATCTCTAATTGCTTCACAGTAACATTTCCCCTCTTTAAAGGTAAGTGTTGCAGTCTTACAGAGAGCAATTTTTAAAAAAATGAATTCATTGACTCAAACCACTACCCATATACTTTACTTATTTTCATATTTCTTCTTGAGAGCTTTCATCCAAATTCGTAAAATCAATGTCCAACAAATATATAAGGAGTCGATACTATCTCTACTAAATTATGCTGATATTAGGGTCACCCTATATACATATATTGAAAATCGATTTTATGTCAAATCTGAAGTTTGTTTTTCCCTGTCAACGCCACCAAGCACTTTCAAATATTTTTTGTTATCAGCGTGCAGCAGTGAACACTTGAAGAAATCCTCAGTTTAACAAAAATTCAATTTCAATTCAATAATACCAGAAATTCACGTCTGTCTATCCCGCAAAAGTTTATCGAATTCTAAGAAAGCTACAGCGATGGAGCAAAGAGGTCCCCCATAGCTTTCAATGAAATTTTGTGGAAATAATTTGACCTGGGGAAGGACTATGTACAACGACGGACGTTGAAAGACTGACGATGATGATGATGATGATGATGATGATGATGATGATGCCACAAAATAGATGATTGAATTTTAAGGCTGATCAATTCACTATTAACTCTCTCATGTCAGTTTTATATCCACACTGCGTATCGCTAAAATTGCGTGTCAGTCCACACGATATCTCCAAAAGTTCCTTTTGTATATTTGCTGAAGGGAGTGAAATGGGCTATCAAATCCAAGCACACTTACTTCCTTCCCATCGTAATCGTATATGCACATCACATAATGTCGCTAAAATTTTATGTCAGTCCACACGATATCTCCCAAAGTTATCAATGAATTTCAATCATATTTTTCTAGGAAAGTGAGCAATGGGCTACGAATGAAATGATTAATTTTGGGATTTAAATCTGTGCACAATTACTTCCCCTGACAATGATGTTGGTAGTAGTATGCTATCTCCAAGTGCTTTCTATTTTTATTTAATAGTTTTTTTTCTTTTTTCTCACAAACTAGAACTGTTGAATAGAAAACTAAAGATGAATAGAGTTGTTAGTTAATATAGGCTCACGCCATCACTTTCAATGATATGGGAGAATCATGATGAATAATGAATAGCATCAGCAAAAAAGTATCACCAAAATTCTAGATATCTTGTGGGAAGTTCTGGAAGGAGGAAGGTTACATTAACTATAGACCTACCGTAACTATGAGTCACGTATTTCTTTTTTTCATTCCAGCCACACCAACTTTGTCACCCAGACCTCTCAAGACATCTTCTTTTTGCCCCCTTATACATTAAGGATGCACTCAAAAAGAGACATCAAACTCTATATATATTTAAAGATTGAAGGGAAATGTCTTTATGGACATCCCTGGATATCATCATCATTATCATCGTCAGCCTTTTAGCATCCGTGGCTGGATATAGACCTACCCCCACATTCGCCAGACCTATTAATCTTTAACATCATGGAGCAAGTTTTTTGTGAAGTTATGTAGTTTGTCACGCCATTTTGTCGGCCCAGGTTCCAGATGTGATCTCTGGGGAAGAGTCAGTCCATCTCTTGTCCGCAATTTCCGCAACGCGATCAGCCGTTAGCTATTTAAGTTTTCTTATCGATTCTATGATATCTCAGACTCTTGTTTTTTCCCCAGTATATTGTGCTGTCTTGCGAACTCTCCCTTTTATTCAGAGCACGATTCTCTCATATGCACGTTGAATGGTTCTCGTTTGGTAAGGTTCCATGTTTCATCTCCATATGTGACTATCGGGAGGAGGTATTGGTTGTATACCCTTCTTTTTAGAACGAGCTGGAGCTTTCTCATTAAAAATATATACTTAACATTAAGATACACATTAATTCGGGAGATGAAAATGTATGAAACTTACTACAAGCTGTCAAGTCTTTCTGTACAAAGAAACGTTTACTACACGCATTTGTAAACATTCTTGTATTTTAGCTGATACTTTCTAAAAGTTCCCTGATTGATTTTTCTTTATACCAGATGATAAGATATGGATAATTTATTTCTTGCTCATACGTACCAAAAATGTGATCAGTGACCGATGTAAATGCCGAAATCCCTTCAACCAAGCTCGACTAAAAGAAGATGTCTATCTTAAATGTAAGAAGTCTACTTACATCTATTTTTCTTTAAAAAAAAGATGATGTGTTTTTATTATAATTTATCACTAACCCCATATATATATATATATATATATATATATATATATATATATATATATATATATATATATATATATATAATGTGTACTTTAGAGAGTGAGACAGACTCGGGAGTGAAGTTTCTGGTGGTAAGGTTTTATTAATCCTTATATGTCAATAGTCCATACATGTTTCGGGATTTCTCCCATCATCAGTGGTGCGTGTTATGTGAGTGTGAATTAAAATGTACCATGTGGAACCAGAGTCCACTGCCAGCGGCTATGCATTGTGGGTAAGTTTTGTTGTCAGGGCTACTAGAGGCCTCATGCTGAATGTAAGAATGACCAGCAGGTATTGGGATTTTGGTAAAGCAGCAGCAGTTGGACTTGGGGAGGGCAGAGTGTGTCAAGGTAGGGGGTAGTGTTGTGGAGGTGGATTTTTTAGTATGTTTGGGATAGTGTAGAAGGAGGGGTGGTGGGGTCAAGGAGCTACATAGGTATCTATCTATCTATATGTATATATATATATATATATATATATATATATATATATATATATATATATATATATATATATATATATATATATAATGTTTAATGAAATAGACCCAGTGGGTAATAAACTAGCTTGATCGCCAGGACATTGGTTTTCTTTATACCAGAGAACTTGGAAATACTGGAATAGTTTACCAACTCATGTTAAGATCAGTATAAAAATGATTTTAAGGATAACTTAGAGGGATAAATCAATTGGGCAACTTTGTTAGTCATTCTACGGCTCTCTTCAGGTATAAAATGTAATATTAGCAAGGACAGAGCGTCCCTCCGATTGGTCACTTTCCTTGATTGTGCAGGCAAGAAAACAATGTCAAACAGAAAAATGACATCTGAGCAAGGCCGTCGAATCGATCAGACAAAACGTTGGATCAATAATTCTGGAAGAGGGGATCAAATTGTTCGAAAAAATTGGTATGTTCATTAGTCTTCACAAAGTTTTGAATAATAGAAAAATTCAATACGGATTTTTTTTTAAAGACCTTATATTTTTTCCTTTTGAATTAAGTTTGAATTCTTGAAGTCACCAGTTCTGATGGAGAAGACACACTGAACCATGAGGAGTTGAAACTCGAGTGCAGTGAACCAGTATTTGAATTTTTAATACTCACTGCCTCCATAGGCACACCACTCACAGATGGTAAGGTTGTCAGAATTGGTTTCAATGTATGCTCAATATGATATCTAGTATAGAGTGCACAGTGTTGCTTCAGTGACCTGATGGGCATGGGGATTGTTAGATAAGAGCTCTTCAATATGGCATCTGCTCGGTCTGATATAGTCACCTCTACCTGCACATGAGATGTTGTTCTCTCCTCGCCAGAAAGAGTCTTCGAACATTTTCACAAAATTCATCTCAATATGCAAATCATCCATCATTGAAAAAATCTCTTTTCGTGATAAGTTTCCCGGTGCTTCTACTGCAGATATTTTGATATGGCAAACAGTGGCTGGTCACAAGAGAACAATGGGGCTTGTGTAAGATTTAGGAGTTCGATTGAATTCCAATCTCATTCATAGCATAAAGACATTAGCACCTCTGAGAACTTTCATGGAACGAGGACAATAAAGACAAGCAGAGTGGATCAGTATTAGTTTTGTAGATGCTCAAAATACTCACTGATGGTGAGGTTATCAGAATTGGCTTCAATGTATACTACCTATACCATAAGACTAAAAGTGCACGATGCTACTAAAGTGACCTGATGGGAATACCGAGATGTCAGACGAGAATGCTTGAATATAGCATCTTTTCAGCCAGATGTAATAACTCTGCCTGCACGAGATCGTGAGATTGTGTCTACCCTCTACCAGAGAGCTAGTCCCGAAGTAGTTTTACGAAATGCAATCCAATGTGAGAACCAGCCATCATAAACATTGCAGATATTTTTATACGACCAACAGTGGCTGATCATTAAAGAATATAGGGGCTGGTGTAGTGTTTAGATATTCGAAGGAATTCTAATCTCATTTATAGCATAAAAACATAATCCTCTCTGAGAACTTTGATGCAACGTAGGCAATCAAGCCAAAGTAGTCTCTTGGATAGATTGTCAACTCATTGTCTCCTTATCTAATATAGATCTCCACATATCATGGTTCATGGGTCGAAACGTTCATAATTTTGACACATTTTGTATTATCCTTTCAATATGCGACCCTTTACAGCTAGACTCTAAGACCCCAGCAAGGATTCACCAACATTGTTGAATTTTTTGTCTAACAAGAAATAAATAGAGAAGGGGGAAATATGACATTGCCCATATTATACGGGCTACTGAAAATGGAATTGTCTGAATTGCCATTTGACTGCAAAAGACCGATCCGCCCAGTATGACTACAACCGTTGAGCTTTGTTTTCTAACATTTCTGAAAAAAAAACTCTCTTCACTTATTATGTACTTAAAGAGGGCTGTAGAATGGATCCACCAGAACGTTGTTATATCAATAAAAGCAACAACCTATAAGGAAGACCAAACAACTTATGAAGTGATAATGACTCTTCTCAAAATGTCATACAGATTGTACACCTGAAGCAGGTCGTAGAACTAATTGGCTTAAACGTCGTGGTAATATCAAGAGCAGCACACAGAATGGATGTAAGAGTCTGAACAACTATACGGATGATAATACTCAAAATTACATGAGTTTTTTCCATCATTTCGTGCAACTCAGAGTATTAGGGCACTTCTAATCACCATAACACTCAAGAAATATAGAGAAGCATGTATCCGGCATATTCTAATAATACAAAGACAATTAGTTTTGGAATAACAGCAATGGGGAGAGACCTATTTTACTCACGTGATCGAGTGGAGCCCCGCGCAGTTTATATACAATTTATATTCTTCCGATAAAACAAGAACCATAAGTTCAACAAAGATTCCCCTATCCGTGTTACTAGTAGTAGTAATAGTAGAAGTAGTAGTAGTAGTAGAAGAAGTAGTAGTAGTAGTAGAAGAAGAAGAAGAAGAAGACTTTCTTTGAGTCAACTGATTTTCATACTGGTAATCCATCGCAGTGGGAATTATTCTGAGTGCCTTTTCAATAAAGATCGTAAATGGCCATTTTTGACGTTTCCTTGGCCATTTTTGGCAAGTTTTTTTAATCTAAATAAAGCAGACTTCGTATAACCTATTATGACCTTTTTAGCAGCCGGTAAAAAAATGTGTTTTTTCAATGACGTCACACCTTTTGATAACCTCACATCTCTTAATAACATCACGCTTCTTCCCTCCTTTCTATTTCCATTGATCAACATAATTGGGACCGACCGACCGACCGACCGACCGACCGAAAAGAGTCTAACTGAGATGTGTGGACACATGAAAAAGCATTTCACTGGACCCAAAGGACTGAATGCTCGTACTTCAAAGTATGCCCCAGTGTCAGTCGGTATTCTGCGAATGAAATCAAACAGGTGCATTCAATTAACACACTCAACTAATTAGCTAATTGTATTTCAAAGAGCCTTAGTTCAACTCCCCTGGGACAATGAAACGTATGCAGATTATGCACGTGTTCAGAACGTACTGGACTTGCAACATCAATAAGTATCAAAAACTTCTTTTTTTTTTCTCCATCTGAGATGACGGTATGACTGAACCCATGCCAAGATATCCTATCTTGATAGATAAGATGGGAAATTTACCAGCTAGGCCCATTGCAAAATCACGAAAACAAATTGATTTTCTCTCCCAAAGAATTTTCGAAATACTAGCACGAGAGATTTAAGTTGTAAGGATAGGCTGGGATGGTTAGACATATTTTGAGAGGAGTGCAAGAAGAGGAGACTTAATCGAAACTTTCAAGATATTAAACTGTTATGCAAATTACAAAATTCTAGTGCTTAATACGTCGGATAAGACGGGGAGTTGAATAGCAAAGTCTATTACAAAAGCCAAGTCATCAAAACGAATTGATTTTTTTTACTAGAGATTTTTTATATATTGAAATAGTTTACTACCTTATGTAAAAAGAATAGTACAAGCATAAATAATAGGCAAAGATAGATAATCAGGGATAGAAAATAAATTAAAAGGGCAATTTTTAAGAGTTTTCAACTGAAATCAATAGAAATTAGGGAATAATGTGCCTGGTAGATGTTCCTCAGTACCGATAAGCTTACGATTTTTGCTATTGAGTTCCATACATTTTCATCACTGAAATAGTGGTCATTTAAATTTTGAACGCGTTTTTTATGTAAATTGTATACTGAGACATCCACAAAGGCATTTTTATTAAATAGACGGATAAGGATTAAAACATCAAAAGTATTTGCCTTCAAAAGACTGTGGATGTCTTACAAATAGTAATAATGATAATATAGTAAAAAAAATAGTAATAGTAAAGAAATGTTAAAAAGGAATAATAATAATAATAACAATAATAATAATAATAATAATAATAATAATAATAATAATAATAATAATAATAACAACAACAACAACAATAATAATCACCAGCACCACAGATGATGATAGAAGTACGAACGACAGCACTGCTGTGATGGTTGACGGGTGATATGAGAGGGAGGCAGAACACATGAGGAGGCTTGCTGTCGCTCAACTTTCAGCAGTAACCACCAAGCAACTGGTGTGTAGCTGTAAATCACAGCACTGCAGAGGACTGAGAGAGTGTGGAAGAGGAGGGCTGGAGACCTGTGGAGACTTGATGTCACTTAATCTCAAACTGTGACTATTGGGCAACTGGAGTGAAACTGCCTGATGATGATGATGATGATAATGATGATGATGATGATGATGATGATGATGATGATGATGATGATGATAGAAAAAAGATCGACAAAAACAGACAAGCTTGGCTAAGGTCAAGCTCCCTTGCTTCATCAAAATCTAAAAGGTAAACAAAACAGGATTCATTTCTCTATAAAATATCATTACAAAACTATGTATCCCATTTTAACTCTTTTATCAATAGTTCCAGTAAATAGGATTTGGTTATTTCAACAAAACAAGTCTACTTGAATTAGGCTTTGGAAGCGGGAGTAGATTCGTTATCAATTTATACGTACGTCACTGTGTCACTGTTATTCATGCATGACATCATCCTTTTTTTTCTTCTGGTTATTGTCACCCGTCACTGTTACATACAAAAGTGAAGTCAAAACCCAGTAGTAAGAGTTTGACAAAAGAGAGAAAGAAGAGCTTTACTCAGCCTAATGGTTGATCCACCACTGACATCGAAAGTAAGGTTTTGCTTCCAGCTGAATTCGATTCTAAAATTTACTGACAACGAGCAGAACGCCCAAAGACTATTCGGCCACGGAAAGTCAACTCTAAATTGGAATTTATTGATAATGAATTTTAGACGAATACCTCAAAATCACAGACGAATATTTACTGCCTTTTTTAAATTCTTACGTTTTTTTATATCGTTTAATGGTTCAATTATTGTTAACTGTTTTAATGCCATCCTTAGTAGCAAAGTAATTCTCACCGAAAAAAAGATTTAATTAAATTCATATATTTACTATTTCATTAAAAAAATATTTTTCATAACAGAAATTCAATGTTTAAAACAAAAAAAATAACTAAAACTCGGGAATGTGTGTTGATATGCCATGACGTCACGGAATCACTCTTTTTTTTCTCGACTGTCTCTGTTATTCATATCTGAAATTCACAGATCCGTCTAATTGCGAGAATAAAGTCAACTCTGACCGTAGTGCGATAGATTTTCAATATTAGTCTCTGTTTTGTTCTCTTCCTAACTCAGATCTCTATCGAAAACTTTTTAGTCAAATACACACTGACCGTTAGAGTAAACTATTATCATCAGCATCGTAAGTCCAGAGCCGTACGTAGGCTTTTACAATCTCCTTCTATGGTGACCGTGATTGCACTGACCTCTCTCATGTCTTACCAGCAAAACTGTCTTCCTACTCATCTCTTCATATAGTGCCTTGCCTTTCCCCAAGCCCCAGATTAACTCTCGAATAAAATAAGCGTGTGTTGTGGGCATCAAAAAGAGAAAAGGGCGCCACAGATCTCTTGCAGTGACACAAGGACTCAACCCATGAACAACAAGGGAATCAACCGAGCTCAAACGGAAAGTTCTTCTGCCGGCCATGTTCTCTGGGCCAGTATATTCCTACCTGAATAAACCCTAAAAGAACAGGTACTACATTTGATCCCACAGGATGATTCTATGGAAAATCCTGCTTCATTGAGTCGCTCTATATTTTCTTAAACGTAGAATGTCTTAAAAATATCCAGGATCATCATCATCATCAGTTTTTCATCGTCCTTTGTTCAACATAGACCTTCTTCAAACCTCTCGATCGTGGATGTTGCAGAGCCTCTGCTTTCCGAATTTGTGTACTTCGTCTCTTTATCTTGTATACTGCCGGGCTCGGTTGTGCATGTGATCCTTCGGTAGTTTCCTAGTGACAATCTAAGCTGGTTAGATCGTCAATAGAAAACTGGCTATTCTATTCAACTTCAAAGAAAATGAAGTCTTGGAAGACTGGAACACGGCAATCATAATGCTATTATATAAAAAAGGAAACCAGGAAACCTCAGTAACTACAGACCTATAAGCCTACTCAATTGAATCTAAAAATTTTTGGAAAAATCATCACCGACAGAATCACAAAAACACTTGCTGAAAACCAACCGCAGGAGTCGATAGAAAGACGTGGTTCGAAACCTGATCACGTAGAAAAAAGTCACGGCCTATCATTCGGTATGGGTGTCTGTAGTCGTTGTTCTCGT
This sequence comes from Thysanoteuthis rhombus, assembly GCA_963457665.1. Classification (NCBI taxonomy): domain Eukaryota; kingdom Metazoa; phylum Mollusca; class Cephalopoda; order Oegopsida; family Thysanoteuthidae; genus Thysanoteuthis; species Thysanoteuthis major. The sequence goes on along the minus strand of OY735226.1, from coordinate 10,665,020 downwards.
CGTTGTCTCCTTTTTATCGATCGAATAATCTTGTTAATCCTGAATATATTTCAATGAAACATTGTGTGTAGACTTGTGCAGGGACTCTACAAGGAAGAGTGTGCGTTATGGCCGATCTGATTGATTGTTCACATCTTATAACCAGAAATGTTTTTTTCCAAACAATCTAAATATCATCCTTGTGTGCGCTCGGCAATTTTTGTTTTTCACTGAATCCCGAGATTCTGTCTTTGTGCCAAGTCAATTAAATATGAAAGGACACCTTCTATGGTGTGATCGTAAGTAATACTAAATGTGCAGCAATTGTGCCCCCGCGCCAGACTAAGCTAGGCTTAGTAAATAAGTAAAGATGCCTACTATTGAATGATGGTTGACAATGTGCCCTCAATTTTTGGCCTTGTGCCAGCCTAAGTTAAGTATCTATATTTAAATATCGTAATGGTGTGCACACAGTATTTATTTTAGGTCGGCTACAACACTAAAATTATTCAAAATTATATCGATACGCCAGTTACCCGCAGGGGATTGGAGAGGCCCCAGAGATGAACCGTACAGTATTGGGTTCTATGTCTAAGCCAAAAAAACCGGAGCCAACTGGGTCCCGACCTTAGGCAAAGTAAGAAGAAACACTAAAGGTTTTCAGATGCACGTAAAGTACACCCTTAGGCTGCATAGGTATCAAATCATTAAATGATTTATTTCTATTAGGTGGGTGCGAAAATAAATTTGGTTCTTGTCTTTGACACTTATCTTTGTGATAAACTATTATTTAACTATGTTCATGTAATACACCACTTCGAAGAGTGGATTTTGGTCTGTTCATTCAAGCTGAACTTATTTTTCACAATTTGATCTGGTTTATTTGAAACGGTCAAATCGATGATGGAAAAAGCAAATTTTGTTGCAAGGGTTAGAAATGGGACGTAAAGCGGCAGAAACTGCTTGCAATGTCAACCGAGTATTTTTTTGGCCAGGGGACCATTAACATTGATTCTAAAAACTTCGAAAGAGAGACGACAGCTTTGAAGACATTGCCATCTGTGATCAACAACATCCAATGGAGGGTCATAACCAAGGCATACCCACGGGAAAATAATGAACACTCCAAATAGTCACTTATGGAGCTGAAATATGGAACCTAACCAAGACACAGATCCGGAAAATTGAGAACCACGTAAGGTGCACATCAAAGAATTATGCTCAACCTCACATGGAGAGACCACAAGACAGTACAGTACATTTGGGAAAAGACAAGAGTCAGGGACATCATAGAATCCATTAAAAATCTCAAATGACAGTCGGCTGGCTATGTTGCAGAAATGGCGGAAAACCGATGGATATCGCGATTCATACGACATGGATCCCCTGAGATCACATGTGCAACCGAGGCCGGCAGAATAGTACATGGAGAGACGAGCTAGACAAATTCAGGAAGTATTGGCTCCGCGACGCCCATGGTAGAAAAGTGTGACGAATCCTGGGGATGGTCTATGTCCAACGACGGACGTTGAACGAATGATGATGATGATGATGATGATGATGATGATGATGATGATGATGATGATGATGATGATGATGATGATGATTTGTTGCTAATGGTTTTCGTGGAATACATGTTGAAACAGCATATCGAGCTGCTTCGATTCACCAATTTGCCTTAGATGGTCCAATATAATCATAATACCAACACCCAGTATCCGTCCGACCAACGTCTTCCGTTGTTAATTTTCAATTGCAAATGGATGTCCTCTGTTCCTTCGATCTTCTAGACTCATTACGAAACTTCTGAAAGCAACATTGCACACAACGTCTCTTCACCCCATGCTAGATTAATATTGGAAGTTGTTAAAAGCACATGGTGACTAAATTTGTGCTTATGCAGAAGGATTATAGACAACTCTTTTTAGTTTCCATCTCTGGGCTTGAGGCTCTACTCCGTCTGCTTATAACTATAAAAAAAACTAAACAATGAGTACCAGTAAAAGGAGCACATTTTAATCATTAAAACTAACTATATGCATTAGTAGAATATTTCATACTATTGTTGTAGGACATGACTAAAAGTTGGTATCTAGAATCGGTCATTATTTTCCGAACAGCTTGATACATTCATTTAAGAAAAAAGAAAAATAGAGAGCTGTAATACTTATAATTAAACAGTATGGTGGGGGTTACTGGAGAAGACCCTATTGCTCTGATTATTTTAATCTTCAGTCTTAATTCCTCAAAATTAAAGAATTGTCATTTACAGAGAAGCTGGGTAAACTCAATCTAGGAATGTTGGAATTCTGTCGTAACCGTTCTGATCTTTTGGAGGTCTATCGTATTCAAATTAACATCCACAATGTAGACTGAAACCGCCATGGCTTGTGTATTGACAAGCACATGTTTATTACATTACTATCGACACCCGGGAACATAGTCACATACTCTAGGCACAGAGATCCATTGGGCTGAGAAAGAATTTTATCTCCACTCGAGTGACCAAACCGTGGAATGCTCTCAGTAAATATATGCTATTTCCTCCATTTCAATCAGTGTATTCAAAAACAATTTATTGAAGGATATCGGAGACTAAGTTCAAATATCAATTTTCGTATTAGCACAGCCCGAACCTGTCTGCCTGGCTGGGCAAGATTGATTGGTGGGCTGCATATGGTTTTATGATGCTATTCAGCTGATATGAAAACCTATTTAGAGGGATAACAGATAATCAAAATATTATTTCAGTGTCATCCATCGCGTCGCTACCTCACCGGAATAATACACTTTCAAAGACGTTGTTGATTCACTCTTTACTGTCTTAGCCCCGAGGCAAACCATACAATCAGTATACCAGGAGCGTAGCTGGAGATTTTGAGGCCTAGGGGTGCTTTGTTCCTTGTAGGCATCCCCATCGAACATCTAATATAGTAGTTCTCAATCTGGGTGTGCAGACTCATCAGAGTCCACAAAGGCATAACTGGAAGACCTTTCAAAAGCCTGAGATTCATTCCTTGGTAATGAAAAGGGTGAAACCATTTGATTTGATGAAACCTGACTCACTCACGAGGCTAGTAGTAAATATAAAGATAAAAATTTAGAGATTCGAGGGCCCAGTGAGGATTGGGCTTCTCGATGGTTCTCCCAACCTTTGGTGAGATTTGTTATTTTACGTATATGGTTAGTAAAAATGCAGTAGGTGAACAACTATCCATTTTGCTTTAGGGCCCCTTTCATCAGGTGAGGACTGATGACGATTTAAAATCACCTCTACCCTCTAGCTCAGCCGTCCCTGATTATAACGCTGCAAGCTTTTCATGGGAGCTATAGTGCGGTGGTTAGCGTGATTGTCCCGCAAATGATCAGATCGATTGCCAGTTTGTTTCCCACCCTTGTGGTATTTAGCTACATTTAGCTCTGTTAGTCTGATATTTAAAAAAAAGAAGCAAATCGTCTAAAAAGAGAATCAATTAATATTTATGCGTAGACAAATCGTTGTTGGAAAGGTTACGGAAACCTAATATCTGCTTTGTCTATAACAGCATAAAAACAGAACGTGAGGTGAACACTATTTATTAAAACTTTCCTTTTCCAACATTATTTCTGATGAAGGCAAATAGTTGAAACGTGTAAAATAAGTTTTCCTAAACGTTATAATACTTATCATCCCGGATCAAATGGGAGATATCCAATTATCGGATTATTTCACTTACACATCCTTCCCGTTTAATCATGCGATGCAAATTAACCCACTTCTGCCCTAAGTCAGATTTGGGATTAATTAGAAATATGGGTTGAATGAAAGTATATTAGCATGGGGGATGCAAATCTATCTTTTAAAAAACTGAAGGCTTGTTTCTTATCATCTTCAGAGAATTCGTAACGTAATCTGATCCGATTTCTTTCATAACTATATTTTCTATGGTTTTTGTATGGACTAAATATAAGCTGATGAGCATGTATATATATATATATATATATATATATATATATATATATATATATATATATATATATATATATATATATATATACGGGATATATATATATATATATATATATATATATATCCCGTAAATCACTTTTAGAAATTACTCAGATGCATGTGTCACGAAATATACTGTAAATGAGATTTTCCCGGCTTTCACAACCGCAGACAATGACGTCATCATAGTATGAAACCCACATAGAAATTAACCCATATATGCTTATGGGTCTATATTTAGTCCAAAGAGAAAAATTGTCATAGAAAATATACTTAAGAGAGAATGCGGATCAAATTACACACGAACACTCTCAAGGCGATAAGAAACAAGCTTTCATGTTTGTTTGTTTTTTACGAGTAGATTTACATTCCCATGCTAATATACTTTCATTTAACCCATATTCCTAATTATTACAAAATCAGATTTTAGTAATGTATGGGTAAACTAGCGTTACATAACTGAAAAGGGAAGACGTATTGGCGGAGTGACCTTATAATTGGGTATTTTGCATTTGGCCCGGGATGAATATGGTATCCCATTTAAGTTTACAGAGTATAGCAGAATTGTATTCCATCAGATTTAGTGACAATGATTTCTCAATACACAATAAATATCATTGTCAGTTTTTTAGTGTTCGACATTGTGCACAGACCTTATCCAAGATTCGTCAGACGACTCAAATATGTGCGGAGCAAGTACTTTCTAAACTTATCTTGTCCGTCAAGCCATCTTATCTAATTCTTATTTTTTGTTTTTTTTTTTCTGCCAGCGATACTTTCGCATATGATATCTGGGAATTCCACGTTGTGAGACATGATGTCCAGCAGTTGCAGCCTTGCAACATGATCAGACAATTACCATTTCAGTTATGCATTGAATTCATTCATATATCTGACTGCTATGTTTTTTTTCTCTAAAATACTGTGCTGTTTTGTGATTTCTCCATGTGATGTTAAGCATGATTCATTCCTGTGCATGTTGCATTGGTCTGAAGTCGTATTACGCAATAATCTTTGGCTATCAGCAGTGGAGACTTGGAATTGGCTTTTTTTGGTAACGGCCATATTTCATTAAGCGCACAGGCCATCACAGGACGATATCAACTTCCTTACGGTAATTAAAAATGTTGGTAAATCTTAAAAACTGTACACCAAGTGCTCGATTCTTACAAATTTTCCTCTCCGCTGATATATATAAATAAATAAATAAATAAATAAATATATATATATATATATATATATGTATATATATATATATATATATATGTATATATATATATATATATATATATATGGTACAAATCAAGCAATGTCTGATGTGTAATGGATTAATTTCATACAAGGCTCTCAATACATTCAACTTCATACTTTGAAAATCAAGTCGTTTTAGAATAAAACTGGAAAGTATATAATAGAAAGTGGATTCTCTACACAAAGATTTTTATGTTTCTGCCCTCTCTGGGCCTCATCAGGCGAATGGTTGTATCTACCATCATTTGCCTGATGAGGCCCAGAGAGGGCAGAAACATAAACTTGTTTTTGAAGCAAATCCACATCTCATATATATATATATATATATATATACATTCCTTTGGCTTTTACTTTTTATATATTTGGCTGTTCGTAAAGTAATTACGTATTTTCCTGTTCGTGAAGTAATTACGTATTTCATTGCTCTAAATCATAAGTGTATAACTAAGGCAAAATCAGGGTTAAATGGTACGAAGCAACTTCTGGATTTAGTTCATCATCTCTTCTATCCGGTAATGTGCCGTTAATAGTGTAGGGTAAAGTTTAACTCCATGGAGAATAGAAATTTTAAAAAGAAACATATTTGCTATTGCTTACCGTATGAATTTCGAAAGAGCACTCCTGCTAGGTAGGCCATGAGAAACATTTGTGAAGTGTTTCCTGAGGAAGAGAAGGATTGCAAATGCCAGCTGTGGTTCACAAGGTTCACAATCGACGATTGTGTTTAAAAATACGTAATTACTGTCCAAACACAAAAATTTATAATTACGTTCAGTAGACCCTGTAAATACTTTTTTAAAAATTCAGGCATTGAGCACTCTAATAGGAGAGTTTTGAAAGGATTTTGCGTCAACAGAGGGTGATTGTCATCGCCCATAGATCGGGCCCTTTCACTGAGGGTCAGTGAGTTCAAAAGTTCGAACCTTGAGGCCAATGAAGGATCATAATGTTGTACAATCGTTTTATGTAACCCCAACCTAATATTCCCATATGAAAAGACTTGTATTATTTGCTGGGGCTCGCTCCATCGTGCTGTGCCGGAGCCAGGTCATGAGTTTCCGTCAATGATTGAGTGCACCATCTGATATCTTGACCGGGTCAAACTTGCTTACACTACAAATGGCGTCGAAAACAACACGTACACTGCAGGTAGAACGGCTTCTGCGTAACAGCGTTGTCATGAAGACATATTCAGAACATTTCCTACCAAACCCTTGGAAATATATGCTCTTGACCCACCCCCAATCGTTTGGAAAAGTGATAGCGGACGCCCATTCTTGGATGGGTTGAATACCATCAAAGGAAATAAACAAAGACAAGACTTTATTTTTTTATGCTGCAAGGGAATATTTTTGTTGTTTTTTTATTTTTATTTTCTTATGCTTTATATATTTTTTGACTAGTTTCCGCAGTTTTCAGCGAAAATACAATACTGTTTCCGAAGTTCCGAAATGGAAGCAAAAATGTAAGCAAATTCATAAGATTTTTTTTTTTAGCGTTTATTTTTTTTATTTTTGATTTTTCGTTTGTTTTGATTTTTTTGTGATTTTTCAACTTTTTTTATCTTTTTTTAAATAATTTTTTGAGTTAATTTCAATATATTTCAACGCTTAAAACAAAACGAATGTCAAGCGACCCGGGATATTCAAAACAAGTTACTATATTCCGTTTTTCATTAATTTTTTTTTCTCTCGATTTTTTTTTTTTTTTCAATTTTATTTTTTTTACTTTAAATTTAGCTCATCTTTTCTTTCTGTTTTTTTCGATTTTTTTTGTTTTAAATTTTTTTTCGTAATTTTTTGTAGTCTGGTTGAAATGAAGAAAAAAATGTTTAGATACAAGTGTCAAATTGCCATTGACTTTGTCATGTGTTAGCAACAAGCAATGACTCTGCATAAAATCAATTTCCGGTCAGCGTCATCCATTGGTCGAGAAAATCCATCTTGTTCCATTTAGCTTTTCTACTTCTTTTTTTTAACAATTTTTTACACAGTTTCTTTTTTAATGTGCTTTTTGAACACGATGACACTGTGTAAATCAAATATGCATATACATAAGAAATCTGGCGCGCAAGAATACAAGGTGTTTCATCAAGGGTATAAGACTAAAGATAAGACGCTGGAATTTGCGTTCATGTTACTATATTACTCATGGTGCAACACTGTACCCAGAGACAAGAGGATTTAGCAGTTGAAATGATTGCGCTAGACTAATCTAGGCATTCGTTTCTTTGCACTGCTTTAGATAAGTCATTTTTTATTTTAATGAAACAGGTACGAACCTACATTCAGGTTGTATCGATTGTAATGTTAGAATGTTTGCTTAGCATATAAAATCGTTCTAATCCAAGTCGTCCAAAAGACGGTTGCATCCTTTTTGAAACACCCTGTACATCGCTTAATCGTAGTATTTAGACAAGGGATTCAGAAATCTATGGTCGCGACCCGAATGAGGGTCACGAAGATGCTTCAGAGGGTAGCAGAATCTACGGGATAAAAAAAAATAAATAAAATGGAGAAAGGAAAAAATATTCAAAAAAGATAAATGAATTATTTTTTGAATGTTAAAGAAAAAAAAGCTTTTATCAGTGGTATGGATCAAATGAAGAATTTTTCATTGCGAACTATCTGGGCAAACTGCTACTACACAACGGTCCAGTAAGCAATTGGCTCGTTTGAATATCGTATTAAAACATAACAGACATTTTAGGGGACAAGAAACTCGATCAATGATTTTACTCCATGGCAACCATCATGCATCAGTTTGTCCCGGAAGTGTTTGGATGTGATTTGAATCTTACAAACTTCCGACACGTAGTAATGTTTTGTGATAAAATTATTTGGCTTCTTCCAGGCTCAGATTATTTACCTTAAAATGTGGACAATTCTATCTACGTTATCTGGATATGGTTTTGTATTCGTCACGAGTTTGTTCCATTTTCTGAGAAACAAATCTGTCCTATAGGTCTATATGAGAAGATATGAGTGAATGAATCAAATAGTTAAATACACACACACACACACACACACACACACACACACACACTGTAATATATATATATATATATATATATATATATATATATATATATATATATATATATATATATATATATATATATACTGTAGGAATGCAATATTTTGGTCCCCTATCCTTTGCTATAATCGCTAGATAGTAGATCCAGTACTGGAACTGCCTATCCTCATGTTTCCAAGGCGATGCAGCAAACGAAATGAATGAACACACACACATGCACACACACGCACACACACGCACACACACGCACACACACACACACACATATATATATATATATATATATATATATATATATAATTGCAAATTCATTGCAGCAAACAATAATGGAATTTTAAGGGGAAGTTCTTCCACCTGAGGCAAATTCTGCATGCTTTTCCAAAGTGACATATTCTACAGACGTACCACCTCAGTACTATCATCCCTCCCGTTCCATGCAACAATCTTTGTCTTATAAGCTGTTCTACAAAATTTCAAGATATAGGAAAATATCACAAGGAATTTAGCTAATTGGGAGCAGAATCGTTCTTTCACGACGGAATACACAATTTTCAAGATCATAAAAGATATTCTGATGACGCTAATAATTTACATTGAAAGGATATTTGTCAAAAAGACTGGAAACTTTTGCACACACTGAATAACTATGAAACAAAGATATATATATATATATATATATATATATATATATATATATATATGTATATATACGCAATAAGTGCCAAACCATTCTCTGTAATCATGTGTAAGTGTTGATAAATTTATTTGTCCATCTTCTTGTTTATTTGGAGGGGTCACGCCCGTGATTTGTGTATATCTAAAATATGGTTGTCTTTTTTGGTGGTATGATTTTGTATGTGCTGGTGTAGTTAGGAAAACTTTTACGGTCGATTATGTTCTATAATCAAATACAAGGCGATATGACATTATTATCTCAAGAAGAAATTGAGGACAAGTCTGACTCGTCTCTCAGTTGAAACCGCCACGTGACAAACATCAGGTCATGTTAGGGTTGATCAATAAAAACTTAGCGAGATCAATCATGACTTGCCAGGCCTGTTGATGGGCAGTGATAATTAGAAAAAAGGCGGAATTTTCAACAACAAAAAAAAAGCAGGACTGCTACCGGACACAAATTAGGGGATCAATTTAACGTAAAGCTTCATTGTAAATCGGAACTCCTAAAAAAGGTTCAGGGGTTGCCTAACCAAAAAAAATAATTTTCTAGACATAATAAAGAGTAAATGTTCAAATTTTCGGCCCCTCTAGCCCCGTTGTTCCAGTCTGATACATGCATCAATACGTAGCCAGCCAATCATCTAAACCTATTTGAAAACTGGAGGAATCTATTTTGACGGTTTTGAGTGACATTTCCTAATATCGATCCTTAATAAATACGCCTGGTTAATCACAGAAAAGAAATTGCCCGGTGACCAACGTCCTTTGGGAGTTTACTGTGTTGGGGTTGACCAATTGAATAATCAGGAAAAAAAAACAAAAAAAAACAAGCAGTCACCAACTAAGGGATCAATTTAGCATAAACTTCAAATTGAGTCCCTCCCACAAACAGATACCCCTGGGGGGAGTCTAAAAATAAAAGAAATAAAATAAAGAGTAAATATCTAAATTTTCAGCCCTCTAGTTCTAAGAGCAATTCATACTTACAAAGCCAGTCACACAGATAAACTTAAAAAAAACACTATGTGGACAGTTTTGGCGACAGTTTTCTCTTTATGCTTGCTAATGTCGAATTTCGATTAGAAAGAGGGAACAAGAGAAATACAAGTCAACTCAATAGGTCTAAATTAACAGTAGATCAGAAACCTGGGTATCCGTCCCCTGGGTATCCGTAAAAAGAAATGATCTGGGGCTTGCAGCAGTGTTCTCTCTAAACCTGACATAGCAAATCCCATGCTGCAGAAACATTATCATCCACTGAGCAGCTATCCGAAAACATAATTATTGTACACAAACCTGTGCCATTAATTCAACTTCAAATAAATGCAATTCATTTAAAATTGATATGATTTTTAAAGGGCCAAAATGTCTTTTGATTGTAAATCATTATGTAATCTAAAAAATAAATGCCAGGAAAGGGATCTGCTAGAATATTTTTTTATAGATGGGGTCCTTGAATTTTCAAAGTTTCAAAACCACTGAACGCCATTGATACGTATATGCAAACAAAGAAGAAAACATTTTTTTTTTCGATAATACAAAACGCTGGGTCACCAATAAGTCTGTTATTTAAAGATGAAAGAAAAAGCATTTATTTTACATATCCAATATTTGTTCTTGAACATAATTCCTTTGTCAATGCACATAACCCGACGCTCAATAGTTCACGTTGAATGAACATTATGCAGTGGATATTTCTTATCCAAATTCAGCTTATAACACTGTCAGTCTACTAATTTATTGATGTACTCTGGGTATATATATATATATATATATATATATATATATATATATATATATATATATATATATGTGTGTGTGTGTGTGTGTGTGTGTGTGTGTGTGTGTGCATGTGCGTTCATGTGTCTGTACAATTTTGTATATTTTTCAATAAGTTTGTGAACTAATGACGAAAAAACTTTTTATTTTGCTCATCAAATATTCATTTTTCAACATAATCGCCTCTCTTTTGTCAGTGCAGTAAACCCGACTTTTTTACAAAGTTCATATAGTTCAGTTAATAACTGTGTCAGGATACGGACTTGTTGATATATGCTGTCATATATATATATATATATATATATATATATATATATATATATATATATATATATATATATATATATATATTTCTTTTTTTTTTTCATTAAATCTGAAGCAATACAAAGACAAAAGCGTTTGGTGTGAGCTGAAAAAAGACGTAGCGGTGACAATTGGAGATCCAAGGTGAATTTTACATCAATAGGGGTTACTTTTCTCTCGTGGGGTGGTTTGCTAAAGACCAAAGTTGAAGTATATGAGTTCGATATAACACTGATATCATGGCGAATGATATTTCCCTGTTGTAAATACTGATGTTTTTGTTGCAATCAGCAGTATGAAGTACTGATACAGGGTGCGCTATATATCTGACACATCTACAAGAAAGAGGCAGTTTCGGAATAATTTTGAAAGTTTGTATAGGTTAAGCTCCCTTATCCGAATTTCCAGAAACCGAAATATTCTTAAATCCAGATATTTTGAAGAGCTAATTCCTGAATGTCTGAACACTAAGAAATTTCATTAAAAAAAAATCAAATCAAGTTACTTATTGAATAATTTAAACATCTTTTTACTTTAATAACAAGAAAACAATCATTTTTCTATTCTTATTGTAATTAATCAGTGATTACAGAACCGACCTTCATTCTCAATACATCCCAGTATGTAATTTCAGATATTCCTAAATCCTAAAAATGCTGATACTCTTCTGGTCCACGCCATGAAGGATGAGGGGTAGTCAACACGTAATGACTTCTGAATAAGAATTAACGTCGTGAAGTTATGAATAAAAATATAAAAGGTCGACAGTAGTCAGAAGCGACCCGAACGCTCTTCTGTCATATTTTCTGATAGGGATGGGTCCGGCTCCTGTCACCGGTTCGACAGGAAGTTACCCTCAATCCAACTCTTTATCAGTGAAGCATTAAGTACCATATTTCAAGTCTTTGGTATGAATCAGCTCACAGGACCTGGTATTCCCAGACGATAACCCATCTAGATAATGACCAAGTTCAACGTTGCTTAACCTCGGAGATCTCATGAGAATTGGTGTGTACAGAGCAATTCGACCGATCGGAAGTTACATATCCATAGATCTCCAGTCATTTAACAGGGTGTTTTTTTCTGAAGAATCAAAACGATCCCATTGGTTGACGTAAGTTTTATGAAAGAATGGATACCAATTATGGCGTTTATAGTTTATCAGAAAGTGAAAGCTATGTTTTTTTCGGGGGTGGGTGGCAAATATTGGTAACATGATCAAATCATATTTAAAAACCGTAGTAGATTAAGAAAAAATGGCAGCCGGTTTTTTCTATGACCTCTAACGCTGGCCATTTTAAAATTCAAAATGAACAAATGTATCTCCCAGTGAATAAGTCATGGAAAACAAATCACTACCAAAATTCCATGACTCCTTTCCTCGTACATTCTCTCACAAAATTTCACTGAATTTCATGGAGAACTTTGGGAGATATCGGATGGACAGACAGAGGCGTATACAGAAATGAACGAGAGAAAATGCAGAACTATTTGTCGACGGAGAAAGTTTCTGGATCCATCCTCTTTTTTTATCACTTCTTCCTTTTTATGTGGCGATTCATTCCACATAAATCGATATAGTAATATGTCAGCGAAATCTCTCACCAGTTATTTACAAATGATAGTCAAATTATCTATTTCCCTTCTTATAATTTTATGACCTTTATAAATGTGTCAGATATAAATGCCTCACCCTGTATTATGGACTTTTTATATTCAGTATCATTTGAAGTCATTTTTTCTGATCAGTTTTTAAGTCATTTTTATGATCCATTGTTTGTTTGTTTTTTGTTTTGTTTTTTTGTTTGTCTTTTTTGTTTTGTTTTTTTTTCTTTTTTTTTTCTCTTTTTTGTATTTGATAAAAATTTACGGACTGGAGATTCTTATACGTTTTTTTTTTTTGTTTTAGTTTGTTTTGTTTTTTTCATTTTCTTTTTTCATTCTTTTTTTTTTTTCTTAATTTCCATTAGGTTTTTTTTTTCGTCATTTTTTTTTTTTGGATATTTTGTTTTATTTTTCTTTCTAAAATAAAGTAAATCTGAAGAAGAAACGTAACAATTGAATGAAACAAATGAACATCATGTTACTGGATAACGGGGGATATTTCTAAACATGTAGGCAATTGGAATCGAAAATATTTTAATCAACCAAAAAAATATTTATCATTAGTAGTATTAACAATAAATATCAACAATAATTAACATTATGATACATCTCTTTTTACGATTTTCTTTCGTAAAAACTAAGCCCAATGCATTATTTGGGGTGATATTTCTCTAACAGGTTAGAGACTGCTGCAGGATATATTCCAGGAAGAATCCTTCTTAATACTTATTAGCTGAAATAACATTTAGACATGAATATGTAGGTGTCTCAAAGGTCACCATCTATTCTGAGAAATAGGAAGAATTGAGAAAAATAATTTTAAGACATTAATATACTGGGTGTTCAAAAAGTAACAATCCATTTTGAGAAATCACAGGATTTTAATTTAAATTTTGACATGAATATACAGGGTGTCTCATGAGTGACCCTGTATTCTGGGAAATAAGAGATTTTTTTTTCAAAAGCTCTAAGACTTGAATGTATATATTTATACTGAAACAAAATACATGTATTTTCAAAGAGATTCATGAAAAACACGAGCTCACGTCTATTCTATGTGGTGACCATAAATGTCTCTTAGAACCCCTACTGGTCAATTGTTTCAAGTGTTTCAGATGTTGTTTCTTCAAATCACTTCAGCAAAGCGACTGTGAAGAAAATAAATAATAGGTCTGAAAAAGGATCTTGGAATCTAAAAATCTCTATAAATGGCTTCTAAGCAATAAAAATGTAAAAAAAAAACATTTTTGGCTATTGTCTTCATATGATTTCGACAATTCCTGAAGCAGAAAATTTAGTTTAGTAATACATATTTGACTTATCATATGACATTAGTTTCATTTCAAATCTTTAATTTATGATTCATAAGATCAGTTTTAATAAGATAATCCCTCTAGCAGATGTTATCCTTGAAAGGAAATCAGACAATTCCCTTTGTATGTGTTCAAATTCGCAGAAATTACTGTCCAAGCTCTCTACAACATCAATTCTGCATTTAGAATGGAAACTTGCTCAGAAAGGACAGCGCAACGTTGGTTCCACGAACTATATTCTTGATATATAGCCTGAATATACTCAAGAACGCCATCAATCAGTTGTTGATGATAAGATTTCAAGGGTTGTTGTGGAAACTGATCTTACAAATTTCCAAAACAACTGTAGGGAGTCACTGGACATATTTTGTCCTTTCATGAACGGACATTTCATGAGGGACAACTGTATATTTCTTAAAACCAGTACTAAATCACCAAAATGAATGCTTAGTTAAGGGACAACCAGTCAGGGCCTCCGAGAGGCATTTTTCAAGTGGGTACAAAGCTATTTTTGCCCCTCACACACTAGCACTGTACAAACACCCTCATCCTTTAGTCATCATGTTTTCATTTGCTATAAGCTTTCAAGCATACCATACTATATTCAATCACCGGTAAACAATAGAGTCGACCTATTTCATTTTTGGGTATATCACATCGACTCAGAAATTCAAATCTCGGCCCCCACCCCAATGAACTATCTCGGGCCCACTTTGGTTCTACGCGTCCCGATGCGATGCACCGGCTACACCCTTCCCACCCTCGGAGACCCCTCACCCAGTATATTCGTGTCATAAAGTTATTTTCTTTAGATTCTTATAATTTCTAAAAATGAATGATTACTTTTCGGACACCCAGTAGAGTAATTGCCAATTCAAAAGAATTGAAAAACTAATTTAAGCCAAGATTCAAATGAATTTCTTTTAGGGTTCATTTGGTGGTGTATTTGTGTGTGTTTCTTAAACAAAGAATACTGTCCGTTGCTTGATATGGTGTAATTTGTCAGCAAAAATAACAGCAATAACAAAAAATAACTGAGGATAAAACAATAATATAAAAGCCTATATTTGAATTACATACAAAAATCGATGCACAGAGAGACAAGATTTGAATGCGCAATTAAAAAATAAAACCCTTTTTAGGTTGGGGAAAGGGGCAATCAATTATTTATTCTCGCTCGCCTTCGTACCTCCATTCAATACAAACGCATTCACTTAAATAAGAAGAAGAAAAAAAACATTTTCCCCATACTGGACTTGTAGAACGATTTCTCATTTTGCATTGGATGTTATAAGGTTTAGTATATTGGCTTACGCATGCGCATAAAGACACAAACATGCACACACATACTTGCAAGCAGTCAAACAATAACAGGATCCAACAGATTTTTGCTTATCTTATTTGCAATCAAACACTCACGATCATACACGAACCAGAGTGGATTAAGCCTAATAGGAGCCAGAGGCACAAGTCAACTTTGGTTCCCCTACTATATATATATATATATATATATATATATATATATATATATATATATATATATATATATAGTCTTAGTTTGGAGGAAGGTAAAAATGGATAATTCTAAAAGCTAATGCTCACGTCGTAATCTGTTTATCCTATTTTGGTTTACATTTCTCTCTATATGAGTTCGCTTGACACTTATTCGAGAATGCATGCCTACATACTCGTAAACAGGGTCGGATTAAGCTCAATAAGGTCCTCTTCTCTTACACTAAGATGTATAACTAGAAGAAAAAATAAAAAGTGAATAGATTGCTATTGCCAACCATCGTGGCCGGTGTTAACATATTTGTATCTCAATTTGTATCTCAATCAGAACAATATTAGGTTAGTGGGGTCAAACTTCTTTGGTTCATTATTCATACTCGAACGCTCGGTGTCCGAGATCTTTTCTCAGATTTGATTTGAATATGTTTATATTTGGAGAAGAGACTGTTGCATCTCATAGCTTGTTTCAGGAGTAGATCTGACTAAGAAAAAGTACATTCCTATCCCGATGGCTGTTTGGATTCTGGAGATCACTTGTTGCACTGCCTAGGGATGGTTGTAAGATGATCTTATCTGGACAGATGGTGCACTTACAGTCTTGTCTGCGATATAGAAAAAAATAGGCCATGGCCGGGTCAAGGCCCCTTAAATCCACCTCTTGGGCCCCTGTAAAGTTTTGGGGCCCGAAGCCTGTACCTCAAGTGCCACATAGTCAATACAGCACTATTTATGCATACATACATACATACATACATATAGACAGACAGATAGACAGACAGACAGACAATTTTGCATTGATAATCAGTTTTGTTCGTTTTTGCTTTTTCAAGAAACGATTAAAGATGGGGGAAATTGCAAACTTCGCTAAAAAACTATTTGACATCAATATGAATACTGAACTACCGAGAAATAATGTTTGTTGGCTTTTTCCAAAAATATAACTATAGTAGATCTTTCATATATATATATATATATATATATATATATATATATATATATATATATATGCGTGTACAACAGGAAGAAATGTGCAGGTTTTTATTTGAATGAGAAATTTACATAAGTTTATATATACACGAAATATTTACTATGACGGATAAATATGGTCGCTCAGGAATTCGATCCAGGATAATGGGATGCAAACAAAACATTGTTCAATGTACCCGAGGTAATATTGCATAAATGCAGAATATTGGCCCAGGGTATTTGGGTATTTCTTCTTTATAAGTCCCTTTCTATGGCCAAATTTTTCATTTTTTTCCGGTAAAAGGAAGAACATTTCCACAAAAGACAAAATATTTAGGTGGGGAAGGTATCAATAGGACCTCGTTACCTTTTCTCATTTTAAAAATGACACCTTATCGAACACAGCAGAGATCGTGCCGATAGAGGGTACCAAACCTTTTTTTAGAAATGAAAACAAATTATTCAGTTTCTGGCATCTTCTGGGAAACTTATTCTTAACCGTTTCTTTCTTCACAATCTTAATCTACGACTGTGATTAATCAGTGCAATTCAGAAATAATGAATAAACTATTGGTGCTAGGTGTTTTTCCTGTTTATTGTGCAGGGTAAGAAGAAATATATAGAATGACATATTTTCTGCTGTTTTGTGAGGTGTTCAGAGATTTTCCCGGACAATACCGGGTATCCCAGCTAGTACACACACACACACACACACACACACATATATATATATATATATATATAGATAGATAGATAGATAGATAGATAGTTAGATAGATAGATAGAGATAGAGATAGAGATATATATGTATGTATGTATAAATTGTACTGTATAATATTGAAACTTTGTTTGAAATCATTCACTGTTTTAACACGACGAATGTATCATTTGGCCTAGACAACTTAAATTGAATAAACGTTCAAATAAAATGAGGTTGCGGCCGGAAATGAGAGGCTACCCTATCAAACGAAGGTTCGATTCTTGCAGCAGCCTAATTTTCTTCAATTGTTTACATAGTCTAAGCCAAATGTTACATCCACCGTGTAATAAAGGGAGATCATTTCAAAAGTACTTTCAATATAATATAGCATATAGAAATTTATAAACATTTCTGTCGGATCATGCATCCATTTTTTCAATTAATCAAGTGGGATGTTTTTGTTGTGAATGGAGAAAGCACAGATTGAGTGGAGAGTTCTTCATTCACGAACGTTTAGTAGGAAGTGACCCTCACATCATCAGCAAATTGAGGATATGGGGGTCACTCCTCACGAGACATCCGTGAATAGATACCTATCCCCCTAATCTGTTTCCCCTCATCGTTCATTTTTTTCACCATCATGCCAGATATAACCTACTCATCAAACAACCATATATATATATATATATATATATATATATATATATATATATATATATATATGTGTGTGTGTGTGTGTGTGTGTGTGTGTATGTGCGTGCGCGTGTGTGTGTAAGAGAGAGAGAGTGCGTGTATGTGCATGTGTGTGATGGATATAGATATCCGACAAGAGATAAATGCAATGACAATTTCGAAATTCTTATAATGAATTACTATTTTCAAAATGATCACCGTATCTGTCACACAAACCATATCAGCAGCAGCCAGCGGTCCCCCTCTCTCTCCCCACCCTCTTATCAAACTAACTTTCTTTCCATCTTCCATCCTCTCTTATTCAACTACCTAACGTTATATTCTCCTCTCACACTTCTCACCCTTTTGTTAAATCACCTTTCTTTTCCTCCTCCAGTCCTATTCTCTTATTGAACTATTTTTCTCCCCGCCCCACACTGTGTTTGTCACACTTATAGTATCAGTAACAACCATTACCCAAGCTTGTACACATGATCACCATAAAAAGAAATAATGCTCATTACAGGAGAACGAAAAAAGCTGTAAAAAAGTTGCACATTGTTATCATTATTGATGTTGGTGTTATTGGTAATGGTGATTCTTTTTCAAGTAACATACATGAAAGATGGACTCCCGGCGTCTAAGATGTGGGTTCGAATCTCGGTGGAAGCTTTTTTTTTTTAATTTCTTATATTTTCTGCTGATCACTCTATTGGTTAGAGATTGTATCGATCAAGAGTGTCTCGATATAAAGGAATGATGATTAAATGGAGTGAAACTATAATTAAAAATCATTATAAACGAGGAAAATATCGACCCCAAGTATTACTATGAGAAGCAATAATAATAAGGTGTAAAGCAAATTATAATAATTAAAATAATAATAATAATTAGATCATTATTATTATTATTCATAATAATAATAATAATACAAATAATAATAATAATAATAATGATAATAATAATGATAATGATAATCTGGACACTCACTAAATCTAAACGGTCACAGGACCAACAGTATATTGTGTTGGGGGTAACCACACAAAAATTCCGGAAATGTAATGATAGATGAATAAAATACTTTTCTCGCCTTTTGCTGGGGTACTAAATCGTCTGAATTTTCAAAAGAACAAACGGTCACGAACTGAGATTCAATTTAGTATGAACTTACATTGCAAATTGATAATTCAATTGATAATTCAGATATATCAATGATTTAACCCCCTACCTTACATAAAGAAAAACTATTCAGGTAGTAAAGTTAAATGTCTGTCGCTTAAGAGACACTCCCAATGTTACATGACGAAGCTCCGGTTTCTCTTGTATGTGTTTTTGATCTTTACAAGTACCCAAGTCTAGGATTTCATACCTACAGGTCTTTTTATGGTAGGTAACAAGAGTAACAAAAGGACACCTCAACCATATTCACACAGACTAAATGCACGAAGAAATTAGCCTTAATAAAGCGTTTTTCCTCTCTTTTCGCCCACATCGGGAATCGAACCTGAAATTTTCAGCATATGTAACAGACCTGCTAACCATTACACTGAGCTAACAGATCGCAGTGTTTTGTAGACATAATCCGAAGTAAATGCTTCATTCGCGCTACATACATACATGCATAGCTAGTCAGACAATTTGAAAACTAGACGAACCTAGGTTTACGTGACAGTTTTAGTTGACGGTTTTTAATAATGAACAGTGTATCGATTGTGACAAACAATAATAATTCACCAACAGAATCAGTGAATACGCTACTCGGGACACTCTTCGTAAACTGAACCTAATGTCTCTCCACGGGAGGAGAGATTGCTACAGAATTATGACTGTGTTCAAGATACTGTATCCAACGATATAAACATATCATTTCTCCTCGCTGAACAAAAAGGTATATGCACCAATAATCCTTCAATAGTTCAGGAAAAAGTAACCAATTTAGGAATGATTTTTCAATTTCAATCCACTCTCAAAGTCGATTTTTTTAAACATTCAAATTTACAACCCTAAATTTGATTGCAACAAAAAAGGCCCAATCTAAGTATGAGGAGTTGTTCTCAGTGCTTGTACCAAAACATAGGAACTGTATTCCCACAGAGACCAATTTGATAACGAAACTGGTAAGCTTCAAGGCTTTTCTGGGTAAATTCCTTGAGTAGATCCAAGACAATCCCTCGACACCTGGATACACATCTGTTAACAACAACAGCATATTAGAGTATACACACCATCTCCATGAGGCATTCCCTCCAACTCCTTCTATGAATATAATGTCGCATAAGCAATATTTAATTATTTCGTCATCATAACATGGAATTCTATTTACGACAAATACAAGCACAAATCAATCATATGAATGAAATCCTATTTTACTACGATACTAACGTCAAATAAAGGTCCTTTCAGATGAGAGGGGTTTTTACACGTGGGAACTTTGAAAAAGAATGGGCTTCTAAAGGAAAGGGCTCTCAAAGGCACTAAAGATCGAAATATTGGATATATGATCTCACTTTCAGGCTCTCAAGTCAATATAATCTGTTTTGATACAATCGAACGCGGGGATAAAGGCTTTATATTGGGTGCATTGAAATATCATTTTTGCTGGGGTCAATATAACAGAAAGAAGGATCGCTGAGAAAAAAAGATTGTGCTTTTTGTATGATAGAGAAGTTGAAAACAGACCAGTTGAAGCATGCATTTAAGAAACGTGTTGCTACGAAATGAACTATACATTCATACAATCAGAGTTTGGTGATTGCGAACGAAACATTTTGTTTTTCTCAAATAGGACGGGAAGTTTACTAGCTTGGTTTATTACAAAAACGAATCCAAAAGACAAATTATTTTTTTTCTCCAAAGAAATTTTGAAGTACTGAAATAGTTTACCATCTTATGCTGAAAAAAAGGAAAAGAAAACAGTGTAGGTATATATAGTTCTAAGAATAACTTGGATAAATTCAGATCATCTAGGATAGAAAATAAATTAATACGAAAATCGGGGTAGTTATCAATTGAAATATACCCAATTGAAACCATCTCATGACCACTTCTTTTGACACCATAACGTGTTGGGATGATCAATTAGAAGTTCTGAAAAAATGGTGAATGAAAAAATTACTTCTTTTGCCTTTTATTGAATGGTGATCACTATAAATGTCTGAATTTTTTAAAAAGCAAGCGTCAACACAAAGAAGAAGGTTTCATTTAGCTTAAACTTACATTGAAAATTGAACACTGCGCCTAAGTGAAAAACTAGTTGAGGAGAATTTTCAAAAAACAGAAAAAAAAGTTTTTTCTAGACATAATAAGGAGAAAGTGTTTAAATTGTGATTCCTCAAGCTCTATTGGTGTGGTCTGTACAAGCTAGACATATATAGAGAGACAGACAGACAGAGGGAGAGAGACAGAGACAGACAGAGACAGACCGACAGAGATTAACCAGACAAACTCTCTTGAAAACTGAAGAAAACTATGCCGACAGTTTCGGTGACATGTTGGTTGTCTGTTTCTTATGAAACTGACAAATTTTTTATTTTAAAGTCGTTGACTTCACAGAAATCGCCATTAGCCACCAGAATGTGGGCTTGTCAATGATTCCGTTCCTCTTGGAGTGAGATTATTTTCGCCGTTAACTTGTTGTAATTTTGTGTTTACACGTCTGCGTATATGCTGTAAACTACTGTGGAAACACCATGTATTTCAAAACATCATATTTATTTTTTTGCAAATGTTATTCTTAGATGAAGTACTGTAACATCATTATTGATTTTAACAATCTTTTTATCTTCAGCCTAACTTTCAGTTGCTTTTTTTAATCAAACTTAGAATCGGACTGAATTCCGATTATGCAGTTTAATCGTTGCCATGGGATAACAGTCCGATTCAAAATTGTGATAAAAACCAATTGAAAGTTAGGATGAAGGTAAAAAGCTAGTCAAAATTAATAATAATAAAGTAATATATATAAAAGTCTTTTTTTCAGTCGATACGAACCGGGTGAATGATTGAACAATGGTTGGATTTAGCTAATACTAATTCTGAAGAGTCAGCGTGTATTGTACATGACGTATGATTTTCTCCCAGATTACGTAGCCAATAATTTGTGGTGCGTATTATACACAGATAATTACTGCATTTGAATATACCAACATAAGAATGTGCAAGTTCTATCAATTATCGTGTTCAGCAGGGATATTTAAGCATGGTTTGCATTGAGAGTTAAACAACGTTAGGAAGATTACAAGTCCGGAGGCTATGAATTCTGCGTCTGAACCCCAAACAAAGCTGGAGTGTTCTATATCCTAATTAGCAACCTATCCGACTGTTTGTCAAATTATCCAAATGGTAATCCTTCAGTCACACTTTGGAAATGAAAATTTCACATTGAAAGGGTAGGATGGGAAAGAGATTCTGAGAATCTAATTGGAACAGAAAGAATTTGATGAAGGTGGGGGCCAATACGGAAAAGCAGAATACTTGTATTCAAAAGGATTGCTGTGAAACGTAAAGATGTCTAATAAATGGCTAAACTCTACAACTGAGAAAAAAAGGAAACTGAAAAAAATGGTTTCCGATTGTCTGTGAGCGATAGATTTGGTCCAATCTTACGGATCGTCGTTTCAAGCTATCGCCATGATTTTTATTTCTTTTCAGAATCTAATATGGTGTAGATTTCCACCCCTGAATATATTATAATCAAATCAATGCGTATTTCATCAGTGGTTAGGATTCCACTGTGGAGACTTCACGAATACAGACAGACCTTAATGTCGCCCCAGAATAGTATCTAAAGCCAACCTCAGGGCAACTCGCTATTGTAACTGGTTCAATACTCCCTGGGCTCCCACTAAGGTGGGTTTAGGCCACACAATACTAAATTTGATATTATATCATGTGACTGATTCACTGCAGTGACCAACGAAACGGTAAACAAAGAAATGTATGAGACGAATTGAACAGCTGATGGAAACACACATGTTGGGGTAAAATGAGCCCCTACGGCGGCGTTTCTTTATCTACCTGATCTCACCACCCAGGAAGGATTTTTTTCCCGGGCAGAAAATTTGCTATGCGAGTGTGAAGTTTGCTCTCAAAGCAAATGCATCTTTCAACCAATCAAAACGAAGCCTCTTTCACCAACAACGAGAACAAAAAATATACATTTTCCCACCATTCTGACAAACTTTCTATCATCTTTAACAAAAGAGTTTCAAGCAAGTTTCATTAACTACTCTGGATAGTTTTTGTTGATTCAGCTTTTTATTTAACCAATCTTGTTTGCGAATAAGTTGTCATGGGAAATAACGTTCCCAATGTGAACAATTTATTTTAAACAGATTCAATGTCAGTCTGGATTACTTGATCTATTTTTTTTTTAATATTTAATCATTATTGCCATGAACATTGAACTTTAAAATCAACATTTGACTTTAGAGTTTTAGAAATACTTCCTGAAAATGACCAGTGACGGTCAAAAGCGCTTGGAGAATTTCAATGCGAACTTAGGAGAGTCCATTTATCCTTGTAAGCTAACAAAAAGACAACTCATTCACAAACAAAAGAGATTGATAAAAGAGGTAAAAAAAATCGACTATAATCATCTTTCATGTTTTAACGGAACTTCCTTGAAAGAAAACTTGCTGCCCAAGTATACATTATTTAAAACAATATAATCAAATACATCACGTATCAGCCTCTACTGCATTATCAACAAGCAAGTTTTAAAGCAACAACAAGTGGATGCCGAAGGTACTTTCTATAATTTTGAGAAGGGGCAGTAACATTCAAAGAATTTTTCGGACGCTGTCTCTTTCTCTCAACATACAGAAGAGGGCGTAGAATGGATCGGCCCAAACTTCGTGTGAATGACAAAAATAACGATTGTTCGAGAAACTTTTTGAATGAAGAATATAGAGGGTGTTTTTTTGGGGGGGGGGGGGTAAGCATTCAATGAAGAATTTCATCAACAAAACACAATAGTATGTCCAATGATGGAACCATGAAAAGAACTAATTAAGCGTGAAATAAAGAATTTTCTCCAGTTTTGATACCGTTATTTCAATTGGCCGAAGACACAAATTTGGCTTCATATAATTACAGGCATACATCGACCTACGCCCGGATTACGTTTTGATCGTATGGACGCAACATGACCTTGGCGTAAGTAACTCAATATAGGATGAAGTGAAATATATTCACTCAACAACATTAGATAACATGACACATACATATTTACCTAAACCCCTATATTGTACATACGTCTTCCTTGCTTCTTTTTTAAGAGAAAGGAACAAATGTCATTCATTACGTTTTGGGGTTTGTTTTTTTAGTTGTTTTTTTTTTTTGTACATAATTAGCTCTACCCAGCAAGGTGACCGCTTTTTATCGGGAGAACTTGAAACAAATACGACATATCAGCAGTCTTCTCTTCTGCAAGCTTATGATAACATGACGGAAGTTTTCGTCATTCGCAGTTGAGTCATCAGACTGCAATGACTGAAATTCCCGTCATTTGCAGTAAATGGGTGCTAAGCTCTTCTGAGGACGTATCTGCAATCGGACGTAAGTCGGTCGGGTGAAGGTCGACATATGACTGTATTTGCTTATTTTTTTTTTTTAATGATTTTAAATTTCGTGTATCTTTACCAAAATAGAACGATATCAATGCGATATCAAGGTGAATAAGCGGGAACGCTAGAACATGCTGCCGTAAATTTGCTGCTGTTTTTTTATGTGGATATCGAAAGGATGAATCCAAACGTTATCAAGAAAAAGAAAAGAAAAGTTCTTTTTTTCTTTATTAAATGTGAGGTAAATCAAAAGAGATAAGTTTTTCTTTCGTTTTTTTTTTAAATTATTTTACAATAAGGCACATTAGAACATAGAACTGCAGAGAGGGCGGGGAGAAGACTACCGTTTGGAGAGGTATTTTCTTTGCATTAGTATATATATACATATATATATATATATATATATATATATATATATATATATATATACACACACACACACACACAAACACACACACACATATATATATAAATATATATATATATATATATACACACACACATATATACATACACACACACGCACACACACATATATATATATATATATATATATATATATATATATAGTATGTGTGTAAGGAAATGCAATATTTAAAAAGAAAAAAGTCTTTAAAAGAAACTTTGGAATTGCCTCCCTTAGATTTACAGTCAGTTGATCGGCTAAGCGTATCAGTCAATTGGGTGAATGTAAATTCGAGGTAGACAACTCCAAAGTTTCTTTTAGAGAGTCATTTTTCCTATTAAAATTCATTTTTGGCAGACATCCTGCGGATATATATGTATCGAAAGAAAGGATCACAAAGAGTGAGAGAGAGAGTGGGGATCAGACGGAGAGAGAGATAATGAATACCATGGAAAATAAGGAAGAAAGAAAGGAAGTAAAAAGAAAGAATTTATAAAGGTTAAAAAAGAAAGAGAAGGTGAGACGGTTAAACAGACAGATAGTGGGATAGATATACAAATATATACAAAGAAGCTTGTTCAGAGAGAAAGAGAGAGTGAGAGAGGGGGAGAGAGAGATGTCGAGACCCCCCAAAATAGATATGGACAAAAATATACGTATATGTGTGTGTGTGTGTGTGTCATTATATATACAGACAGAGACAGAAAGACAGAAAGACAGAGAGAGGGACAGCTGGAGGAGAGAGATCGACCAAGAACCGACGGATAGATTGATAGATGGATAGAAACAGACCTGAACAGACTGAGATTGATAGATTCATAGATAGATTGACGGATCTGAACAGATCAGAATAGATAGATAGATAGATAGATAGATAGATAGATAGATAAAAACAGATTGGGCTAGATAGATAGATAGATAGATAGATAGATAGGAACAAACCTGAACAGACCGGGATTGATAGACAGATAGATAGATATCATTAGAGAACAAAAATAGGGGATGTTCATAAAGATGTGTATGAACGCGCGCATATAAATGATTCAATGCTCTTGATGCGAAGCATCCGTATGACGCTCAATGTCATGAATAAAATACATTACTGGTATACTTTGCGTAGTATCACCTTCCAAGCATTTCTGTACAATTCAAAATCACACGGTTTAGCGTCTTAATCATAATTCAATGTGTTTTTAAAGGTATTCATGTATATACATATGAGAATTAGAGTCTATTTAAATAATTGAATTTATTAGAAACTTTTTTGTTATATTCTTGCACTGAAGAGATTTTCTGCTTGGAATAATATCACTGATAAAATCGATAAGAATTAATCGTTTCGCAGCATTAATTATGCATATTTCCTTCTCAGATATCAATGCATTTCTTTAACAAAATCACTTTAAACGCTTAAATTCATACAAGGAAAATAGAATGTCAATGTCAAGGGGCAACATTTGTGATTAAAAGTATCTTCATTTGACCATTTGGCGAATTATATTTTTACCATTCAATTCACTGAAGATTTCCACGATTTTATGCTGTTCATTGGAGACTTTCATTGTCAATTACAAGCAGTTTATGAATGTAAGAGTTAATCCTATAGTAAAATCACGTACAATGCAGGTGCATTGTAAATTGTCATTGCCCTATTCTGTCATTAACGCATGTCTCATTTACTGTTTTAAACACACCGTCTGTTGCGAACTGGAAAAACCGTCAGTAATGAAACCCGGGGTTCTCAGGTGTTCTGAGTCTCAATCAACAAACATCCCCGCCCGGTAAGCCCACCTGAACATGATCAAGTCCCGATTTTTTTCCAGGTGGGTAACTACACCAGTCATTCCCTTGTCAGCCAGAGAACTGGGATGCTCTGTCAACGACCCCCAAGATGTTTCTGATGACTTTTCTTCCCTCCAGCCTACATACGCTTAACAATCTTAGGACCCCTGAAGAGATTGGCTTACGAGGCTCCAGGATCTTGCTTCTATCAGCACGCAAGGGGCCCTGTACCCTTTTATCTCACCATTGATGACCCCTCTTCTTGATTTTCAATGCACATCACACGGAGAAGGCGGAGAATAACCTCCTGGCATTATTTTATAACATTTAAAACTGGGTTTCAAAACAGAATACGGATACATATATGAGTATGGGAGACATTAGAGGGGTCAGTGAAGATTATAAAAACATTGGAAATTTCCATATAGCCAAAAACACATTTTGTGCAAGATTATTTACTGGAAATGAAATTCTGGTGTGTCTCTCTGAAACTGTTAGAAAGATTAAAGCTCATCTCTCATTGTTCACGGGACATTATTCTGAATGGAATTAAATCTGATATCAAACATCTATAGTCCGTTTTATAGAATTCACGTTTTCACACCAGCAGTATTCAAGGTATGTCCCAAGCAATCACAGGCTACTGCACTACCTTTCAAGGAAATAAAGTGACATTTTCGCAATATAATCAATAATTCTTCATTAAGTGAACGATTCCTCCAAGACTTTAACACGTCTTTAGTTCACTTTTTTAACTCAAACACTAATTTTCATGTAAGGAAATATAAACAACATTTTGCCTTTCTAATTAAAAACTTCTGGGTTATTTATGTGATACGGGCGCTGTCCAATCATTAGTCGTTCATGTCTACTTTTAATCAGTAAGCTTCGTTCTTGTTCCATTCAAGTGTATATTTTTATTTGGGTTTATAAACATTCGGATAATTCCATGAACAAGGCCAAAATCTAATCGCTTCATTCATATATAAATATATACATATGTAAAGAGGAAAGTTGTTTTTGAAGGTTTTCCAAAAAAAATTAATCATTGAAAAGACTTCGACGAATAGTTAGAGCTTGAAAACTACTGTCACATCTGAACTATTCGTCACAGGTGATACGCTAACATCGAACAGAAGGGCACACTGGATTAGAAAGTTTGAGAATCCCTGGTGTAATACCAAGAATTCCTCGAAATTTACAAGGTGTTGGGTTGGTGATGCTTGCTATGGGGTTTTCATCTTGAAAACGATTGATCATGGTGATTGGAAGCCAAGTGAACTGATTTGTGAGTTTATTTGAGACTAAGTGCTAATACACATCAAAGTTAATGGTTTTTATTTAAATGTAACTCGTCACTGTAAAAAGTCGCGGACAGGTGGATGATAATTATATCATACCTATTTATTTGCCTGTACACAAGGAGGAAACACGCCCTGAGCATGAATACTATGGTAAATGCTATCTGGTCGCATTCTCCGGCCAAATCCACATCAGCATCTTCTAACGTGTACTTAGTTTGTTTCTTGATTCTGCTACATGATTACCGACATGTCGTGTCTTCACTTGATTGCATCATGTACCTGATCAAGTGAGACGTGTTTTTTGATCAGAATGATCCACTTTGGACATGCTTGATTGTTGAATACAAT
Organism: Thysanoteuthis rhombus; assembly: GCA_963457665.1. Classification (NCBI taxonomy): domain Eukaryota; kingdom Metazoa; phylum Mollusca; class Cephalopoda; order Oegopsida; family Thysanoteuthidae; genus Thysanoteuthis; species Thysanoteuthis major. The sequence continues at coordinate 10,636,832 of OY735226.1, read as the reverse complement.
GCATGATTGATTTCAGCATCTTTTGCGAAGTTCGAAGAGGTATATATATATATATTCACTCTTGTCTGTCTGTCTCTGTTTATATAATATTTCCAAGGGTTTTCAGAGAACTTCGATGTCATTTTGTGGAAAGGTGAGCAATCGGCTAAGGTAGATCTCAAAGATATATTCTCAAAGAATAGAGATGGAAAATGAACAGTTAAGGAAAAAAAAACATTATATCTTAATGGAAGTAGCTCAATATTTGTACATAGTAATACATTCAATTTTCATCAAATCTGTGAGTACATTTGCATTCTCTGAGTGCTCTTTAGTTCAAGATGAGTTCGGGTTTAGTTTTGAAATCTTTTCCTCCTAATGTTTTCGAAAATATCTCTCCTTTTCCAACCCAACAATCCTAAAGTGTAGGTCATTGTCCAACGAATTTTTGAAATTTTGCGAAGATTCAGTAATTGGTCTTTGATTGAGGCTTATTTTTTTTACATTAGGAAGAGGTAAACATTACCCCAGGATATGTAAAAACGGGACACAATTGATATCCTTCGATCGTCGCTATGCATAAACTGATTTTCGATAAGTTTTTTTATTATTATTGTTTGTGTGTGGCATTGGTATGGACTTTCGGGGTGCTTTCTACTTTCTAATTTTTATTCATAAATAAAATACCTGGAAAATAAACCGTACCGACATTTGTTTTCATGTGAGAAACATGCTTGTCATCAGATGCAATTATTTCGTCTGCAGACCTCGTTCATTGCCGAGTCACGTTGAAAACAGCACTAGCGTCTAGAGTTTTAAAAATAGTTTCGATAAGTTTAGAAATTATGGATAAAGCACGAAACTACATGGCCATTTTTGGAGTCTGTCTGATGAGAATTTCAAAACAGTCTGATCTATGAATTGTGTTAAGTTGTAAATATTGTTTATATTCATGTACATTTAATGAAGATTTCATGAATTTTATTCCGGGTTTCTTTATGTGCAAATAATGAATATAATTGTAGATGTCGACTAATAATAATAATAATAATAATAATAATAATAATAATAATAGGTACTAGTAAGAGAATTGAGGAAGATGCGGAACATGAAAGCCAGGGTAGTACCGGTCATAGTGGGTGCACTAGGAATTGTCCCAAAAACGCCGAAGGTGAGACTGGTGGAGATCGGGATTAGGGGAAGGATTGAGACTGTACAGACCACAGCACTACTGGGAACTGCACGGATACTGAGGAAAGTGCTAGTAATATGCTGCAACAGTAACTGTCAATAGTGACCCAACAGAGGAAGGGAAATGAAAGCGGAAACTCAAATTGTAGCACTGACATGATAGGTGAAATAGAGAGGAGACGTTAGCTGAAGACCTGGGGAGACTTATTGTCACTCAACCTTCAGCGATAACTACTGGGCAACCGGTGTGAAACTGTAAATCTTAGTATTACTGTGACTTATGAGTACTAGGAAAGGAGGGCTGGAGACTTGAGGAGACTTGCTGTCACTCAAACTCCAGCGGTTACCACAGGCAACTAGTGTGAGATTGCAAATAATAATAATAATAATTGTGGTCAATGCAAAATCCTTTTGAACAACGGTTGAAAATTAGTTGCAGTTTCAAAATGGCCAACTTATAGACGAATAGTGTTGTTAACGCATCAACAAATAAGTAAGTCTTCCGTAAACAACAAAAATAAAGAAGCTAAGAATTTGCACCAAAAAAACACTTTTCTATGTATACCTGGCGTTGGAATTAAAGTGACGTATTTCCTCCTTCACCTTCCTATTATTTGTCGTTGTTGTTCTTTTTTTTCTTAATATAAAAAAAATATGACCACAGCCCTGTTTGTTCCTATTGTCACAATGGATAACATGTTGCCGCGGATCATTGCATCGACATGTTTGAAGTTTCAGGCGGTCTTGCGAGGTTCGTCGTGGGTTGGGCGGCTTTGGGATTTATTCATTGGATAAGCTTGAATGGTTTGGGAGCCAATAAAGCCAGACATCGCGATTGCGACTGGTACTAACTCGTACCTATCGGTAAGTGAGCGATATTTAGTAATCTTTCACCCCACAGCCTATCGAGCGACGATTTTTAGTTCAATGGCCAACGAAATCAGAATGCTGTTCACGAAGGAATCGCTAAAAATGGCATCCAAATTAGTGTTCCGCCGGCTGCAAATGGAAAAAGAGTTAATCCGTTCTGGGAAGTAATTGAAATTAAATTTTAATCTTGATGTTCATCTTTGCCTCGTGAGAAACTTATAGACTATAATGTGCTTCGTTTAATTTTTCATTCATACTTAGGAATTCCCAATTCTAAAAATGGTCAGCCTTACTTTTTAAAGAAACATAAAAACATAAGAATAACAAAGAAGTGATCAAAATCTGTTATAATTTGTAACGTGTCTATCTGTCACAGTATCTTGGGTAGAGAACTCTGTCATACCGTCCAGAGTGGATTACTCCTTGATTACTGAATTTATTCATGAAAATGTTACTTTGCGAAATAGTGGAAATATCTATTTACTTATGAAGTCAACCTTATCTAATTTCATGACATTACGATATAATGGAGGAAAATGTTTTTCTACGTCTGGTGTTAGGTTCAATGCTCACTTCATGCAATCTAATCTATTGACAATAGAGTCCAACGTCAATCTATGTGCGTTTAAGCTTTTTAATTGCTTCAAATTCAATACAAATGAATACAATGATTTAAGTTAACAATACCTTGCGTTTACCTTTCAGATTACTGCGCAGAGATACTAACATAGTGCACGGTTATGGGTATACCGTTAACAAAGCGACATATAGTTACTAGTATTACTAATTTTAGTCGAATGATGAACAAAACAACATCTGTTCGTGTTAGGACATAGAAATATACATTTATTGATGGACTGTGGCGTCATTTACGCTGTGGTGAGGTAATTGTTACTTCATTGATTGCAAGCATTAAAATAGTTGCATATAAGTAAAGACTGCTTTTTGCAGACAACACATTTAGAAATGGATTGTGGAGCGCGTGCACAAAAAAATAACATATACATATATATGTATTGATTTTTACACACACATATATGTATATATTAAAACTTGGATTCTAATATATGAGGATTGCAGATAAGCTTTTTTTGTTGTTTTTTATAAAATTGGATTGAACTTTACAAGTGGGAAACACAATCTTGAGAATGTATAGTAAATAATGGAAAATGATTGATTTTAATAAAATTTGTCAGTAGATTAAGTCAAAAAATAACATTGATATATAATCAATATTCAAGTTTTGATATATATATATATATATATATATATATATATATATATATATATATATATATATATATATATGTGTGTGTGTGTGTGTGTGTGTGTGTATATAATAGTCAACAAAGGTCTACAGCTTTAGACACAGAATACATTTTAAAACATTTCAATTTCTTTTTGTTTTTCTTCCCTCCCATATCCCCAATTATCTATCAATGCAATTTATGTAATTTTCTACGATATCTTTTTCTGTTTCTTGTTTAACATACTCTTTGTTATTATAGCACTGAACATACAATTTTATTTGGGATCTCTCTCTCTCTCTCTCTCTCTCTCTCTCTCTCTCTCTCTCTCTCTCTCTCTCTTATATATATATATATATGTGTGTGTGTGTGTGTGTGTGTGTATTTACATGCATAAATACATACATAAATAATTAAGTAATTATGATTATGATGATGATAATTATTATCATTATCATTTTTTTTTAAATTGAAATTATCTGTAGTTATTAAACGGTGAATGTATGATTTACCCTGGACGTCGTAAATGAAATAAACAAAATATAAACAAAAAGATGAGGCTGCTTCAAGAATCGAACCTGAGACCGATGAGGAAGCTGCTTCAACGTAGTGTTGCTCAATATAACGTTGCTCTTACCATTAAGCTTAACAGCCACCGATAGTGCCAAGACTCAAATAACTGCTTCAGCTCCAATTTCTCATTTCGTTTAATCACGGTCTATTTCTGCTCTATTTGTTCCTTTCAACGCGGATAATTATATTATCAAGAAATGGATCATATGAATCAATATACACAAACAAATGCACACACATACACACATTTATTTACATATATATATATATATATATATATATATATATATATATATATATATATATATATATATATATATATATATATATTGATTCACAATAAAAGAATTTTATAGATGATTCTACAGAGGTTTTTTACGATAAACGTTTGTAATTTTCTGAACAATTGCTTTTTGTAATCATATGAGTATGACTGTGCATAAATGCGCGTGATTATATATATATATATATATATATATATATATATATATATATATATATATATATATATATATATATACATACATACATAGAGAGAGAGACAGACAGACAAATTTATCGCTTTATATACTTATATATTTCTTGTAATTTCGTAGGAAAAAGGATTTTTTACAAAGGTTTTTCACGATAAATATTGATACAATTCTTTTATTTGACATCAGATATAAGTTTGTATATATATAGAGAGAGAGAGGGAGAAAAGGAGAAACAGAAAGAGAGAGAAACAGAGACATATACAGAGACAGAGGGAAAGAGAGACAGAGAGAGAGACAGACAGACAGACAGAGAAAGACCAGGAAGAGAAAAGAGTTTAACCCAATGAAGAAGAGTCACATATAAGGATATTTATATGGATATATATTGTGAGCGAGTGTGCGTTTGTGTGTCTATATGAGTGTATATATGTTTTTACATTATTTCAGGTATACATACATTCACTCTTATATATTAAAACATTGTCTCATTGCATATTATGTATAGCGTCAAATACATTCCAGGTTTGTGTGTACGTCCATAAGTTCAAGCATACATACATTATATACATGTTAATATGTGGGTAAGTCTGTGTGTAAGCTTAAATGTATACGTATATATAAAATTTTGCTTACATATAAGACAAAGGAACACTTTTATGTATATATTTATAGTATAGAGAGGTATATGTTAAATCCGTTCAATAAAGGTATGTCATATATAACTGAGTTTTACTGAAAATAAATCTATAACACTGGCACGAAAATTCCTGCAAGATCTTTTTTGGAAGATCTGGCAGAACAGCACAAAGGAATTCTGTCACCGGTGATAATTCATTACCATTGTTTGATTTTTTTTTTTTTTTTGTTTTTGATTTGATCAAAAAAGTATGTTAAATATGTGTATCTAAATATATACAAGTAAATAACTGGCAAAAAAAAACAAGAAAAAGTGGAGTAAGCATTTGGAAAAAAAATAACAATCACAGCCTAGGGATGGGAGAAATTTGATGAAGAAGAAAAACCACGCATGCGCAAACTCCTGGCAGGAAAAAATAGTCAGCTCTGCTTCGTGCATAAATATCGTCTGGTATGATCCATTTTGAAATAATAATGTGCTACATACTTTTACCTTTCTTTTCTGGGTAACGAGCGTTATTTTCTAATTGACTATGTCTGGAAAGCATAGAAAATGTCAGTTATTCACTTCAAACTTTGATTTGGTACCAGAACTGAGGTAATGTGAAATCTACTTCAATCCAATTTGAGAACGGGCTCATTTGCAGATTTTCAATCCAATAAAGGAAGGAAAACAACTATATACATATCATAGTCCAGGTAACAAAAATAAAATTTGAAGGGAACAATAACCAATTTCTTTACATTTTAGATAGACGCAATTAGAAAATAACGCTCACTACCCAGGAACAAAAATCGAATTGCACGGTGTAATCGGTCATACAATATTTTTGTTAACATATGTTTTTCTTTTTCCCTTTTTATCTTTTTGCAAACTGTTCATTCGTTCTCAGATAGAGCTTTCACAAATCTATCAAGATGATAATAAGCAACGTGTCCCTCCGTCTGTCACACTGCAAAATCCGTTCGTCTGTCACATTTTCAAAATATTTTTTCGTGTTGGAAGGGGTCTGGATAGAGGGTGTCCGAGAATTTTATTGAAACGCAAAGACAATTGAAAGGACAGGAAAGAGAGAAAGAACCAGGGGAATGATACGCAAAAGAGTTAAGTGTGAAACTTTTAGAACGACTTAACCTGGCCATCGAGAAAAGAAGGGTAAGTGAAATGGAGAGGAATCGAACACGGTTCTAAGTGTTTTCGAACGGAAGATTCGGTTGAGTGCCAGGTATGGTCGCCTCTGGAATTACCCACCATTTTTTTTTCTTTTTATATATTACTACCATTAATAAAGCAACAGATATTCTACTAGTATTGACTGAAATTCATGGAAGCCTCCCCGGTGCTTAGCGGACTGTCCACGTTAGAACTGATATAATTAAAATCTGATGAGCTCGATAGCATATGACAATAGAAAATTATAGTCAGATTCCCGCTTATCATTATTTCATTGATGGCTTCACTTCGCTGATGAAATTTTGGAAGGGTTTTGTTCCTAATCTGTTTGGTGTCCGACTCGGGTCGGTGAGGTCAACAAAAAGGGAAAAGTTTTTTTTCTACGGTAGCGGAAAGGTCTCAGGTCTGTGCATTGAGATATTTTCACGGTATAGCACCGTGCAGCATTCCCACTGTTTAAGCAAGGGATTATTTACAAGGCTCAGTGAGATGTCTAGGTTTTAGGTTATCTCTGATTCTGTTTATTTCTGTGGACAACTTGTTGAGCACAGGACGTATCGTAGAGTTAGGTTATTAGCCTCACACCAAAGATGGACTGCATTACAGGGACAAAGAACTCCAATTAACGCGCCATTTATTAATACCTAGTGGAAGAAGTCGATTCATATATATTCCTGAAGGGAAATATTGCGAAGTGAACCTAAGTAGCCTCGACCGAAACTCAAACTCGGTTCCATTTTCCACCCTGGTAACCGTTCCGCCAACCTCTCCACTATTTCTTATTTATGTATTAAAAAAATAAAATCTCTGATAAGAACTTTTGAAAATGTCAGTGACGCGTGGAGTTTCGCCATTAAGGGGATGGGGGGGTGATTCCATTGTATTCACCACAACCATTAAAACTTGCTGGCGGTGGGGGTCATCTTGGGATGGCCTGTGTATCAACTGATAACCCTTACCTAAAATCATGCTTCTTTGGCAAATTAGTCGACCAATCTTAAACCCTGATTTAGATAATTAAGTGGGAAAAAGAACAAAGGGGTCAAAAAGTCAATCAGTCACCCAATAGAAACCGTCATGTGACCGATGCTTTTCGGCAAGATGCCATGTTAGGGATGATCAATTAAAAAAATTCAAATATGGGATCACTAAATAGATTCCTCCTCTCGCCCTTTGTTTGGCTCTGATCAATAAAAAAAGTCTGAATTAGAACAAAAACAAGCATGAATGCTTCTTGCCGAAAAATAAGCGACCAATTTAGCATAAACTTACATTTGAAATTGAAAACCCCCACTGAAGACCTGTTTAGTGGGGAGGATCGAAAAACAAAAAGGCGTTTTGATGTTGCTTTTTTTTGGGGGGGGGTAGACATCATAAGGAGTAAATGCTTAACAGATCAGCTCTATAGCTCTATAGCATTCATTTTAAATCAGTGGATACTCTCTGGACAGGCCTTGTATACTCACAAAGTTCACAGAAAGAAAGGAATTGAAATTAGTAGGACTAAGGTAGTGCTTCTTCCAAAAGTGCATGTTTGGAAGGGACTAGACTTCATGGTGTGTGGAGCAGCCTTGTATAACTGCCGTATAGGATGTTTTTACGTCTGTCGTAGGAAACTATGGTTTTGAAGTATTCCAGTTACTTTTTTTCATTGTTGCAAATCCGGATTTTTTTTTTTTTTTTTTTTCAAATTCTTGATATCTCTTCAGACAGGAAGTTTTATAGAAACCATAGAAAAGATCTTTAATTTGTTATTCTTATTTTTATTTTATTTCTCCAGAACCCCTGACCAAAACAGCTTCAAACTCGATACTGCACTGCCTGATGTGCTGACTAATATATTTGGTAAATGTCAACTTCGTATGATGGACTGTTGTTGAGCAATCAAGGTACATGCAAAGAGAGAGAGAGAGAGAAAGCCATAAATATCATACTTCAGAGTTAAATGGTTGGCCGGCCTCATCACTGGAAGAGATTGTGCAATATTGGAACGGGTTAATTGGGCGGGGGATATTTTAGTCGGCAATTGGAATTTCTCTGTTAATTTGGGGGGGGGGATAGAATACAGAAAGAATTTGTTTGAGAACCAGAATGAGAATTGAAACTGAAGAAACAAGACCAAGAAATACTCATTGAGCAATAGATGTTCAGTGGTTCCTTTCTGGGTCGCTAAGTTTTCCCTTCTGATCTTGAATGTTCTAACGACCATCTGGATATTTTGAATCATGTTTTGAAAATAATTTGAAATCAGAATTTTTCCATACCTCAAACAAAAAATTTTTGAAAAAAATTCATTCATATTTACAAGAAGCATAAAAAATGTGAAGGCAGAGACTGTAAAAGATAAATTACACGCAAAATAATCTATTACTGGAAATGATACTGAATGGATTATGTTGGGAGCCCGGAAAAGGTTTACCCAAGGACTTGGAGATGGGAATTGTAAGCAAAAGACGTTTGGAAATGATTTAAAAGCAGGAACAAAATAGCGAATCGTTTACTTTTTCAAGAGGAATTGAAGAAAAGCATTGGTAATTATCATGATCTACTAATGAAATTGAATTAGCAACACGAAAAATATTAATTCAGTTCAAGTTCATTATACCAATATATTTCACCTGTCTGCTTTGTCGAAGCAGTTATGATAAACGAGACAATATTGAAGAGTTCGTTTTTTCAAGTAAATAATATCATGTACAATCACTGCGTGAGTGAAAACATTACGTGACATTATTTACAAGCAAAAAAAGACCTTTTCAAAACCGTTTCTTTAAAAATTACTACATCGTCAGTGCCGAAAGGCAAATCTTGTCAGTATAGAAAAAAAATATTTGAATCCTCCTGTTTTCCGTGTTGTCCACTCGAAGTACAACAACAGATTTACTTCTATTTAAACCTGATATTTTCATAATCTGTGTATTTTTTCTTCTGAGTCTGGGTTTTTTGAGTATGATCTGGGGTTCCTCCTTGAAATCAAATTGGAAGTCTTTGTACTTCTTTCCACGAAGACAACCCGATCTACTAATGCGTCATCAGATGAAAATTCGTTAAGGGAATGATTAAACGTATGGGATTTGTTCCAAATAAAAATATCAGACCCCTAGATCTTAAGAATATTCTTATAAATAATGTATGATGTACTAATTACTTCGTAAATAATGTATAAATACAAATAAATACGTAAATAATGTAATGAATAAATAATTCTATCATAATTCACCATATGTTCGCTCATATGTCTGATTGAGAGCATGTAGATACTAGATACGAATCTAGATAGTGATATCTGAAATCCAGATGATTCTGGATAATTCTAGAAAATTATGTAGTTTTCTTTCTCGCAAACTGAATATAATCAGTAATGGGCTTTTTTGGCAAAAGAGACCTCTTGGTGAATTGAATTTCGTTATAAGGGTCTTTTGCTATGACATGTACCTCTGTATTGTGAATATCTTTGGGGAGGGGAAAACTGTAGAAGTAAACCCTGACTAAATAAATCCCTTGGCACTCTTCTTTAAGACCCCTCCGGCAGCTCCTGTAGCCAGGTAGGTGTTAAATTATTGCTCTGCTTTCCTTTAGATTATATTATTGTGGCCGAGGGATGGAGAGTGTAGTGGGCTTCACATCATCTCAATACACTATTGCCAACTGTGAGGTCACTTCAGTACTGTTGTTCACAGCGTCAGAAGGTGGCAGTCGTGAAGATACTGACTACACCACGGCGCAGACTACACCTGCTACTCAACTTCGGTTGTCCTCAAGAAAATTCCGTCGACATTTTGATATAATCGATTCAATGGCCACGAATCATTTGTATGTATGTATCATCTGCTTAGGCCACCATCAAAGGTGTCGTGTGATTAGGTACACAGTAACCCATCCACACGCTGACCAGACGACGTTACTCAACTTCGGGGATCTTACGAGAGATGGTGTGTCCGACATGAATTGGCCCTAACGCCTCAATCTCAATCCTTATGCTGAGTACTCATGCAATCCCTTGGGAAATCCACATCAGCAGTTTTGAACGTATGCTTAGTTGGTTTCTTGATCCTATCACGTGATTACCGACATGTCATGTCTTCACTCGATCACATCTTATTACTGATTAAATGAAACGTTTTGGCTATGTTTTGTTTTGTTTTTTTTTTGTTTTTTTTTATCTGAATCAACCTCTTTGAACAAGCCTCATCGTTAGATATACCACAATATTGATTACTGCATGTTTTTTACCTCCACGAACGAAGTTGGGAGAGTTATATTAATTTACTCTGTTTTTCTGTCCATAAGTCCACTCGCATATTATCTTCAAAATTGCAATGACATATTTACCGCAATTCGGACACGAAGTAACCCTAAAAGTCATTCAAACACGAGAAAAAAACAGATTTTGAAGAAACAAGTGTCAATACTTCCGAGCAAAAAACTAAGGGACCAATTCAGCATAAACGTACATCGTAAATTTGACCCCACTAAAAGATGAAATTTTGAAAAAACAAAAAAAAATCCAGACATAATAAGCAAACGTTTGAATTTCCAACCCTATAGCTCCATTGGTGTACCCAATACGTGCGACACATACACTCATTGTAAGATAGTCAGTGAGACAACAAGACTCACTTAGAAACTGATAAAACCTAAGTTGACAGTTTTGGATGATGGTTTCTAGATTCTTGTTTAAATTGGTTGTTTTATGGTAAAAATAGCACCAGAATGAAAATTAGCCCCTGATATCAATATATTAATTCAGCAATTCTTGACCACAAATGTTGAATTTAAACGGCATATATATATATATATATATATATATATATATATATATATATATATATATATATATATATATATATATTGACGGAAAAAAATTGCAACACACGTAATATGTTTCAATTCTCATAAGATTTACATATACAGATAATAGATCTGGATTACAATAAAGAATCACACATACAGATCAAAATAAGGGTTGTGTCAGCAGTCTTATTACCCCACATTAATACACTATACATACTTCTTGGGCATTAACACGGGTCTGCACTCAGCATGAGATATAGTCAGTGCATTTGGGTGGGCGTTAATCCATCAGAAGATGGCCGAAGACATTGTAAAGGTTATCAGAATATCTTCTTCAATCCCCTTGTATGAGCATACTGTTCCCTGGTCAAAATCAGCATTGTCCTTCAAAGTGTTGCAATTTTATTTTCCGTCGGTGTATTTATGTGTGTTTAATCTTATGAGAGCTTGAAAATATTTTACCAAAATAGGAAAAAATGAATGAAATAATCATTTTAAGTTAAGAATAAATTTAAAATCAATCTGTTGAAACTGTTCTGCAATCAAATCTCTTTAAAAAAAAAAATTTTGAAAAATAAGCAGTAAACCCTAAAGTAAGAACTAAGCTGTACGACGTGACAGAAGGACGCAATTTGATTGGCTGAAACAAAAAAAATGAATAGATAAACGGCTTTAAAGTCTCATTTTGGAAACTGGATATTGATTGCACTGGTCAACAAAATTGAAGTGTCTTTCCTCATTAAGGTTGCAAGTCCACCGAGGAATGCCTTCAGCCTAATCACACAGCAGAGAGTGTACTCAATCAGATGCTGAGTGCACAGGGAAAATTTAAGACCAATTTTCGGCGCAGATTACAAATCTCAAATCTGTTTCTCTTTTGCAAGTCACATATTGTCCTGATGGACACGTTCTGTTCTCAGATCTATTATATATGAGGCAATATGACCGAAGGTTAAATGAAAACAAGATTTGTATCAGTCAGAACTATTCAATGCAGGAAATGAAAATTCCGATGTATAAAATACACAGTGAAGATGCTATACAGAAGGATAAGCAAACAACGTTGAAATATACACCCCATATGGTACTCTACTGGGGGTTATATACTAAAATATACCTTTCATCACATCAAGAAAACTGTACAAGGAAATGGATCATATTTTTGGCATCAGTATCCATAACTACACAAAGTACATGCGCCTGATGAAAGATTTGTTGTTGACCAGTGCTATGAGAGACCTCAGCGCAGTTGTGTTGTAAGACTGAGAGGGCAGGCGATATGGACGGAGAGGGATTACGGAGAGGAATTCTAACCCGTTGGATATGGAGGATTTTACAAGTAAATAATTGTACAGATCACTAATGGATGTCGGAAATTGATTTAATTAAACAGCCGTAGAAACAAAAGATTTCTATATTTACCCATATTCGGACATGGTATGCTCACAAAAGTTATATCACTATATATATATGTGGATGTGTGTATAGATAGATAAATAGATTGATAAAGTGTGTGCGTGTTATGTGTAGGTATAAAGTCAGATAGATCAGTAAGTAAGTAGGTAAGCTAGCGCTCCGCCAGTAGCAAGAGAGCATGCTTTCAGTGAATAACTGTCATTAAGAGGACCTACATGTATGGCTCGCGGCAAAATATACATCACTATGGGCAGTTGTATAACATTTTCCCGAAAGATTTTCTTGATCTATCTTATCAGAATCGACTGAAAGTATTTGCCTCTCTTCTGACTGCTGCGCAAAGGCATTTGAATTAGCAACCAAGCAAAATATCCACATTTTCGTATGGATATAGCTAATTACCGTGATTAGCGGATACATATTAAACAGGAACAACTCTACATATACCCTTATATATTTACAACATATATATATATAAATTATGATACTAAATGAAATTCTTCCCAAAAGCTTTTTTTGTCTGACACTCTTCGGAGGATGAAACGCCAGAAAGTTATCCAGATTCGAAGAAAGTATCGTTAAAAAAGATTTTAAATCACATCACAACATCGTCTTAGATTATGGCACCCTTGGTTGCCGTCTTTGAAAGTCAGTTGAATAGTTCCAGGAAAATAATAAACTCCTTCTGGCTCTGGGATTTCGATGTTGATAGATCCCAAAACACCCAGGTGTAAGGCGATCTTGCAATACGAACAATCCTAAAGCAACCATCATTACACGCTCTTGAACATTTAAGGATGTCCAGTTGGTTTTGGCCTAAGGCAGAGTTATATCAAATGTTCTGCCACTAGGATACTTTCCGGATATAACTCAATCACATACTTGTATAACCATTTATGTCAGAATCTGAATGTATACGTTACTTTGAATCTGCAAATACGTCTATCAATGGAATGGAGATTTCAGTGATATGTTATAAAAAAAAAAACCAGGGGCAGACAAAACTTAAGTCATTCACTGAAATATCAGCCATGATCAGCTTTAGTTCCGATGAATGGGTGGTCATTTTTCCCTGATTCTACTTTTTAACTCTTGAGAAAATGACTGTGCTGGATTGAACATGGGGGGAAAAGTACCTCTGCCGAATAACAGATGAGAATTAACCTTTACTCGTAATGCAATCTCACATCTTCAAGCTGCGTTCTCGTTAAGGTGGCTGTGTGAGTCACTCGAAATCACACACACACAACACAACACACACACAAACACACACACACACACACAGAGTTTTACACACACACGTAGATAGATAATAACAGACGGATGGTTAGATAACAATAGACAGATAGATTATAATAGATAATAATTGAGATAGATAGATTGATAATAACAGAGTGAAACTTACATATATATAATAACAGACAGAGATAGAAAGATAATAACTGAGCTGGCCAGATAGATAGATAGATAGATAGAGAGAGAGAGAGAGAGAGAGAGTTGTTCGGACTAGGATAGATGGATAGATTGATAGATAGATAGAGGGAGAGAAAGAGAGGAAGAATTGAACAGGCTGACATAGATTGCTAGGTAAGAACGGACTGATAGATAAATAGATTGATGTATAGATTTTAAAAAAAGAAAGTTAGATAGATAGATAGATAGATAGATAGATAGATAGATAGATAGATAGATAAAAACAGACTGATAGACAGACAGACAGACAGAAAGATAGATAGATAGTATAGAGAGGCAGAGATAGGGATGGATGGGATCTAATCTTGACAGGCTAGCAAACAGATTGAATGGGTGACCAAAGAAACTGCCCTGTACCAAGTTTCCCTAAACAAGATTGGTCTCCGTCGTTGCAATTTAGCATTTACTCCGTGTTTCTCTCACGCAACAATTCAAAGGGGCAGTCAACATTTATAGTTTGCTCCATCCGTACGAGCCAATCGTTCAACCATGTTTTCATCTGACCTTTGTATATCCATGCAAACGGCTACGACATGAGAAAATCCCATAGTTTATTGGCATAACTAGAATTTATCACTCGCAAAGAAGGAGCATAACAAAGAAAGTGGAATGTATGTCTTTGAAATAGATTAAAAAAACAATACTCATAAAAGTCTTACGATTGACCCAGAATGCGTTACAAATTTCTTTGACAATGGTTAACAAAATATATATATATATATATATATATATATATATATATATATATATATATATATGCAGCAATACTCTTACTATTGAGCTAAACAACCGCTGGTAATACAAAGGCAACATAACTGCTTCAAACTCAAATTCTCGTCAAGTTCGTCCCTTTCAACGTGATAAATATATGTCCATTACTTAAATACATAACTGCTGCATTGAAACGGACGTATACACCAAGAATAAACGAGATGAGAATTTCGGTCGAAAGCAGTTATTTGGCCTTTGCATAAATGTATATATATATATATATATATATATATATATATATATATATATATATATATATATATATATATATGTGTGTGTGTGTGTGTGTGTGTGTGTGTGTGTGTGTGTGTGTGTGTAAATGGACAATAAATATTGACAGAATGTGATCATTATGAAGACATTTTGTAAGAACTTATTTGAGCTCGGTACTGAGCGGCCTCAAATCGAGTAAAATAAAGTAGTAAGCGTTGTGTGTACATCGAACCGCCATTTCCTACAAAAATTATCATAATTCTATGCTCTGGGCATCTTGTCAAATGGTCACTTGACAAAGTGCTCTTAGCATCGAAATATATAGGCCCAAATCCAGTGACCCATATAATAAGATTAATTACTACAAGATCTGTTTTATTGAATTATTGTAATTGATTTACATCGAATGATAGTTTTCTAAAGTATGGGGCCTAATGTATTTCTGACAAGTACATAAACAAATATACATGCACACACACACGCACGCACGCATATACATATACACACACACACACACACACACACACACACACACATATATATATATATATATATATATATATATATATATATATATATATATATATATATATATATATACGCGCTTGTTTATGCTTAACGGAGTAGCAACTAACAAATATATCAACCCAATGATTAAAATAGCATTTATTTCATACAGTAAATACTTATTTTTCAACGTAATCTCTTCCCTTGTCGATGCCCTTAATTCAGTGGGAAATGTTAATAGCATACATCAAATTTGCAGACTTATCTATGCAAGCTCGGAGTCCATGATATTTCCAGCGGAATTTCAACAGAAATGCGATCAAAACTCGGCGGTGGGATTCGAAAACGCCCTACCGACACCCGAATTCTACTTCCCACTATCGCGGTAACAATACCTATGTCTAGTTCAGCAACTGTAGCCACCAAAGGGGGCGAAGGACTCTATCCCTTTTCATACATGTATTTGTTCGTGTCTCCGTGTGTTCCAGTGCACCTGGACATGCCACTTTGTCAAGAGACTTGGAAAATGGCATCAGTACTCCGCTAAATACTTTGTGAAATTGTTTTATTGATTTTGGGGGGGAAGCCTTTTTTGATCTCGTGGGGGGGGATTATTTTCTAGCAGAAAATAGTTATTTCTAATAGTATTTTTCTCTATTTTAGATATTTTCCGCCAGAAAACACTAGTGATGTCATAAATAGAATGTATTCAGACCATATTTATATTCTAATGGACTTTTTTTACATGACTTCAAACTTTGACGCTACAGTTCAGTTATTGACAGTAATGATGAGTTTAATTGTGTTCCATTTGAGTGAGTACAACGTAAACTAACATGATACATGCATACCAATATGAGCATATGTACATACGCCTCTCTTGCCATTCCGAACTGAAGGGAGAAATGTCATCCATTATGTTTCTTCTACTAATTCATTAGCTCAATAGAGCAAGATGTCTGCTCTTTTACCTTCTGTCTCTAGTCTTCCCCGTCTGGAGAATATGAAACAAATATGACGTATACATTACATTTTCTTCAGGGGACTATTAATAAAAGACGGAAATTTCCACCATTCGAAGTTAAGCCATAAAACTTCGATCATCGAAATTTCCGTCATCTGCAGTTTATGTTTTTTTTAAGAAGGGAGCATATCTGCAATTGAACGTAAGTCAGTCAAGCGTAAGTCGACAAATTACACTACGTGTACGATGAGATAGTGATATTTTTGCAATGATAGATAGAACTAAGTATCAGTGTTTTGGGGTTTTTTTTATATTTCTATGGGTAATTTTTATCTTAATCTCAATTTATTAGTTGGTCTCTATCGCAACTTTTACTCAGACCTATTTCCCTCCAGGAGTGAGTAAATAGTGCTTGATCGGGAAATAGTTCTGGTGGGATTCGAATCCACATCCCAACTTAGAAGCACCGTTTATGCCAGCCTGCTCAATCCTTTGAGCGCTCAAGACTCAACCGGTTGACAGAAGTTCTGATGACACGCTTAAAACCATACTTCATGCCGCTGTAGTAGTAGGTTCGAATTGCACAAGGTTTATTCTTCATTTTCCGATCAAACACTATTTACTCACTGCCGGAGGGGAGAAAACAACTAATGAATGAAGATGAAACTGAAAGGTGATCATAAAAAATTAAAATAATAATGAATTATAATATTTCATGCAATAGAATTTGAAAAACGAAATATTTTCTCAGTGTGTTTCGCTTTTCAGAAGACCTTTGTCCAAGATTCCGCTGAGCGGGGACCTCTGCTTGATTTACTTTCAAACCAGAATTTGGTGAAATCGTCGTAATTTTAGTCGTGACTGTAAATCAGAGTTTCAGAACCTTTTTCATTATCGACCCCTTTCAGTTCTCTTTAAGACAATTGTATCCCCAAAGATTCTTGATGACATTTCATTAGCAATATTTACTCTGCTTGGCCATTGTGCTAAGCGCCTATCGTGATATTCAATCATAAATAGTTTATAAGAAAGATAATGAGAGTTCCAGGAAGATCTACGCGTGCTAGCATAATAAGGTACTATGGTATTAAAATGGAAATCAGTAGTTTACAATATATTTTTTTCAAATATATATTCAGTGATATAAGATTTTTGAATTGTAGTTATCAGCAGATGCATATTAAAATAAGAGGGGGAAAAAGTCTCAAATTTGTTTTATAAAATAAATCCTTTCAGAAAGCTTCTTCCGACTGATATTCATCAGATGATGTCCCATTAGAATGTTTGAGCATACTGCGTGAGAATAATTTAAACTAATTCAAAAAATGTTGTTTAAAACGGCATACAAACACGTTGAAGACACATGAAAAGAATTACAGGTGTGTTTCTATATTGTTTTAAAACGGCTATATTAAAACATATTTTGTTATTCACCAAGTGAGATTAACTTCCCCTTATTTCCTGACTTTACTGACATAAAACGGAAGAATACCATTTTTTTTCATCTATCCTTTAAAGAAAAAAGAATTTGTACGTAAAAATCTATCATCTTATTCTAATCAATCCACCCCATAGGGCACGATATTGCACCCCGTTGAAAATCACTGGCTTAAACGCTAAAGTTACAATGACAAGCTCTGTAAGTTGAGCGCAAAAAGCAATTCTTCATTCAGTTCTGTGTGGTTGACGATTAAACACGCTTGCTTCTTTATGCTGGCCACAGCATCATTTTCCCCTGTCCGGGTTCCCAATATTACATGTTTCTTTTGTCTCAGCTAGCAATATGCGAAATAGAATTCGAGCCAACAAGCACCTATTCCCGCTTACGATACCACTATTCCCAATTGTTCTCACTCATCTAGTTACTGACCAAGGCCGATGCTGCTTAACTTCGGTAATCCTACGATAACAGGTGTATCCAATGTGATGAGGCCTTAACTAAGAAATTGTCATTTTCTGAATAATGATAATATTTTGCAAGCATACGAATGCGTGGAAAACATTAGGATAAAGCAATCAAAATATTTGCTACGTTAGAGACATTCTAATCTTTAAACGTAGAATAGCAACATGAATTGAATAATCAGACCAGCCCGGGGTTATAGCAACACTGACAGTTGCCCACAGCGCCAAGTTTTCGGCGCCCTTATCATTTGTCTGAGAGAGTACGCCTTCCCGAAAACTGAAAAACTGGGAAAATTAATATATTGAACAGGATAAAACCAGTCAAAATAAAAAAGTATTCCCTGATGTGAAATCGGATTTTTCAGGAATATCTGAGAGTTGAATATTATGTGTTGTGGCAGAACTAAGAGAAACAAGAATGACTGCTTCAGGGTCAAATTCAACGAAGTTTTCAAGATCTTTCGACATTTTAAGTAACTTTTTTCTATTAACTTTGAAAGATCTTTGAATCTAAGCATGGAAGGGGGCTTATCAAAATAGTATCTAGATATTTTTCTAGATAAATGGCATGAAAATCTAGATAATTCTAGATATGATTTGAAGCCTTCCAAGTAATAAGCGAAAGCCAGCGTCCATAGCTTTCCATCTGATCTTTCTTTGTTTATTTCTCTTTTTCTTTTCCTCTTCATCTCTTTCTCTCTCATTCTTCCTTTCTCTCTTCCTTCCCCTCTTCTCCTCTGTCTAACTTTTTTTCTTATTCCTTTCCTTCCTTCCTTTCGCTGATTGACACCGTAAGAATATAATCTTTCTTTCTCTTTTCCTTTCTTTCTCTATCTATCATTTTAAACTTTTCCCTTCCACGTTTTGACCGGAAATCTGAAATTGTCATCGTTATTAGGGGAGGAAAATAAAGTCAAAAACTCAGTAGGAGTTTGACAACGATTCGCCAAGCAAATTCTCATGGCAGACAAGCTAACTCAGTGAGGTTTATCTAGTTTAGTGAGATAAAGTGCACACGATAGCTAGGGTGTGGGAGGGAGGGATAGAGTGATGCCGCGAGTTTGGAAGCAAATAGATAAATTAGTAAATAAGATAATGCTATATTTTAAAGTGCACAGAAGTTCAACTTTTCCGGGGCAACAGGAACCCTAGGACAGGCTTTGTTGACGGATAATTGTTATTGAAATTGAATTGATCTTTGAGAGCTGGACAAATATATACAAACTTTATATGGAGATTGCTATTTGCATGTATGTATATTTGTATATATTCATGTTCGTATATCTTTACGTATGTATTTATGTATGTATTTATGTATGTATATATATATGTAATTATGTATTCATATATGTATATATATATATTTGTACATATATGTATGTATGTATGTATGAGTGGTTCATATTCCTGAGAGGCAAATTCGCGAATGTCATATTCCCAAATGTTGACATTCAAAAGATCAGACTTCCCATTGGTTGAAATCCCAAAGATACAATTCTTCAAGATCAAAACTCTAACAATATATTTCAAGGTATAATGATGATTATATAAGTTTAAAGAAAAAAACAGCATGGGACAATCACGTGACAAATAGCCTTTCGTTTCTGGGTGATCAATCAGAAATTGGAAAAAGGTGTCATGAGCAAAAAAAGTGACCAAATTAGTATGAACTTACATTCCAAAATGAACCCCCACTGGAGGGGAAAGGTTTTGGAGGTTTCTTTTTAATTTTATTTTATTTTCATTAATGTTCGGACCATCCTCATCTTTGTTGTTTTTCATACAACGTTTCGGCCGTTGCACTCTACGGCCTATAATAATAATAATATATATATAATAATAATAATAATACCTCATCTCAAAAATTCCGAGATATACTAGTTTCTTTTTAAGTTTTCCATTATTCATTATTCATTATTCATAATGGAGAGTGAATGCTGGAAATTCCAGCCCTTTGGCTCCATTGGTGCAGCCTGTACATGCAATACATACATACATATATACATAGCCAGCCCAGCCAATTCGAAAAGTCAAGAAACCTATTTTTATATATTTGGTTGAAGGTTTCTGAGAAATTCTTGGAAGGGATTTATTCGAGAAAAATAGATAAAGCCTATTTACTTTGAAAAAAAAATCACCCTAAAACATATACCTAGCCTTAAACCTAACAAAATTCTTGTTCATTGTGCTTTGGGTAATACAGCAAGACATATCTGTGATTTGGTAGTGAATACATTAAGAGAGCATTAGATAGAAAAGTTGTTTGTTTTTGTTTTTTTCAGTCAATACAGAACCAGCTAAGAACGATCTCTTTAAACAGCTACAGTTCCTATTTCACTAATTTAGAATTTTTTTAATGGGGTTAGCAGTTTTTGGGATTCTTGACTGCAAGGATTTCGCCTCTTGGGATTTTTGCCATATGTTATTTTGATCTCTCGAAATAGGGGTTTCCAGAATTTTAGACTCCACGAATTCTGATCTTTTGTTATTCCAATATTCGGGAATATGGCATTCGAGATTTTGTCTTTCGCTATTAGGGTCGGCACCGGTACGTACGAAAACATGAAAATAAGTAAGGAGTCAGGTAGATATCATGGGCGTAGCGTGAAGACAAATCTGTGCAGACAGAATAAATCAAATGATGGAGCCAATTTTGTTTTTTATGCAGAATATACAGCTTCAACTGAATCTGACAACAGTTTTTGGCGGGGGATTCTTTTCTGTTTTGGGGGGAAAGTAACTTTTTGTAGAGGAAGCAAGTGAATTGACTCTAAATGGGTGATCAATTTACAACGTAATCATAATGTGAAACCGGACACTTAATTTTCGTCCCTCTTTCTCGACACTCGATCTTTAATTTACAATGTTGATATCTGCTCCTGTGTAAGTTTACCAATGTCCTACTAGGAAGGAAAGTGGGATTCCATAGTTTTTAATTAGGAGTGTGTCTGAACCGACCAGGAGACGTCTTCACACCACACCCACAGGGGATAAGTATGTAAGTAAACAAACATGCATGCTCGAATTCATACATATATATATATAAACACCGGGTTAATTCTTTTCTTTACAAAATACACGTATAGAAAATTAAGACGAAAAAGCAATAAATCTGTAAGAGAAAGTATATGACGATTGAGAAACCTTTCCGAAATGTTACACGCGCGCAC
>OY735226.1:10555473-10610473 GCA_963457665.1 Thysanoteuthis rhombus | reverse complement strand
GGGGAGCGTCATTTACACATAAACGGGTAGGATCAGACCCATAGCCTGATGCTTGAAGCGTGCCTAAGAAGGAAAAACCAACGGATCTGAACAATCTCAGTAACCACCAATACGTATGCATAAGGGGCCCCACATTAAAGGGGACCTAGCGTCACATTCTGCCCTCGTGGGTCAGGGTAGATGAATGTGCTGCCCCTGGTTCGGAATCTAATCAAAAATCCTCATTCAACCATTTGGTAGCACAACCAAAACAAACAGCCAATCAATCCATTGGACATCAAATCAGAAACACCATATCGATTACCCAATCGCTGACCGTTCAACGATAACACGTAAACCAAGTCACAGGATGACGGGCAGAGAGACACGTGATCCCATCGTAACACGTGACCTCAACACGATGTGACCCAATCATGACACGTGACCGAATCGTGACCGAATGGTGATACGTGACATGATCATCGTGACACGTGACCTAATCATGACTCGTGATCCCATCGGGACTCGTAACCATATCGTGGAACGTGATAGAAAAAAATCACCATGAAAAAAAAAAAAAAGAGATAAGTAACAGGAATGAGGAATGAAGGAGGATTCGAAATGAAAAAAAAGGGCGGGAAAAATGTAAAAATGAAAACAAATTAAAAAAAAAAGAGAATTCCGGGAAATAAGGAAACAAAAAAGAAAAACAAAAAACAGAAATAATAATTAAAAGAAACTTTGTTAGATTTTTTTTTTCAATTTCTTTCGACTTTTCGATTGTTTTTGTTTTTTTTTGAGTTGATCATCAAAAATCTCAATTTATGAATTCCCGTGTCTATTTTGTTTTGTTTTTTTTCCATGCGTGTGTGTGTGTGTATGTTTTGTTTTGTTTGTTGTAATATTTGTTTATCCCTTGAGGAACAACTCTGCAGCGACCAAAATGACCCTCGTTGAACGGTTTAACGAGTTGAAAGTTGTCTTATTCTCGAAGTAAGTGGAGAGACTGTTATACTTGCTCCAAAGATCATCATTAACCCACTAACTGCGGAAGGTGGTGAAGAGTAATAGTTATCCAATGCAAGATTAAAAGCCCTTGTCCATTGCAAGATAATCCATTGCAAGATAATCCATTGCAGAATAAAAGCCCTGACCCACACATAGAAACTGAGTCGCCATCGAACACAATAAAACGGAAATTTTATCGAGTTAGCCAAAGATGTCCAATGACGGGAATTTCCGACATCCGCAGTCATTGGTTTTATTCCTGATTATTTGTTTGTTGGTAATTATTTTCAATTCCTTTTTCAATTGTTTCGTCTTTATTTTACCCAACTGTATCTTGTTGAATACAATGTAACATCAAGAAATGTCAATATGATGCCAACTTCGTCAAATGACATTCAACAGTCAAATTAGGTCTGTCCTCAATTTTTACCTCTCCCATCAGCTTGTCAACCTATCTAAATTTGAAAAAAAAAGAAATGACGGAGAGAGAGAATTGCCGGTTCTACTATTGCGTGCGGTCTATCAAGACCACTGATGGCTTCTGGTAGATCGCGCGCTATAGTGGTACCGGATTGTCTTAAGTGAATCACACCTTACAGAAAACTTATTCAGAATTCTTAAAGAATCCTTTTTCTGTCTCACATTCGACAAACGTTACAGTCAAACATTTATATGTTACATCTGTGACAAGAACTTCAAGAGGTATTCCACCGGTTGGTGGGTACCAAACTTGACGTCTGCTACAGAACTTCGTTTTTTTCTTCACTGACTCTGCAACTGAGTTTGCACTGCCGGCCGGTGTTTTGCTGGAGAAATGCGTATTGTCCAATTTTTGGTGGTGCTTGTGAGACTTACTTGTCCAGTGATTCCTGCTATGGTCTCTGCTATGACTGTGACTGTGACTGTGGTGCGAAGAGTTACTGTTTCCATCTGAGTTGGATTGATTGTAGCCATGGTTGGAACTACTGTGGTGCTTACCGCTTCCGTGTTTGTTGCTTCCTCTGCTATGATGTCTGCCGCTGTGATGACGATGACGACTGATATAGAGGGACTTTAGCGTGACATCATCATCAATGCCTTCGTCGCTGCTATAGTAAAGGGAACTGCGTTTGTCATGCGCTGGTGAGGTCACGGATTTTTTGCCGCTCTTCGAAGCGTCCATATTGTGACCGTTGGACGGCAGGTGTGACGTCACTTCCGCCACGCGCCCGTGTTTCTCGTCGGAAGGCGAATACTGTTTCTTGTCGGTGTGGTGAGACCTTTCGGATTTGCCGGATAGCATGGCCGAGGTGACGGTGTATGTCGAATCCGTCGAGCCGTTGGATCTTGAGTTACTTAAAAAGTCCAACATTTTTCGCCCTTTGACGGTTTCCGTATGATTTTCAACGTCATCTTCGAACAGATAGTGATTGTTCGGTTGTGGATGGCTAAAATTGATGTTACCGCTGTTCCTGTTTTTGGTGGTGGTGCTGCTGCTGGTGGTGTTGTTGTTGTTGTGTTGTAGGGGTTGTCTGATATTGTGTTGTTGTTGGGAGTTATGGTAGTTGTTGTTGTGTTTGCTGTCGGAGTTACTGGTTGGACAGTTCTTTTTACTGTGAGAGTTACTGACAATAATAGTGCGGTCATCGTCATCGTCGTCATCTTGGTCGTCCTCCTCGTCTTCTTCTTCTTCCTCGTCGCCTTCTTCTTCAGTTTCGTTCGCCTCGGCACCGACATCTGAGTCGAGATTACTTTCACCACCATCTATGCCGATCTCACCATCTTTTCTGTGGTCTCTCTTTGGAGAACCAGGGTTCTCTTTTCTCTGTTTGTCTCCTTCATTGTTGTTGTTGTTGTTGTTATGGTGGTGATGGTGGTGGTGATGGTTTTTACTCAGGTTATTGTTGTCGTTATTGTCTTTGTTGTTGTTAATGTTGTTGCTGTTGTTGTTCAGGGGTCTCGAGCCTCTCGTCGAGGCCCAGAGGTCACCGGAAGTTTTTCCCAAGGTAACGACCGGTTTCTCGTAAACCATAGGACTCTGGCGACCTTCTTCCTCGTCATCGTCTTCCCCTTCATCATCGTCCTCTTCTTCCTCCTCCTCGACTTCTGTCTCGCTGTCACTGAGGCATTCTTTCCGAAGTTCGTCATAATCTTTGTCCTGTTGCAAAAAGAAAAAAAAAATACAGAATGAGAAATAAGCATTTCACTTTTGTCCAACGACAAAAAATTAATCAATTCAACATTTTTCGATCAGAAACAAAGATCAATATTATTACTATCCATTATCATACACTGATTCATTCAATCGAAGGTGCTGATTTCCAGGAGTAAACAACTCAAGGTCCACGGGCCAGATCCAGTCCACGTAGGAATTTTAACCGGCTTGAAAGCAAATGTTATGGAATATCATGCTTACTTTTTTCAAAATTATTTCAATAGAATTAAAAGATTCTTTCATTGAACTGTATAGCAACCAAATTGTGTTCAGTGATTACTAATTGGCCTCCCTGGTTAAGCACGAATGATTTTCTAGCATTTGTTATACACTGATCTGAGACAAAATATAAGTGGACGTAATCTAGTAAATAATTCCCAAATTTCAAAGTTTTTTTACGGCACTTATCAGTCACATCGTCAACTTATCAATACATGATCAATCTTATAGGAAAAGAAAGGTAGCCAATCCTTATTAGAGTCACAACATTTCGATTGTTGTGACCCCTTGTCTCTTTCTTGTGCCTGTTGTGAGCGGTAATCTTCTCGGAATTCCGAAGAAAACTTCTTAAACAATTAACGATTTGGATTATCATCGATGTGGATTATATGCATGCTAGGTGTACAGCACTTCCATCTCAAACATTTTAGTCTAAATAACTTTGGTCTAAAAGCCATTTCGTCCACACAACATCTCCAACAGTTCTCAATGATTTTCAATCAAATTTGGTCGAATATTGTCTGGTTAGTCATCCAATTGAAGCCTTTGATATATTTTGGCCACATAACGTGTAGGAAAGATCAGTTGAAAAATTGGAAAAAAAGGTAATCAATTAAGGAGTTTCTTCTCTCACCATTTGTTGGGCAGTGATCACTAAAAAGGTCTGAATTTTCAAAACAAAAATATATGAATGTCGCTTAACGCAAACTGAGGAATCGATTTAGCATAAACTTACATTGCAAATTGAACTTCCCTGAAAAATCTATTTAGAAAGGGGGTTTAAAAAATGTTTTTTTCTCGACATGGTAAGGAGAAAACGTTTACTTTTCAGCCCTCTAGCTTCATGGTGTGGTTTGTCACGTCATACATACATAGCTAGCCAAACCAATTCAAAAACTGAAGGAACGTATATTGAAAATTTCGGGTGATAGTTCTTGTTGACAGTTTCTAATTGAAAATGTTTAAATTTTCAGCCCTCGAGCTACATTAGCACTGACTGCACGAATGGTACATTCATACATAGCAAGCCAACTAGACCAATTAAAACACTGAAGAAACTTTCGTTCACAGTTGTAGTCAATGGTTTCTAACTGGTTCCTGCAGATACTAATTCTGTGTGTTAAAGCAAGCTACCAATAACTTTGACGATTGCAGGAATTAATCTTGTATAAAACTAGTAAATACCTATAGTTTTGCCAAGGGGTATACCTAAAGTTGCGTACTGGGCTAGTACGTTTACACTCTAATTTGAAAGGTTAACGCAAGTTATTGTTAACAAAGATTCTTGTGTTTATTTTTGGTAAACTAAAAACGAAATTGATACACCAACAGCAACAGTAGCGGCAGTATAAGTAGTTGCAGTTATATTATCAACAGCAAGTCAACGAACTCACATACACATAGAGTCAAACAGCCAATTTTGTGTTCGTGTGTTCGTATTACATTCCTTCCTCTCTATCCGTTCCTTATGTCACAGAGAGACCGACAACTCGAGAATTATGAAGATATTAATTTACTAAGAATGACAAGACATGATTATAGTCGATGAGAGTTTAGGGTAAAGGTTAGTGACATGAAAAGTTTATGAATTGTCAAAAAAAAGGTTGCAGACTTAGTATCACAGAACTTTCTCCATGAGAATCTTCTTCCGCTTAAACTAGAAACAATTATCATATCTTAATCAATATATGCCTGTAGGCGTATAATTCGTCCAACTTATAAAATTTCCATAGAAAATATAGTTATGAAAAAAAGACGGATAGAATTACATGTTATCACTCGAGATGACAAGAAATATTGTCATGTTGATATCCTTTCATTTATCCCATATTTTTAATCGTATCAAAATCTGATTTGGAGAATCAATAGGTGATAGCAATCAGTAACCTTTTTTTTTGCCTCGATGGACAATTATATATCAAAGAGTAAATAGTGGTTCTGATAAATGCTGGAAAAAGTTTGATATATGGCAATCCGAAACTTGAATACATCTACTTGAATCTCGCCTTTAATATATAGATAAGGCATGCTCAATCAAAACGTCAATTAGTAATCACAGAGCTCAATTTAGTTTCAATTTATTTGGGATCTTTTAAGAAGAGCCCTAAAATGAAGTGCAGTATTCCGAATATTCGATCGCTGGTCGGTCGAAATCCCTTTGCGGGCAGTATCCGGCCCGCAGGCCACAGGTTGCCTACCCCTGTCTTGATCTAAGTAAAATAGAAGGAGAAGTAGAGAAAAGAAAAGTTGAAGCCGAGCGGATGAAAAAAACGAAGTAAGAGGAATAAGGAAGGAAGGAAGAGAAGAAAGATGCAAAAGGAGGGTGAGAAGGGGAAAAAGAGGGAGGAAGAGGAGGGAAACAGAGAAATAAAGAATAGAAGGATGAGGAAGGACAAGGAAGGAAGGGAGAGGAGGAGATATTAGATGAATGTCTCTCTCTCATTAAGCAACCGACCTATTGATGTAACCACGTGTGTCTCAATTTGCGTATTTAATCGATACATTATCTCTACAGTAAGTATTGAGCACTGTTGGAATAAAGATTTTTTGGATTGATATCTACGATTTGTGGTATATATTTCATCTGCATATATATGCGTGTGTGTTCGTGTGTTCATGTGTGTTGATAAGTATTGTAAGAAATATTTTTGTTTATACGTACTAGTTGGAAATAGTGCTCCTTATCTTAGGAAAGATAAATCGATAACTGCATCCAATAAAACAGAGCATATGATAATCAATCTTATCATATGGGTCACTGCATGTGGGCCTATATATTCCTATCAAAATGCCCATCGCATAGAAACGTATATTCCCAAAGTTTCGGCTTCGTCAAAGTAGTAATTTTAAATGAAATGATGTCGAAAAGTTCGTTTTTTAAACAAATAATACGCGCTATAATATTACGTGACATTGTTTACTTGAAAAAAATAACTTTTTTGATATTATTTCACCTAACATTGCTATTTTGACAAAGCCGAAATGTGAAACATGTTAGAACAGTAAACTTGATTTAGAAATTTCTAAATTGAACCTACAAGTAGAAACTTATATGGGTGGAGATTGAACAAAAAAATCGCTTTTCGAGACAGAGAGAGGAGCCATCGGTGCAGTCTGTACACGTTTCACATACATGCCCAGCCATCAAGCCGACCAGCCAGACCAACTTAAAAAATGAAGAATCTTATGTTAATATTGACAGTTTTGGTTTACAAATAGTAATACTCACTCAAAGACACACATATATACAAATATAAATATACCCATACATTTATACACACTGAAATACATACATATAAATGAATATATATATATATATATATATATATATATATACACACACATTGAAATATGTATGTATTTATACACACTATGATGCATATACATTATTTGTAAACATATATATATATATGTATGTGTGTGTGTGCGTGTGTGTGTCTGTGTGTATTCGTGTTCGCACATACTTATTCATGATTCTAAATAGTGTTATATTATATTGAAACTCATTTGAGAAGATCACCCGTCGTTACATGATTGATATATCATTTGGCTTAGATAACTTACATGAAATAAACAATTAAAGAAAATGGGGGTTGCTGCTGTAAATTTTCTTCAATTGTTTATTCTGTTTACGCTGTCTTGGCCAATTGACATATGAACTGTGTAATGGCAGATGATCATTTCAAAAAGAGATATATTAATTTCTCTCGGATCGAATATCCATTTCTTAATAAATGCTTATACATACATATATATTAGCGTTTACTCTAAATCTAATAAACAATATATACTTATGCATACTCATACATACTAGTATAAAACCCATTTAGAATTGACAGCATTAAAATTTTACGGTATTATGGCAACGAATATTCACAAATCAGTGTCCGTCGTTGGGCATAAACATTCTGCAAGATTCTCTCTATCATGGGCGTTGCAGGGCCAGAACTCTCTAAATTCATCTAGTCTGCCACACCACTATTTTGCATACGATCTCTCAGGATCCATGTTGTGAGTTCTGATATCCAGCAGTTGTCTGACTTTCTTGTAACATGTTCAGCCTATTTGAGAAGGTCTATGTCCAGCGATGGACGTTAAAAGACTGATGATTATGTTCGGCCCATTGCAATTAGGGTTTTCTAACTGTTTCTATGATATTTCCGGATATTTCTGCAAATTCAAACCAAAGGTTACAGAGCGAAAAGTAAGAACCACGTCAGTTTTGCTGTTGGTGTTTAAGCTTGTTTTTTGTTTTTGTTTTTGTATTTTGTGTGTGCGTGTTTTGTGTTTTTAAATTCGCAGAGATTAGAAGATAAAGTATATTACTGATGTTAATCTACAAGAAGTGTAGGTGGTATTATATCCAAAGGTTGCATTAAATTCGAGAAAATCCAGTAACAAATATTGACTATCAAATTCATCATCATCATCATCACCATTGGTCTTTTAACGTCCGTCGTAGGACATAGACCTTTCTCAGAATTCATCACACTCCTCTATCATGGGCGTCGCAGAGCCAGTATTTTTCTAAATTTTTTTGTTGGCTTCAGTTACACATGTGATCTCCAGGGAGCCATGTTGTGTGTCGTGATGCCCATGGGTTGTCTGTCATTCTTGCAACATGGCCTGTCCATTGCCATTTAAGTTTTCTTATAAATTCTATGATGTTTTTGACTCTCGTTTTCTTCCTCATATACTGTGCTGTCTTGTGATTTCTCCATGTAAGGTTGAGCATGATTCTCTCAAGTACGAGTTGCATGCTTTAATAGAATTAAATATGAAATCAATAGGTTTTCTCTAACTGTAGCCGATTGTATGCTTTTTCAATCCACCCGTGATTTGTCTGTCAAATTGATCTACAATTTCCGGTGACATATTTTCGTTTGTTTATGAAATAAGACCGTCTATCAAACGACATTCTTCGGCTTTGATATCATCTCCCCCTCCCCTATACTCAGTATGTCGGACTGACAATACTCCAGACTTGAAATCTAGATTTATTTAATATTTGTTGTGGTAGCTCATGTGATGTATCAGCAGTCTAATAAGGGCCCTTAGGCGATCGAATCGCAGGCTGGGTAGTCATTTCTGAATTTAATAGATCGGTTAGGAATAGCATGATAGCTGAACGTATCAGCACAGAAAGCAGCGATGGAATTTATATAGTTAGATACCAACACTTGAACAACCATAGCCATCAAAGGTGGTGAAAGGTTCTACCTGTTTTGTTTTGTTTGTTTTTTAATATGTGTGTGTGTTTGTGCTTGTTTGTATATATGTATTTGCGTGTCCCAGTGCTCCTGGTCAAACCGTTTTGTATACTGACTCGAAAATTGGTATTAGTAATCCACTAGACTCATACTAAAAACGTTTTATTTCATTCTTGGAAATAAAAAGTTTTTTTTTTACCTTTGGGGGAACTTATTTTGATGGGTTTAGTAATAACACTCGGATTCTCCGGAATGTAGATGTTTCTAGACGTTTTTAACTCTATTTATGGTGTGTTCCGATGGAAAACGCTCGTCATATCTTAAATATGATTTTATTCTGACCATAATTATTCTTTGATGGGATTTTTTCACATGACTCCAAATTTTGACGCAACGGTTGTTCAGTTATTGACGACGTTATGAGGATACTATGTTAAATGAAACGATGGTAATGGGGACTTGGTGTACTATGATCGTAATTTTGGCTTTGTTAGTGCACGGGATATTATCATCAGCGACAGAAGCAGTGGGGTGGGGCGGGGTGTGCAGCGATCGAGTACAGCAGAAATTAATGATGGTTCTCTTCTTACTTGCTTTTTCTGCTTGTTTACCAGTTACCGTTACTAGTAGAGTGAGTGTTGAATAGGAATAGAACAGAAAAGGGGAGGAGAGAGACAGAGACTGAGAGAGAGAGACAGAGAGAGCTAGACAGAGAGACAGAGAGAGAGAAGAAAAGAAGAAAAGCTGAACGACTTTCAACCAATCAAAAGCCGTGAAATCAAAGAAGAGAAGGTCGCCTGTACACTTCAATTTCTTGATAACAATAGTTTGACTTTTTTTTTCCTTCTTTTTCCTCCCGTCTCGTCTGTTTGTTTGAGTTCATGTTGAAAAAGAAAAACTAGCATTCCAAGGGAAATTATGAATCACCACCGCCCATATATGCTACTTTTTACTTAATGAATTTTGCGGTGGGGGTAGTGAAATTAAGTTACCTTGATGAAAATACTACCAGTGAGGTTTGAATAAGAAATTTACGATAAAAAATACAGGTCTGGTTAGTCACTTGAGAAGGTGATCAATTAAGATATGCGAAAAAGTGTGATCAATGACTGTTACTTTTTACTTGACTCTTTTGGATTCTGATCATTAATAAGTACACATTTAAGAAAAAAAGCGTGAACGCTGCTTGATACAAACTAAGGGGCCGATTTGGCATAAACTTTCATTGTAAATTGAACCCCCAATAAAAAAAAAACTGTTTCTTGGGGGTGAATTTTCAAAAGAACAAACAAAATGTCTTCCCGACTCATCGTTGGTGGGGGCAAAATTTAGTTCGGAAGGGGGGGTCCAAATGAGGCATATCCCCCGCCCAGCCATTCATCTGTTTGTTGAGTTTCATTAAGAAGAAAAAAGATCCGGGCTGTGTACAGGGGCGCAGATGAGGGAGGAGGCGGGGTGATTTTTAAATCGCCGACCGTGCCCCCTAATGATGTAGGGGGAGCAGAAACATTAAGTAGAGTAGTTAATCTACTGCATCTCTACTATTAACAAATCTCACTAAATATTAGAGAGGGGTCATCCAGGAGACACCCCTGTACCCACTTGCACCTTCAAATCTCTAGCTGATTTTACTAATGTTTGTTTTGTGTCTGCTATTAGCCTTGTAAGCTTGGTCGTTTCCATCAAATACCACTAAATCAATGGTTTCCAGCCTTTTTATTACCAAGATCTCTCTCTATTTAAATTACTTTTTTTATATGGACCCAGGCTTTTAAACAGTCTGCCTACTCAACAAGGGCCTCTGGCTGTTGAAAGGTCTGACCACGGACGCCCGATTATACCCTTTGGGCCTTCTGGGGTCCTCGGTCATTCGTTTGAGGAATCACAGGACTGTTGGAGAAGGGTTTCCTCAAGGAGTCAAGATTCTTCCTAACCCAGGCCCCAAATATCTTAAATCTGTCCTCTCTTCCCTTTATTCTAGAGATTCCTAGATTGTGTTCCGGGGCAGAATAGTATGCGGCAATCCCTGAAGCGCAGCGTAAATTTCGAGCATTGAGTGCATCTATTATGAGTATTGTGTCCGTCCCGCTTCCGCTAGAGAGTTCCCAATCTAGTGGGGTTTTTTTTCACTAGATATGGTGGGGTCTGGATCTTTTTAGCGGGAAATGGAACGGAAAGGAGGCGACGAGTACAAATACCATTATGTTAACATAAAAGTTTTGTTCATTGACTACTGAAATATTTTGACTAATTCATTTCATTTTTATACTTGATGTGCTGCATAAGTCTACCAACTCGAACCAAAGCAAGGTTAGTACCGCATAATCGAACCAAAGCAAGATTAGTACCACCTAATTGAACCAAGGCAATATTAGTACCACCCAAACGAACTAAAGAGAGATCTGTACCAACGAGAAGAAAAAGGATATTGATCTATACTTGAACCAATGAGTGCACTTCAGCTTATTGTGCTTTCTTTCTTTATTGTTCTCCTTATTGGTTTCTCTTTTTCCCTTATAGTATCTTCTGTTTTATTTTCTCTGTCACTTTATTCAGTGTGTTTCACCTTTCAAACCTTTCATCTCCTATCTCTCTTCCCCGTTATGCCTACTTCTGCACGACCAAATGTCCGTTGGCTATTCATCATCATCATCATCATCATCATCATCATCATCATCATCATCATCATCAGTCTTTCAATGTTCGTCGTTGGACATAGACCTTCCCCAGGATTCGCCGCAATTCTCTATCATTGGCATCCCGGGCAGTACTTTCTGAATTTGTCCTGCTCGTCCTTCCATCTAATATTCTGCCGGTCTCAGTTGCGCGTGTGATCTCGGGGGATCCATGTCGTGAGTCACAATGTCCATCAGTTGTCCGCCATTGTTAC
Source organism: Thysanoteuthis rhombus (assembly GCA_963457665.1). Classification (NCBI taxonomy): domain Eukaryota; kingdom Metazoa; phylum Mollusca; class Cephalopoda; order Oegopsida; family Thysanoteuthidae; genus Thysanoteuthis; species Thysanoteuthis major. Next base: position 10,598,973 of record OY735226.1, on the reverse strand, counting down.
AATATGGCCAGCCCACTTCCACTTGAGTTTTTTTTAATTGATTCAATGATGTCTCTAACTCTTGTCTTTTCCTGGATGTACTAAAGATCGTAATTTATAGAGTACCACACATTTGACGTTAAAAACAGAACCCGAAACATCGTGAGAGCGAGTGTATGAAACCTCACAATCTATAAAACATTTAGTATCGGGGTTGAGCATTTTATGGCTAACCAGATATTGGCTGCGTATAAAAAGAAATATCCCTTCTCTCCTCAACAGATGGAATTTCTTCCTTCCTTTCCTTCGTCTTTCTACATCACCAACACCACAGTGAATAACTAAGAACACAAGACAGGTCTGGTTAGTCACTCAATAGAAACCGTCATTTGACTAATATCTTTTAGTGTGCTGTGTAGGAGGTGATCAGTAAGAAAATTGGAAGTGGGGGTGATCAACGGATTATTCGTTCTCTCGCCTCTCGTTGGGCAGTGATCATTAAAACGTCCACGTTTTCCAGAACACCCAGTATGAATGCTGCTGGGTACAAAATAAGTGATATATTCAACATAAACTGACATTGAAAATTGAACCCCCTTCATAAACTGAAACTCGGAGAGGAATTTCCGAAGAAAAAAAAGTAACTTTTCTCTAGACATGATAAGAAGAATTTATATTTTCTGCCCTCTAGCTCCATTGGTGGGGCCTGTGCGAGTGATGCATACACATAGAGACAGCCGGCTGGACTAACTTGAAAACTGAAGATATATATATATATATATATATATATATATATATATATATATATATATATATATATATATATATATATATATGTATATATATATATATATATCGCAGCAGCCGTTGTAATTCCACTACTGGGAACAGGTCTTTTTCATTTCCTCCCATGAACAATGTGATTGCATTGATCTCTATCATATCTTACCGGAAAACCTTTCTACTTCATCTTTTCATTTTGAGTCTGGTCTTTTCCTCCCTATTTTACAGTCACATGGGCACCAATCGGGCAGCCCTTTGCTCTATCTGTGGTCCAGTCATTCCAAACATTTCTCTTCCCATGGTCCTCTGTGCTATTCCAAATTTGCTTTCAAGTGTTTTTGAAATGCTAATATTGGCTACGTTTACATATATATATATATATATATATATATATATATATATATATATATGTGTGTGTGTGTGTGTGTGTGTGTGTGTGTGTGTGTGTGTGTGCGAAATATCTGTAAATGGACCAATTATATCCGACAGAATATGATTATCATTAAGAAATGAATGTCACATACTCATTCATTCATTTATTCATACGATGTAATGACACTTGATTTGTTACCGAGTAATATCGGTACTGAGCCTCAGTCCCTAGTTAATTGTCTTCATAACTATCACACGTGTGCACACACGCACATACATGCACATACATATGTATATATATATATTTGTATAGAATTGTTCATAATAAACTTTTACTTTTTAAAAATACGAAAAAAATAGAAAACTGATTATATCCATTGTTGGCATTTAATCATATTTTACATGGTAAAAATTGGATAAAGAAAAATAGATAATTCAAATATAAATGGGCTTTTCGTTCTCATAATCACAAGACAACACATTACCGGTTGCTGATGGGTGCGTTACGCACAGAATGTTGACATTCACTGGGTTTTTATTCTTGTAGTTCAAATTTATACATATATATATATATATATATATATATATATATATATATAGGGAGAGAGAGAGAGAGAGAAAGAGAGAGAGTGGATGTGTGTGCGTGTAGAGTAAGCGTGTGGGTGAGAGAGAGGCGAGAGAAATCGATCTCTTTCTCTCTAAATCGTCTCTGCTGCACTTTATCCCTCAAAGTCAGTGCGTTTGGGTCATAAAAGCAATAAAAAATATATGCAAATCCTTTCTCGAGTCCAGCAGGATTCTCAACGAGCACGTGCATGCAAATGATAAAATTTGGAAAATTACCCGCGAGTTCAGTTCACTTCTTCCGAAAAGGACTGATAGGTCAGAGGTTATATTTGTTGTCCCTGATTTTTTCCACGTATTGATCATTGGAGAATCATCTGTGATTTCAATTTTGTACAAGAAGCGTCCACCTCAGTGTAAATTAGTCCAGTAATAGTATACTCTAATACGTAAGCAAAAATTATGTCTATACTTACAGAGTCACTCACATATATATCTATCTATGAATATTTTCATTTTTATCTCAGTCTTTGCGTAGATAGATATGAACAGAATCAAATAACTAGATAGATATAAAGAGTCAAATAGGTAGATAAAAAAATAGATATGAATTGAAACGGATAGATAGATAGATAGATAGATAGATAGATAGATATGAACAGAATCAAATCGATAGATAGATGAATAGATAAGAGCAGAAAGAAATAGATTCATAGATAGATAGTTAAAGACGGAATCGAATTGATGGATAGATAGATTGATATAAACAGAATCAAATAGATAGATAGATAGATAGATAGATAGATAGACGGACTGATAGACAGATAAATATGAAGAGACAGATGTTCATTTTTGTGCCAAGGTTCGGCCGTTCTATTGCGTCAAATCAGTTGTATTGACTGCTGAGCAATTCTGCATAGAAACGGAAAGAGCCTCGATTGGAAAATCGGGGTTAATGATCATTTGCACTGAATTCAGTGTGGGAGAGGTTCAAGTGAAGGAAACCTGTATATCAAATCCAATATTCTCTCATTTATAATAGGTGCACAACACCCATGGAGACACACACACACATATATATATTCATATATATATATATATATATATACATACCTACATATATATATATATATATATATGTATGTATTATTGTGTCATCGACAGTCGTTTCATTGTATTACAACTCTTCAGTGTGGCTATAGACTATCCAACATCCAGTACCACGAGGTAGGATCGTAACCTTCTCTTCAGACCCAGAGGCAGGCATTTTACCCCTGCCCTATGCAGAACTGAACTGTCAGTAGGATCCGAACTAAGCAATCTATATTTATACATACAAGTGCGTGTATATATACTTATTACGATATAGATACGTATTCCGTCAGACTTGATTGTGTCTTATGTTACTTTGACACCATATTTTAGATGATCCCTCTAACTACATGTTAAAAGTATCATTTGGTCGAGACAGTGTAAATAGAACAAACAATGAAAGAAAAAGGGGCTACTGCAAAAGATCGAGAATGCAACCGATAGGTAGTCTGTCTAACGTAGCGTTGTTCTTACCATTGAGCTGAGCAACGTAAATTCTCTATTCTGATAAATGTTTTTTAAAGTTTCCAGCAACACCTTTAGATATTAAAGTACCAAGCATTCCTGGATATATATATATATATATATATATATATATATATATATATATATATGAGATAGTCTGTTGTAACATAATACCGGAGATTACGTCATAGAAACTCTTAAGACTTTTTTACTTGATCTCACATCAAAGCAACTTAAAATTAGGCTACTTGAATTATCAAAAATTGATTACCTAATAAAAATAAATATGGGCTCCCTAACGCCGATCAGTACATAAATAAAACTATCATTTTTGACGGGTATATGCCAGCTTTTCTTATAAATGCGCTCAACAGAAAAATATGCTGAGTAAAAAAAAATGAAGCTCCTACTCAAAACTGAAGAAGATCAATAAAAAGTAACTTTTGTCTCTACTTTTTGGTTTTGTTCATTAGTACACCTCGTGTAAAATCTACCAGTTGTACCGTCTAGATTGTTTTAACGGTGCGTTTATATCTCTTAGGGTGCCGTAATGACGGGAATCTACTGAAATTGTGTTCAATTGAACAAATATGCCCGGTAGAAGAATTTGAAACTCCCATCCAGGTTGTCGCCATTAACGGCATGTAACAAACGCTTTCATGTAAAATTGTCTGCGGATTCGTTTTCATGTAAACCTCAGAACAATGTAAAGGGCGCCAAAATTATTTAAAGTCTTTTTTCCGTCTTCTTCTTCTTCTTCTTCTTCTTCTTCTTCTTCTTCTTCTTCTTCTTCTTCTTCTTCTTCTCACTATTATCATTATTCGTTTTTTCTTCTCATTCTTCCTTTTTCTCCCTCTTCTTCCCCTATTACTTTCTTCCTTTCCTCCTCCTTCTTTTCTTACTATTATCATCATCATTTTTTATCATTATTATCTTTTCATTCTTCTTTATTCTCCCCCTTCTTATTATTATAAATATTTTCTTACTTTTCCTCTACTCTTTCTTCTTCTTCTTCTTCTTCTTCTTACTATTATCATCATTTGTTTTCCTCCTCATCCTTCCTTCTTCTCCCTCTTCTTACACTATTTCTTTCTTCCTCTCCTCCTTCTTCTTCTTCTTACTATTATCATTATTATTTTTTATCATTAATAACCCGTTTTTTCTTCTCATTCTTCCTTCTTCTCCCTCTTCTTCTCCCCTTTCTTCTTCTTATCAATATTTTCTTTCTTTTCTCCTCTTCCTCCTCCTTCTTCTTCTTCTTCTTGCTGTTCCACATGCCTCAAGCTTTCCCCCTCCCCCAAGCAGCGTGCACCGATCTATAAGAGAGACAGGTCAGTCGTTTAACTTGAAGAACCTGATAGTTAGGTGCATGACATGGAGTGCAAAGTGCACACTATTTGCTTTCGACGGAAGAAATGTCTTTCTGATCATGTGTTGTTATTTCGGCTGGCCTCATTTCCCCAACAAACAGACACAAACGATAGCGAGATTTATTCTCGGAAATACTCCATTAGCTATGAACAGATTTAGATAGATTAATGGACGAATAAATAAATAAATAGATAGATATACTGGCCACGAGGGCAAAGTTTGAAGAGAATAGCCATTTTCTATATTTTTTACACATAAGCATTCAAAAAGTAACACTCACTGCCAGGGAAGATACATTAATTTCTATCATCATACGCTGATTTACTCAAATTAGTGTCCTCATACTGATTGTTACGTTTCGGCCGTTGTAACCCCCGGCCTTACGTGTCTGTCATAGTTGGTAATCTTCTGGGTATTTTGCACCAAACCCTTTATTCAATCCACAAGGGAGGGAAGTGGATAGCTCTCATTCCACTGTCAATGCCGGTGGATATCTCGTATCAGTTAAATCTTCCTACTTAATTGTACCTTCTACTGATCCAGAGTATATGATAATATTACGTTAACTGACCCAAGGATTGAACTCGCGACTGCTTGGCAGGCTACCATGCAAGCTTCACTTAATTTTTCTCCACTTGGCTGTGTGTGTCCCGTAATCGTTCTGACAATAACAATGAAGATGTGGATATTAGTCCGAATAACCATTGAACTTATGGTTCTCATTTTGATCAATTAATCAATAATCTTTTGTTTATCAGTTTATTAGAAACTGTCAACCATACTGTCACCAAAACTGTCTGAATAGGTTTTCTCAATCTAAGTTTGTGTGGGTGGTTGCCTGAATATGTCAGTATCATGCACACGGGCCGTATCAATAGAACTAGGTTGAGAGATTTTACTATTTACTCCTTTTTATGTCTAAAATAAACCCTACTTTTTTCCCTTTTGAAAATCCCCCTGAAAGAAAGTTTTGGGTGAGGGTTCAGTTTTCAATGCAAGTTTCTCACAAATTGATCCCTTAGTTTGTGCCCGACTGTCCTAACGTTTGCTTTTTAAAAATCCAGACATCTAAGCCATCCCTAACCGACAAAAGGTTACAGAAGTAACTTATCTATTGATCGCCACTTTCTTCCAATCTTTCAATTGATCACGCCAAACATGGCATTTACTTGAAATGTTGTCCACATGACAGTTTCTATTCCGTGACCAAGCAGACAAGTTAAATCAAATGTTATTCGTTCGTCTTCGTTGTTTTTTAGCACAATATTAATAAAAACGAACTTTTCAACCGGAGACTTATCAATACTCCAAAATTAGAATGTACACCAATCAGTGACTTTTGTTTCATTTTCAGTTTGGTTGTTGTTGCAAGAGGAGGTGGAAGAAGCAAGAAATGGTTCACCCAAAGGTGCTGATCAAGTTTCATATTAATCCAACATGATACACCTGAGAAATGTCATATTTAGCATTACTTATTGTGAGAGTAGTAGAAGTAAGGGGGGACGAGATGATGGTTCAACCATAAGTCTAGATCAAGTTCCACATCAATCCAACATAACAAGACTGAGAAAATTGATATTTATCATATTAGGGGCCAACAGACCGACCGACCGACCGATGGACCGTAAAGTGTTTTATAAAGATGCTTGAACGCATCTGAAAAAAAACATCCAAGGTAACCACATTATGTTGAGATCAGCAAATTCTGTCGGTGAGGCAAAGGAAATACATTCATTGATTTTTCTCCTAGACAGAAAGAAGCACGTGCTTGTAATGTGACATTCGCCAAGCGCATCTTTTAAATAACATGTCAGTATACAAAGTGTGTATATTTGATAGATTCTGATATACAAAGCATGTCTATTCGATAGACTCCTGTTAAGCAGATTGACATTTATCTATCGCCTTCAAACTATTTCTCACTCATTTTGCTCTCTCTCTTTCTCTCTGCCTCGCTCTCTTTTTCTCTCTCTCACTTGAAAAACTACCTAACGTTCTTTTCTCCTCTCTTTCTTCCGACCATTTTTTTACACTACATAACTTGATTTTCTTCTTTCTCTTTCACTCCTCTCTTATCAAACTACATGGTCACTTATGATGAATGGAATGTGATGGCTTAGTTTAGCATTATAGCTACATTGTAAATATAACCCTTTCTTAAGAAACCTTTAAGTATTTCCGTTTCTCTGAACTGACACATTTCTTGAAAGTTAGAAAGTCTGATAAAATGAAAGCATGCGAGATTAAAAGGGAAAAAAAAGTGAAATCTTCTTCATCGGGTTTCGAACCCGGTTCGCCGAATGTGTGTCTCGTTTCTAAGCCTTGGTGTCTCTTTGGTCTCACCGATTTCTTTAGTAATAAAAAATGTTTTTCATGAAAACGCGAATGTAGACATAACCTTAAAGCGTGTCCTCTAGGCTAATTGTGACCTGCTGATTCCGGATGCGTTTTTTCCCCCTCTGTAACGCGTAGTTCTCTAATTTTAGAGTACGGGAACATATACTTCAGTACTTTATAAAATAAAGAAACTGTCAAAATATATATTGATACTGAATGAGATCTCTACAACTGCAGTTTTCCTATGACAAATGAAAAGCGAGGGTCCGCTTTAGCATCATAATTACACTGTAATTAGAAATACCTTCTAAGACCTGAATTTTCTTTTATCGAAATTGACCAATTCTCTGACGGTCTGAAGGTCAAATAATTTGAAAGCACATCAGATTGGAAGAAAAATTTTCTCTGTCTGCCAATTCTTTTTTCTATGTTTCTAACAACTGAGCTTTGAACGACTACGACTTCGAAGTCCACGAATTAGTGCCAAAAAAAACATTGACTTCACTCACAATTGTGTAGATTCGCATAAATGATGAAAACACCTTCCCCGGATGAAAATGATTGAAAATGTATACTTACGAGTTCCTTTTATGGATCTAACTCTAATAGTTTTTGAGAAAATCCTAGAAGAAGAATATTTTAGGCAGGATTCTTTCAGGGTGAGACATAGACAGAGCTTATAAAAATCGACAAAAGCTTTTTTTTTTTTTTTTTTTTTTTTTTTGCAAAATTCAAACTGAAAATGTCTGCTGTAGATAATTAGGGACTTGCTGATTTTGAATATTCCGTAGTTTTTCAGCTGTGATGTCTAGTTCTCGACTGACACACATACTTAAATACTTCATATCTATCCATCTATCTATTTCTTTCTCTCTCTCTCCATATATATATATATATATATATATATATATATATATATATATATATACATATTTATATATATATATATATACATATATATATATACATATATATATATACATATATATATATACATATATATATATATATACATATATATATATATATATATATATATATATATATATATATATATATATCTTTATATATATATACATATACGTATCTCTTTATATATATATATATATATATATATATATACATACTATTCTTTTATTGCCATTTTCCGGTCGCCTACCTGAATCAACGTCGAATCAATACGATTGCGATTGCATCTTTCATCTCTTTTCATTTCCTCAACTTTTATACTCGTTCCTCATTTCATTTACCACAATCGCTTCTCACCAATCAGTCAACCCTTACCCCGCTCCCAACGCTCGTACTCACCGATCCCCACCGACCCCCAACTCCTCCTAGGCTCGTGGCGCTACCAAAAACGACCTCTGTGAAGTCTGGAGAAAACTGGGCCACCTAACCAACCAGGGTTTCTAGCTAGGTGTAGATATTTCCGGCCAAAACACTCCAAAAAAAATGGCTGAATGTCTGAATTGTTTACAAAACTATTCAATACTGAAATACACACTGAAAGTAAGGATTAAGTGAGAAACAATACTACTGTTGCTACTTCAGCTTAGCACAGTCATCCCATATTGCAGAGACCTAAAATAGGTGTTCCCTAAACTTTTTAGACCAATCCCCCCCCCTGCAAACCTTTGACCCTTCATTGTTTCCTACGCACGTACAAAAAATAACAATTGAGCAACCACACAGCCTTGATCAATGTTTCGGTCCATTTTTCTTAAACTAAAGATGGCCGAAAATTCAAGTCTTGCCAAACGAAAAATTTCATGGACATATGCTTTTTTCAAAGCTAGATTTATTCTAATTTGGTTATAAAATGGCTAGAAGTGGCAACATTGTGTCCGACTATGATCAGGGAGCATCCTCAACCAATCACGAGTGCGGAAGGCCTCGGCGACGACAACGAAATGAACTCTTTTTTCCTAACAATTCATTGGCAGCGAGGAAGAGTCGGTGCGGTGCGGTGCGGTGCGGTGGAGGACGAGGGGTGGAGAAAGGGTTCAAGCACCAACTTCTCCGTTTGATAAACGAGAGGCACTTTTCAAAATCGGACTTGATTAATCTCGTGGGAAGGAACAGAGAACGAGTCCGGATGGAGTCTCTTGGATGATGCTGTGTCAGTAGGCGACTATCTAATGGACTTACTGACAATGGATACAATTGTTCCCTTTCTGAATGAAATCAGACTCTGAGAGAGAGTGTGTGTGTGTTCGTAGAGGGTGTTCGTGTGTGTGTGTCTGTGTGAGTGGATATGTATGTCCCTGTACATGCATTCATGTGTGTTCATGAGTATGAAGAAATGGAGAATCGTTATCTTCTGGAGTAAATATCGTAATTACATTCGATATCTCTGCATAAAAGTCGTTCAATGAATTAGTTCACCACTCTAATCTACCTATGAAATAAGTGTATATAATATACATTTTTTGTATGCATAGATGGAATTGGTGGACTGATTGATATATATATATATATATATATATATATATATATATATATATATATATATATGTGGCGACGCATGATAAATGTCCAACAAACCATTTATTTCAAGTTGACATTTTTGTTGTTTTCAGAGCTATAAAACTAAGTTTTTTTTACTTATTTTGAAGTTGAGCGCTCTATAAATTATGATTTAGAGTATCGAAGCTTCAAAATAAATTGGACTGAGCACTGTAACACTAAAAAGAACGAAAATATCAACTTTTTTCTCCAAATGGTGCCTTGGGTACTTATCTGGCGCGTCCACTAGTTATATTTATTTGAGATGTTTACTCTGTTGCTACAGACCAGTTTCACGCCTCCATGCGATCAACTGATTTCTCCCCCTATATCGTATACTTATATATAGCTAAAAATATATCTTTCTCTTGTTGTTCAAGAATAACGGTTATTGCTTTTAAAATATTGACCTAGGTGGGTTGGGACTGTGTGGTAAAGTGTGTGAATAGCAGATGTTATGGTGCACGTTTGACAGAAGCATTTCTTGGTTGTTTGAACTGTCACTTTTCGGACTATGTGGTTGGGTTTGGTTGTTTTTTTGTGTATTTTGCATTCCCCCGTGTATGTGTGCGTGTGTATTGACTGGCCCCTGACAAGGATGACATAAGCCGAAACAACCTTTCTCTTTACAAAGCTAAATTTATATCGATAATAAGCTAACTGTTCATATTTACTCCTAGGAGACTGAACTCATTACTGAGTGGCTTGGAAACGTGCACTGGTACAGTCTTTTGGTCATATGTCATTTCAAGCCAATGGGAAAGGGTGAAAAATTTCAAGCCTAGGCCCCCTCCATAGATTGAATGAATTGCTCAGTTACAGATGCCTAACTTCACAATTGACTTTGTCTAAGCTTAGAAAATTGGGATATTAAGTCTTATACTTGAGTAAATACTCAGGTATCTTTTCCAGTCAGGTTCTTGGTTGATCCTCTTCACTGGACTCCAAGATTTTAAACTCTTTGCTGAGTTTGTGGCATCAGGAACTTATTTTAATTCTCACCTTATAATGATCGTATAAAATCTCCTGATTCATCCCAGATTATATAGGCTGTTTTTTACAAATGTTCAATGTCTTCGATAAATTCACATTTGCCGATTGAATAGAAAATGCATTTCGTTTTATTGCAGTCATGGCAAGTTCGGGGACGATTTTAATATAAATTCCTACTGCATCCTCCCGATATTTCTTCTACAGATTATCGCCTTTTCAAGTATACTGAAATGCATATCCGTACCAAATCATATAATAATAGGGAAGCCAAAATTCGTGCTCTTACTGAGTCTGTTACGATTAAACAGAAAAGTCCTTAGAGAGATGGCTCATTATCATTCGAAAATCCTTGCGAGAAAGGTTATTGTATCGAATGGATATTTTTATTAAATCGAAGCACGGTAGCTGTACGAATAGCACACCCACCAACCAACTAGTTGAGCCACGGATTTTTCTCTCTTTGGTCGTCGGTATACCTGTCAGTGCGTCTGTCTGGGCGTATCTTTGGGCGCCCCTGGTTATATTCTGGGGCTACAAAGTTGAAAGTTAGTATGAGCACACTACTCATCATTATCAGTTTCTTGACGTCCGTCGTTGAACATAGACATCCCTCAAGATTCACCACAGTTCTCTATCGCGGGCGTCGCGGAGCCAGTACTATCTGATTTGTCTAGCTCATCTCTCTATCTAATTCTCTGCCAGCCTCGGTTGTGCATCCACTAGGCACCATCAAAAATTTATTTTCTACTTGTTTTCCACAAAAAGAGTTTTGGATATATATTTACTATCTTTCGTTTTTTATATATACATAGCTAACTATTAAAAAAGATTTCATGTGTTGTAACTTAATATAATGTAACCACTCAGAAGTTGTAAATACCTGCATATGAATAGACACAGGTTTATGTGTATATACATATATATATATATATATATATATATACGTATATGTATAAATATGTATATATATATATATATATATATATATATATATATATATATATATATATATATATATATATATATATGAGTTATGCCCATATATCGACAAGACTAATTTCTTTAATGAATCAATAACACTGTGTAATCGTCCATTCTCGATTTCTTTTATTGTTTGGCCCTGTAATAGCAATGATTAATATTTGAACATTTCTCAACCAGTGAAATGCTGACGACAGATCTCATAAAATATAAAAGAAACATATGTGGTTAGTCACTCAAAAAGTGAAAAAAAAAACTCAATAATGGCTCTAAATAATGGAAATAGGCCAAGAATCGATCAAAAGAAGAGAATCAAAGAAAAAAATATGCGTGGGTGCTAGGATTGTCTGTAGGTGAGGAAGACGGGTGTGAGGAGGACCAAGCGTCACCACGTTGACTCTTTAACGATCTCAAGTTGTTTGTTAGACGAATTACTATATAGCAGTGGGTCCCAAGCTTATATTGTCGGGGAACCCTTAGATGATTTCCCATGAGACCCATACCTGTATTTTACAGACAACACCTACCATCTCCATTTTAATAAAATATCCGAAGCAACCAAAATTGTTATAGAGATAATTTATTCTCATAAAAAATATATACAAAATGAAACATTAAAATAAAAAGAAAACTGTTTTTTAATAGTTATAATGGTATAACTGTTGAGGAAAAAACTGCTTCAGGGTCGAAATTGACTCTAAATGCTACTATTTCAGACACTAAGCCGAATTTTAAGAAGAAATGTTTTCTCTACTTATTGAGAAGAAAGTGTGCTCTAAGTTTCAATTTTTCTTCTATGGACGGTGAGGGTTGATAAGCGTAGAGAAGAAAGAAACAAAATAAAGTTACGAAAAGAAACAAAAGAGAAAAAACGCGAATGGACGCGACATGACGTCACGGAATTATGCTTTCTTCTTCCCTCTCTTACTTTCTTCTATATCCGACTGAAATCGACAGTAAAGTCAACTCTCTTAGAGTTTGACAAAAAGCAGATTAATTTGAAGAATCTTGCTGCTTTTTGGACTCCAGAATCCTCTCGAAATTTCGTTTAATATCAAGTTAAATCACATATCTGTTGTAGCGTCTAGTCAGCGATACTCAGTTTTGTGCTAACTTATTATTTTGACAATGGTGATATCCACAGTTTTATGAGATAGACTTCTATTAGATTTTACTTCCAAAAGACACGTTACCTAATAGGACCCAAGAATTTACTCGCGGATCCCTGGGGCTACAACCAAATATAATGTAGGAACTCGGGAGAACACAGCTATAGAGGATAACATCTCATGGTGAGAAGAGAAATCTTTTCATTAGTTTTTCTTTTAGTTTTCTTAATGTTTTTTTTATTACAACGCTTCGATCGTTATACTCTACTACCGTCCAAGTAAATAGCGTGGATTAGAAACAAAGAAGTGGTCTATGAGACTTGAACTCGTATCTCTTACTACAACCACCAGTGCAAACTTTTTCCCGTTGATGTTTATCGACCAACAAAAGAACAAGGGGATTACTCAGAGACTAAATGGTATTGCTAGAAAGTAGATATTTGTACATGCCATAGCAATGGAGCTAAAGGGCTGAACATTTCAACATACACTCCTTAATAAGTCTACAAAAAAATTGATTTTTTTTTGTTTTTTGGAATTATCCTCAAGAATAGTTTTCTTAGTGCAAGGTTCTATTTGCTATCCAATTTGATGTTAAATTGATCTCTAGTTTGTGTCCACTCGTTCGTTTTTTATCAATTTAGATTGTTTAATGATCACAACTCACAAAAAAACGCATGAAGTAACTTATTCATCGATCATCTCTTTTCCAAATTTTCAATTGATCGCCCTCAACACAATATGCTGCCACTTGACATCGGTCATATGACAGTTTCCCTTGAGTGAATAACCAGACCTATCGTAGTATTTTGTCATCAGAATCAATCAGTATAATATATAATTCTGTAACGACAGATTCTATTTCAATGTGAACCATTCCAAAAGCGATGACGGAAGCCGAGTTTTGGTCAGTATTTCTCTTATTTTTGCTTGAAATACTTCATCATTCCAGCAAAACTATCTGAGAGAACGTTGCAGACTAAAGTTGGTAAGTTCTATCTGCAGGAAGCACTTCAAAGACTTTCGTTATTAATCATTATATATCCGGAAAGTAATTACGTATTTTCGTGCTCAGAAAATTACGTTTTTTTTTTTCCAAAAAGAGATAAAAACAAACGCCAATGAAGTTTGATTAAATACTATTTATCAATAATGTAATCACCATCATTATCAATGACAGCAGCTCGAAGGGGAGATGAATTTTCGATTCCTCGTTGAAAATATCCAGCGTTTTTTTAATTTAAAATTATGCAATGTTTTGGAGGGTTTTTTTGTTGCTTTTTTATGCTCTTTAAAGTCTCTCTCCTCTGTGGGGTGAAACTTTTTTTATACACTGTAAAGAATGGACGATATGATGAACTAAACCCAGACATTGTTTCGCACCATTTAAGCCTGGTTTTGCTTTTGTTAGCTGGTATATAATTTATAGCAGTGAAATGTGTAATTATTTTCCAAACAGCCAAATATTTTATGCCTTCATTGTTTACTGGTCGTCTATGTTTCATGTCTAAGGTTATATTTCTGTATGAATTTATGTTCTTCTTCCTAAGACAGTGCCAGTTCCAAAAGTGCACGTTTGAAAGTGGCCGGTTTTTTATGGTATTTGGAGCAGCCTGTTATGAATGTCATATAAAATCATTTCTATCCGTCGAGGGTGACAAAAGCTTCCACGTTTTTCAGTTACCTTTCTTCAAAGTGACCAGTTTAGATATTTTTTTAATCTTAAGGTAGGTAATTCTAAAGAACAGCTGTCAATGGTGGAAATTTATAGAAACAATGAATAAATGGTAGAAATTTATTGAAACTATGAAGAAAGATCTATTATTTTATCCTAATCTAATGAGGTTTCTCGATAACCGCTGATCCAAATAACTTCAAACTTGACACTGCATTGTCTTGTGTGATGACCAATATATCTGACGAATGCCAGCTTCGTACAATGACCAGTTGTTGATTAATCGAGTTGTTATAGATTTCCCGAAAAGTGCTGACCCAAAACGAGACCAAACTCGTTAACACACAGCTGAAGAATATATCAGGCGAATGTCTGAGTGATTGCAGAGCACGCACACTCACGTATATACACACACAAGAACACACGCAAACTTCTTCAATTGTAGTAACATTATGATGTGTTTTCTTGTTTGCTTGTTTATTTCTCATATGGTCTTTACATATATTTTATATGAATGCGTATATGTGTATAAGAAAAAAAGGAGAAATAATTGAAATCTACTTACAAATTCCTGTTTTCGTTTTTGGGGATTTTGTACTTTCCTTGCACCTCGAGCCTGTCTGCAGAAAAGAAGAAAAAAAAGTGATTAACGGTAGAACTGAGACTGCACAACTCATTGTCAAACTCCTTCTCTGGAGTTGACTATTTTCCTCTGGTAACAACAATGACAACAACAATGATAACAACAATGTCCCTCACCAAAATCGGAACCCTTCAGGGCTACTGAGGAGGTAAAAGTTTGGCATGCAGCCTCATTTCAACCCCATAGGCCACCTTGTACTTTTTTTCGGTTTATACCTACAATTGCCTCGAAGTATATCTATAATTATATATATTTTCATGACATGATGGATGGAGAAGGAAGAGAAATGAGAGATTATATTCCAATCCCATCAATCAACGGGAGGAAGGAAGAAAGAAAGAAGGGTGAAAGAGGGGATAACTGACAGAGAGAGAGAGGAAAGAGAAAGGGAGAAAGAAAAAGTGAAAGAGAAAATGGAAAACTATTGATGTTAACTCCGTTAATATCTATATTTCTGCAAATTATATCTAAAAATATCTAGATTTTCATACCATTTATCCAGGAAAATATCTAGATAATATCTTATTGAATCGCTTGAGCAAATCCCATGACTTAATTTGAAGATCTTTTTTTCAGTTAAAGGAAAACCCTTTTTACAAAAGTTGAAGAAATGTTGGGATCAGTATGGCCCAGATACCTTTTATTTATTTTTTAAAGATTTTTCTACCTTTTGACGGGAAGCTTCGTCAAAGTCTATCTAAATTTTAATTTTTTTTCAAAGTATTTTTTTCTTTTTCTCCCTCTTACCGTTCGTTAATTTGGAGATTCGTTGCATGCGAGTAGGGCCCGTTAAAGGCTGAAGGAGTGAACTGAGATTGCAAAAGTCTTGTTCAACAGACCCATGGATACCAATTTTTGTCGAGTGGAGAATAAAGAACCCCAAAATGACGAATGGAATAACAGATGGAAGGTTGACAACGAAACTAACTCCCAAGCTTCATTGAATTCAAAAGGTAAAGAAAAAAATTCATTTCTATATACAATATCATTCAAAGACTACGTATCCCATTTCAACTCCTTTATTGTTAGATTCTGTCATAAAACAAATCGAAAGAGCAAATTAATCAGTTTTTGCGTACGTAACTCTTATTCATGCCGTCATGACGTCACTGGTTTTTGATGAGGACGTTATCATTTTTGAAACAAACGAAAATAAAGATAAAACTCAAATAGTAGGAGTTTGAGAGAAGAATCTTTCCATAACATAAATTCAACGTTTACAGAATAAATTACCGAGAACTAACAAACGTACGTTGACACAACATGATGTCAAGGCACCACTCTTTCTTTTTCCTCTCTTTCTTATTCATGTCTTAAATCCCAATGTCAGACGTATTCACGATAACAGAATCAACTCTAAGAGTATGACCGTATAATATGCTTTATTTCACCAAATGAACAATAACGAAATAATTTCGAGACTTATATTAATGTACAAATCAGAGAGTAAGGTACAAATCAGATTAGGATATTTTTAGAACAGTTTTTAACACATAAGATTATTGTTTTCACAATTTGATAGTTTACTTATTAAAATATGTATTTATATAATATTCTTTGGGGATTCTTCTGAAGCTATTTCTACTTGAATTCATTGAATCTAGATCAAGAAGAAACTCATCTGAAATTATTCAAACCTACTATAGCTTTATGTTTAATTGAATTCTTTCCATATTTCTCATATTACACAAATGAAAAGCCTTTTGGTGCCTTTCTAGTATTTATAGAGTTTTTTTTCTGTTTTTAGAGTAAAAAAAATATTAAAACTGTTAGGAAGTTTATTTTATGAATAAAATTATGTACTAGTAAACAGCTCTATGTTATCTTTGAATTTGAGAATTTTTAGATACAATAGTTGAAATATTTTCAAAAATTTTAAGCAAAGACATTTAAGCTTTGGTTAGATTGGAGAGTGATCCTAAAGCAGCAAGTACGTTTTTAATTCATATTTTTATTTGTATTTGAACACTTGGTTTATGCAAAGCATTTGATTATTGAAAAGAAACACAAAAACTGAACGTTTTTTCTCTTCAATGTCATAAGAAGTCAAAGAGTTACGACCAAAAGTAAACTTTCTGCGTCTTCCATAGACTGGAAGAGTCATTAGCTGAATTTTGATCGGAAAAAATATTCACTCCAAGTGAATGATTGGGAGGCATTGCATTAAGTGCGCTGACAAAGATATTATGCTGCAAAATAAATACTTGTTGAGTAAAATAAATTCTATTTTCATCAATATGCAACGGACTTATACTTACACATCTACATTATATCTATATTTTTATATATATATATATATGTATATATATATATATATATATATATATATATATATATATATATATATATATAGTGAATAAGAGGGACTGTGACAATCTCAGGGGTAAAAGTACATGGAGACTTCATTTGTCAATTATTTAATTCCTTAATGAATTCATTAGTATGCTATACGTGTTTCAAGAAAGGTTCCCATCTTCAGTAGCATTTGTGTACTTTTAGCGGTTAAAAGGTTAGATTTCCGTAGAAAACGAATTTAGCATCATATGTTTTGTTTTTGAAAGTAAAAATGTAAATAAAAAATGAGGATTAGTGGGACGCCATAGCGGTGAGTCTGGACTACTTTACATCCTTGGAGGAATTTGTGGTGGTTCGGTTGGATCTTCATTATGAATAAGCAGTAGCAGTTATTTGTGTGTACATACACGCACGTGTATATGTTGTGGAAAAGTTGATAACATGGAGAAGGAAAAAGACTTGAGATTACTTACAACATCTCTAATGTTTTATTACAGTGTGTAATAGCTTACGTACGTTTCACCTGTGTCAGGATTCCGTTTGAGAGAAAGGGTGAAAATTACCAAAGTTTCTCTCAAACACAGGAGAGAATCACACTCAATATGACATGGAGATGTAACAAGATTTCACAATATATTAGAGGAAAAACTTGAATGGCAATGGACATCACGATTTGCAACATGGATCCTTAGAGATCATACGCGAAACTTTGAACAAAAAATATTGGATTGCATGGCGATCTATATTAGTTAAGACAGTACTGGCTCCGTGACGCCCACGATAGAGAAGTCTGGTGTATCTTTGGGAAGGTCTATATCTAATGACAATTGTGAAGAAACTGATGAGTAAACAGTATATAGGATTTGGATAATTTTCTTTGTGCGCTGGTTGCAAAAATGTTGTTTGTGTCTGTGTGTATATGTGTGTGTGGTTGTATACTCGCATAGTCTAGAGGGAAAAATGACGGTCAAAATCTTGAAAAGAAGGGTGCCCAACCAATGCATCCACCCAATAGTCACTTATGGAGCTGAAACATGGAATCTAACCAAGAGACAGATCTGCAAATTGATAACCATGCAACGTGCACACGAAAGAATTATGCTCAACCTCACATGAGAAGACCGCAAGACAGTGCAATACACCTAGGAGAATACAGAATTCAGACACATCATAGAATATGTTTTTAAAAAAACTCGAATGGCAATGGGCTGGCCATGCTGCAAGAACAGCCAATGGTCATTGCAACTCACGACATGGATTTCGAGAGATCACATGCGCAGCTGAGGACGGCAGAGTACTAGATAGAGAGACGAGCTTGACAAATTTAGAAAGTACTGACTCTGCTACACCAACGATAGAGAAATGTGGCGAATCCAGGGGAAGGTCTATGCCCAACGAAGGACGTCAAGAGACTGATGGTGATGATGAATAATTGTTGGTGGGTAGCGGGATTGACATTGGTTTTACGCTCGATACATTTCTTTTTCCTGTGGAAAGATCCTTTCTCCATATTGAATGTTCTGTCATCCAGCCTGTTTGTATAATGCTTTGAGATCAATGGCAAAATAGTGAATGCACTTCATAACCAATAACCCATCGATATCATTCATCCATCGTCTCTCTTGCGCGAAACAAATGAAACATTCACGTACAATCTCATTTCGCAATGTAAACAAAAAAACATTTGTTGGGTGGGGGTGAATCAATGGGGAAATAAATAACAACATAAGAGGAAGCAGGGGTGTGAAAAATCA
The DNA here is from genome assembly GCA_963457665.1 of Thysanoteuthis rhombus. NCBI lineage: Eukaryota > Metazoa > Mollusca > Cephalopoda > Oegopsida > Thysanoteuthidae > Thysanoteuthis > Thysanoteuthis major. The sequence goes on along the minus strand of OY735226.1, from coordinate 10,580,055 downwards.
TGGTTACACAGAGAGTTCGTTGCGGGAGGCACAACTTCTCAAACGATCAAAACAGCGACTGATTAGCGAATGCAGTGACCTAAATCAAAAATTGCTATCTTTGGACGTGAGGACACGAGAACAAAACTTATACAAACAAACAAATTCGTTACAATAGAAATGGTCTCGTGACCAACGTCTTTCGGCAGCATGCTGTGTTAGTGGTGATCAATCAAAAAATTGTGTAAAAGGAGGAATCAATGAATAAGTTACTTCTCTTGCTGTTTGCTGGTTAAAAACGTGAACGCAGCCGAGCAACAAATTAGGGATGAACTTGCGTCGCAGATTGAACTGCCCACTAAAAAACCTATTTAGGGTGAGAATTTTTCTTTTCTAAAAGACTCTTTTTTGTGTGTAGACATAATAAAAAATAAATGATTAAATCCTCAGACCATAAATTCATTGGTGTGACCTGTGTCCGTGATACATACATAGCCAGCTGGACCAACTTGAAAACTGAAGAAACTTATGTTGACAGCTTTGGTGACAGTTCTGGTTGACGGATTCAGACAGACAAACAAATAATGCATTGTTGTCAGCAGATGTAAAGCATAAAACACTGTAACAAAACAAGGCAACTCATCGAACCACGGGGAAATGTTCATTGGTAGAAGAGGACCAATTCTTGTCAGAGCTGACTACCTGACTAGGAGAGCATTAGATGCTTATTTCAGATCACGACAAGCAGCATGATGAGAAGTAGTTTTTCACTGTTTTTTGAGGATATAAGAACGCTTCCGGGGGGACAGCAAAGGGATAAGAAGGACGAAGAATGAGAGATCTATACTATCTTTTATGAATAAATAAACATCGAATGCAAAAATCTCATTCAGTTCTTTATTGGTTGGTTGATTCCAAATTTCAGTTGAAAACAATGCATAAAATCTGTGCAATTAACAGTTTTAGCATAAACATTAAAAGGGCACATTAGGTCAGATTTCTACGTTAAAAAGCACAGAATCACTGTATGACACCCTGACATAAGGAAGTAAGGATTAGTCGTTTAAAGAAAAAACAATATTTATTTGCCGAAGTCAACGAAATCATATCTATATCAACGTATTATCATCAATCCAAATATGAAAATGATAAAAAAAGACCGGTCTGATTAGTTGCTCAATAGAGACTATAACGTGACCTATGTCTTCCGGCAGCATGTTGTCTTAGGGGAGATCAATTAAAATTTGGAAAAAGATGTGATCAATGAACACTTTCTCCCGCTTTTTGTTCGGCAGTGATCAAAAAGAAAAAAAAGCTAGTATTCTGCTGGACACAGAGGGACTAATTTAGCATACATTTTCATCGTTAATTGAACTCCTGATACAAATTCTATTCAAGGGAAGCTTAAGAAAAATTTTTTACCTAGGCATAGACTTACGTAGACTACGGCAACAGAAGTCCTTGAACAGGATCCACATATCACATGTTTCTCCTCACCTTGGAGTTCCTCGGATTTTTCGAAATAGACAAGCATCCGAAGTGAGGTCACTCACTTCATCGTTTGTTATTTCATCCATGCCCGGGAAAAAGAGTTCGATTCATCTCTTTGTCAAGAGCATTTGTCAGAATTTGAGATTGGCTCGCTCAAACCAATTTCTGCACTGCAAATCGATCGACCACAGGCAATTTCCGACATAATAAGGACTATTTGTAAGAAAATTTCAGCCCTCAAGCTCCATTGGCACGGTGTGTACACGTGATTCATCCATAGATGCATAGCAAGCCAACCAGACTAGTTTAAGAATTGAGAGAAACTTATGTTGACGATTTGCCTCAGTCCACTCGACGACACTTTTTTTTACAGAGTAATAACCCCCTGGGGCAAAAATACACATTGGATACACGAAATTTTGTTCGATCATCAAAGTTAAGCAATGCCGAGCAAGGTCAGTATCCAGATAGATGATCGTCTGGGAGTACCAAGTTCTGTTTACAGCAACAAGATTGTTTTGTGGCCACCTCAGTTAATAGTCTACCACTGATCAATATAACATTTTGTCAAGCAGTCATCCGACTGTGAACATATGCTGCAAGTGTAAGATCGAAGTGCATAATTTGTTCTAAGACTCCTTATGGGGTCTAGAGATTCAATTAAGCGCCACCCAGGACTCGTCCAGGGACTCCGAGTCCAGCTTGTTAAGGATTCGTCCTGCGACCAAGTCAAGCCTGCCCGAATATCCTTGTAACATAAGTACAGGGACTAGAAAAATCGTAGTCATCATCATCAGTCTTTTAATGTCCGTCTCCGTCGTTGGACATACACCTTTCCCAGGATCCACCACACTTCTCTATCGTGGGCGTCGCGTTGCCAGTACCTTCTGCATTTGTCTAGTTCATCTCTCCATCTTGTCATTTGTCAGCCTCGGTTTCGCATGTGATCTCTGGGGATCTATGTTGAGAGTCGTGATGTCTATCGGTTGTCTTTCATTCTTGCAACATGATCAGCCCATTGCCATCAGAGTTTTCTAATAGATTCTATGATGTCTCTGACTCTTGTTTTCTTTTTGATATCAGAAAGAAATCGTGGTACCTCATTCTAAACTCGACGCTGATATTTCGACCTATTTTCATATTTGTCGTCATGGGGAGGCAAATAAGTAAATTCACACACGCTGTTCCGTAGAGGACACTTAACAGTGTGCCCTCCTAGAAGGTGCCATACTCGTATTGGGTGGCAGTGATCAATACACCTGTCGATACACCGATATTTCCTAACGGTCATGGAAAGTTTGCACCCAAATATATAATGATTGGAGGGTCGTGCGATACTCAGATGTACGCAGAAAATCTTTTTTATAAGTCACTTAAATTGAGCCGATTCAACTTACTCCATCTAACCAGGAACATTTAGTTGAGTTACACGGGTCTCTAAGTGTTAAAATGAATTGAATTAGACAAAAACATTTCCGTAGTCAGTGAACTATTTTTATTTAATGTTTTGGGCTTGTTACCCCAGGTCGGTAATCTTTGTTTTGCTTTTTTATTATTATGCTACTTTATTTGATAAAATTGACATACACGCCATCGTAACAACACACAATATAAAAAACTGTGGGCATTTATTTTGTAACTGCAGTATTGCAGCACACAAATTTGGAACAGAAGAACATATGGAACTGCCAAACTCTAGTTCCAAATCAAGAGCCCGTGTTATTCAAGAGGAAACAATTCTATACCTATTTTTGCCTCTAAATCCAGTACTCTTATCTAAACATATAATAAACTTATATACTAATTTCTTCTTTGTTTGTTTGAGCCCACACATCTCATTGGTTAACTCAACTTCTCATTATGACATAACAATGAATATAACATCGTAAAAACTCTTGAGACTTCATGTCTGATCACGCATCGAAACAGCTGCAAGTTTAGCCTTGAAAAAAAAACTAGGATACAAAAACATAAATTACACAATAAGATTCCTTTAGGCTCCATTGTGCCGATCCATACACAAACAACGCCATCATTTTTGACGTGTATATGCTTGTTAAACAAGAATCGTGCCATACACGAAGAAATGCGGTAAGTTCCCAGGATTTTGCACGTGAGAATCTACTATTGTAAAACGATGTTTTTGTATTGTGTAATTATATTGCTTTCCCTATTGCTTCTGCTGGCCCAGTACACTGATAAGTCAAACATTATAACCATCTGCTTGATAAAACGTTGGTCGCACATGTAACTGTAAACGTAGCTGTTACCCGATCAGGCATAGAATCTACAAAACCTCAGAAGTTTCCTTCTGGTATCTTGTGCCATGATGTTAAGGCCTGGAGCTTCAAACAGCTGTAAGTTATGTGGCTGAGGTTCGGGAGAACGAACACATCTTCATATCAGTCAATGTGATCGAGATCTGAGATGCTTGGTAGCTCAGGTAACACAATGAAATCTTCTTCATGTCGCTGAAATCAGTACAGTACAACTCGAGCGGAATGCTTTGTGCCGCTGAAAAATGCTACTGCCATTGAAGAAAATTGTTACCATGGAGGAACGTGAGTACCCTTACGCTGACCATGGCAACAGCCATACTTGCCCAGGCTCCAAATATTACAAGTTTCGTCCCCAAGTCTTTCGAGGTTTCTGCGTCATGTGAAACAGGCTTAGAGGCCAGAAACACCCAAAGCGGCGTCACTCGCTTCCTCATATGCAGAGTAGTGTACCTGGTCGTAATAACGTTGAAATAAGTAGTATGCTACAGAGCACTTTTTACATCTATTTTGTTAAGAAGTTATGTGTGCATGTGTGTCTCCGTACTATTATACGTCAGGAACTACGCATCACAGAGGGAAAATATATATTTAAGTTGAATTTTGCGAAAGGAAAGGTCGATTTCTAGGGTGTCTGCGTTCACGCTCATATGAAAAAACTGTTTTTGTTGCTTAAGAAGTAATTAGGGTGATAACATTATTGATAAATAGTATTCAATTAAACTTCACTGGCATTTGTCTTCATCTCCTTTTTCGGAAATATATAATTTTCCAACGCTAAAATACGTAATTACTTTCCGAACACAAAAATACGTTATTACTTTCCAAACACGAAAATACGTAATCACTTTTCGAACATGAAGATATGTAATTATTTTCCAAACACCGAAATACGTAATTACTTCCCCAGCACCATAATACGTCATTACTTTCCGAACTCGAAAATACGTAATTACTTTCCGATCACCCGAATACAATCGATGGATCGATTTCAAAACCAGACGGAGGAAACTCTTTTTTCTTCTTGATTTGTTTCTTTCAATTCCATGCACCCAAGGTTTGTAAAGAAATCTAACACTAACCCGAATGTTCTTCTTAGAGCAAGAACCCTGATCCTACCAGTAACCCTAATCCCAATACAAATGCTACTTTAAAAGAAGAGCACGCTTTGAATCCAATAATTTGCAAGACCAAAAGCGATCACATGGATTCTCAGTTTTGTGAGAAAATAATTTTTCACATTTTTTTCAAGTTTCAGGGATCGGTATGCAGGCCTGTCCAAAGACCTATGTTCCCCTGTGCAGGCCTGCCCAGGAGTGTGTGCCGGCCCGACTGATGGGCGAAGGGCAGGGGTGTCAGCAATTTATTTAATCAATAAGTCTCTGAGAAAATAATTTTATTTCCAGTGTCGTTAGATTTGACTTTTTTTTCTGGGCAACGCCGGGTACCAAAGCTAGAGAATGATAAGACTGAGCGTTTCCCAGCAGAACGTTGCCAAAGTATCACACTGGCTCCATAGGCATGTTGTTTTCCCACAGAGAATCCTGACGCCATCGCACCCAAAGATAACAAATGCACAATGTACCTTATCGTCCACCTTATCCAGGATAAAACCAGTAACGCTTGCTATTCATTTCTGATCGCTGACAATCTATCTACCCTGATTTTTAAAGTGTTTAAGCTGTAAAATAATTTATAATGCTCTTCTAAATTATATATCCGGGCTTATTAATGTATAGACCAACATTAAGAAGCCTGTTTTTTTTTTATAATTCAATTGATCTTATTTTAAGGGTTTTTTCAAGTCTCAACTTAACTCAAGCTCTATCAATGTTTGATTTGAACATTTCAATTCTTTAAAAAACCCTTTGACGTGTTCTATCATGCAATTGTTGTGCCAAAATGGAAGATAAATTAACCAATGGAATGCATCAGCGACAAATAAACGGACATAAAATTTGCATATGACTTCAGTATATATATATATATATATATATATATATATATATATATATATATATGACTTCAGTATATATATATATATATATATATATATATATATATATATATATATATATACTGAAGTCATATATATATATGTGACTTCAGTATATATATATATATATATATACTGAAGTCATATGCAAATTTTATGTCCGTTTATATATATATATATATATATATATATATATGATTATATATATGTGCAAATACAAAGGTAAAATGTCAGCCTCTGGGTATGAAGCTAAGGATTCGATCCTACCTCATGGTACTGAAAGGGATAATGGATAGCCTATAGCCACACTGAAGAGTTAAAATAAAACGGAACAGCTATCTGTGGATGACCCAATTATTTGATAATTACACACACATATATATATATATATATATATATATATATATATATATATATATATATATATATATATATATATATATCGATTTCTGAAAGCCACTTTTTTCGCTTGCGTTTTAAAAGCCAAAAGGCCTCAGTAGACTCAGCCTAACAAATAATCATCATCTTATGGGCCAGGAAGTACTTGAAAATTGCATCTTTGCTTAGATAGATGCATACATAAATAATTTTTAAAAAGTGACTCGTAGATATTTGAGCTTAACGTCATCTCACACTGGCATTAAACTGAAACTTAGTTAATCGGACATGTTTGGCTATAGTCCTCATTTTTGTAGCACTGAGTGTGCAGCAAATTCAATATCAGTGGCTTGCAAAGTAAGATAACCCAAAATATATTCATAGATAAATAGATCGATGGATAGATAGGGACCCTTTGTCATCGAATAATGATCAACCAACTGATCACTTAGATCCTTAATACTGCAATGGATTCTCCCTTCGCTGGGGTGCACTAACACTTGTGGCCTTGTATCATACCAAGTTGAGCCAAATGAAGACAGATGGATAGAAGGTGAGCGAAACGATGGAACCTTCATTTAGTGTTTGTTATCCTACAACTGTTTCCAGGAAGGTGATTTCTTAAACGTGTTTGATGTATCCCTTTGGATGCAAAAAGGAAATTGTTCAAAGATTAAGGAGGGCGATTCACAGATCATGAACCACGCAAAAGAGGTGGGCGGATTCCGATACGTTATTTGAGTCAAAATAGAGGAAAACATTGAATAATATCCTTCAGCACTGAACGTGTCAAATTTCATCCTGTTTCAGCGAAGACATCTTAGCATTTTATTGTTCAAATCCTTTCCAAAGATGAATCTTTCGGAGGAGCTAGATTTTGATTTGCGTGGAGCAGCCTGTCATAATAGTCATATGAAACAATTTGCTGTCCGTCGTACAGAACTAGGGCTTTGAAGTATTCGGATACTTCTCTCTAGTGATGCGAATTTATACATTTTAAATCTAAATTTAAACCATTCTAAAAATCGGAGGAGAGGGGAAATGATTCATAGAAACTATGAAAAAAGGAGCATGATCTTTAATATTTCATTCAGTTATGTTAAATAACTCGAGAACTGCTGAGCCAAACAACTTCAAACACGACACTGCACTGTTGTGTGTCCTGACTGATATATTTGGCGAATGTCAACTTCGCACAGTGGCCAGTTGTCAAATAAACGCGATACATGCTCATGCACACATGCAAAGATTTCTCCAGTTGTAGTTAGATTAGAACAGAAATACTAGATATTTCTGTAAGCGTGGATGATTTCACTTTGCAATGCAAATTTATGCTAAATTGATCCCTTAGTTTGAGTCCGCTGGCTTTTATTTTAATTCAGATTTTTTTAGTTATCACAGCTCATCAAAAAAGCGGGAGGAGTAACTTATTCATTGATCACTATTTTCCCATTTTTTTCGTTGATCACCCAAACACAGTTTTAAAGACGGTTTCTATTGAGTGACAAACCAGACCTGTTGTAGTATTTAGTCAAGTCCATGATATTGTATGATATGAATGGAAGAATATTATTGTGATACAAATGATTTTTTCAGAGATTAAGACCATTCTATTCTTAAAGGTTGGGCTGGCCCTGTCGAGAGCTTCACATGATTTCTTCTCAAAGAAACAAGAAATTTTCGTGAGAGCTAAAAAGAATGATTTAGAGCCTAATCCCTACTGAGAACTATGCAACCAACACAAGAGAGAATCATTCATAACATAACATGGAGAGATCACAAGCCATCACAGTATTAAATGGCAATGGGCTGGAGATGTTGAGAGAATGGCAGATATCCGTTAGACATCACAACTCACAATTTTCATCCCAGAGATCACATACAAAAATAGAGCCGGCAAAGTATAAGATGGCGTGATGCACTGGATAAGTTCAGAATGTACTAGCTCTGCGATGCCCATTGTAGAGAGGTCCGACGAATGTTGAGGAAGGTCTATGTCGAACGATGGACTCTAAAAGGCTGATGATGATGCTGATGAGACCTTTCTTTGGGGTATTTCAAAAGCTGATCTTGGATGGGGTTATTTTTTCTATCCACTGAAATATGACCATCGTTTCAGCAAAAATGTTACCACACAAAGATCGTTGTACAGTTATGTGGCTTATCCGAAGAATGGAGCATTTGAAGGGCGGGAGGGCATAAGATCCGTTCACGGTCTGGGGCTATTACCACAGCTCCGAGTGTACCCAACCAGGCAACAATCGTTGTCTGACAAAAAACGAAAATCAGGTAAACTGGGTCATTCGAAGCCCATGATAGACAGATCCGGCGAATCTCTCTCTCTCTCTCTCTCTGTCTCTCTGTCTCTGTCTGTCTGTCTGTCTGTCTGTCTGTCTCTCTCTCTCTCTCTCTCTGTAATTGGTTTGGGAAGTTTGCATTATGCCGCTTTTATATCTTCACTTGGATCGTCCAAAGAACAAGCCATTCCTATGGATGTGGCAAAAATCGTTCAAGGTCTAAGAAGACCATTTCCAGATCTTGAACAGAACCCAACCAGGTAACAACAATCATTGTCGGACAAAAACAAAAAAATCAGACGAGGCGAGTCATTAAAGTCTCTGCCAAGCGGCTAACAATTCCACAACGTGTAATTTATTATGCCGACATAGGATAATTCTTCAAACTCTTTTGTTGCCATTCGGAGAGAAGGAATGTTCTAACAGGTGTGCTCTTTGTTGTTCACTTTAGTCTAAGAGAGAGAAGAGTTAAGAAGTCGGACAAAAAATAAAGCAGGACTTTAGTCATCCTAGCAGATGATTTAAACTGAATGTTTTACAGATTTCAGACGGAACGTTTAACGGTTGGCGCTAAAACAAATGAAATCGCCCTCTCTGAATGGGTTAGGTCTGTGAATTCACAACTTTTTCAAATCACGACGCCCGTTCTTATAACGATTTTTTAACGGCACCCCAAGTAAGGAAAATCTGAACCTTTGCATTTACCAAATTTTTTCTCATTTCGAAAAATTGATATTCTTGTTATCTTTGAGCTACAAAGCTCAACATTTTTTTTATTTCGAAGCTTGAACATCCTGCATTATGAATTATGAAGGCTTCAAACTTTACAAATAAGAAAAATTAGTATCGCAGCTCTAGAAAAATAATGAAATTATCAACTTTCCAAGGTAGGCCCTTACCATGTTCAGCCACACACATATATTGAAGAACATATTTTTCTTGTGTTGTTTTATGTCAGTTATGTTTTTCTCCGGACAACAGAGGCTATCCTTGCTAGTTCCTATATAAAGTGTAAGGATCTACGATGCCACTATGTATGTACTCATTAAAATGAAAGAGAATGTTGACCTATTTGTTTCGTGAATCGGAGGTATCACCGACTGCACCAACCGCTGGAAGAGTCATCTCCAGTTATTACGGCACAGTTAGTGATTTCAGAGTCACAACGATTGGAATTTTTAATAAGTTTATTAACAACGGGAAACCACAAAATACAGACAAAAATTACTTTTTATTATCCTTTTAGAGCCTAATGCCACAAAGGCGGGTAATTTTAAAGATTCGACAATCTTTTTTTGTCTTGTTTGTTTATGTTGGTTTTTCTTTTCTTTCAAATAAGCACTGAAATCTACATGTGCCCTTACTGCAAACTAATCAGCTACAACATTCACTCAAGAATAATAACAAAACACATTCGAGTCATTTAAATGCTGAGTCATTAAGTTATGCCGTTAGAACGAGTGCCGTTACAAAGAGAGTTTATAGTATTATTATATCGCAATATGTTGGTGGTTTATAGCCAAAAAATTGTTTGCGGTCTTTGCTAAGTGCTATCGAAGACACGCCTGAGGCTGATTTAATTTTGGAAGCCAACTCCAGAATCTTGTGAGTAAAATTTTGGAAACTTTATCTTCAGTTCTTACGCTGGCAACAGCATCGGCCACCCTTACCTGGGATTCCAATAATGCAAGTTCCTTTCGTGTCGGATTGCAATACGGCAAAGACTTAAAGGTGATAAGCACCCTGTGGCAGCATTCACTTCTTCATTCTCCCTAATAGAACCTTGTATTCCCAAACGAAAACCCATCTAAGTACTGACCAGACATGACGTTGCTCAACTTAACAGATATAGCATGATAACTGGTGTATGTAGAGTGATTTGGCCGTAAGCCAATTCTGGAAAAGAGCTGGCGATAGAGCTATCCTATAAGATTCGTTCCCCTAAATTTCTTACACGAGAACACTTTGACTGGCGAGTCGTCTATGATCAGTGTTGCCAAGTTAAATATATTTTCGCGATAGTTCGACTGCCAAATTTCCTTTCAGAAGCCCCAAAACGCCTGGGATGACCAAAAATCATCCAAGAGATACTAAAGATGGTCAAAACCACGCAAAAATGGCCAAAATGATTAAGCACATCCGCGTTAATCTTTCGCTTTTCCGCACCACCAAAATAAGGAACGTGCTGAATTTAGCGCGAAAAGCGCGAAATCGTTTGCGGTTTCTATAATCTGTGAAAAGAAACGTTTTGTTGGTTTGAAAGACAAAATGATTGGTTGATAACGGAACAAAGGAGAGGCGAACGATTTTGTAAAGAAATTTCGGTTGATAAGTTGGAATGTGTTCAAAGGAAGGAAAGCGAAATTATAATGCAAGTCACGTACTGTGTTCCAACAGAGTTATCCTACATGAAATGGCCGTTTTTTTTAAGGGAAGATATGCAAGGTAACACCTTACAGTGGTTTTTGAAATCTGTAAATTTTGAGCAAGAGCTCGAACAGCTGTCCTTGTATCAGTTCCCTTAACAACCTTCAATTTGTTATCATCAGCAACTGATTCAGGACATCTTTGAGGGTCTTTGTCCAGGCCTCCGGAACAAAATTTACGGAGCCTACGTTACACTGTTTTTCCTGAACAAGTTTCCATTTCGAACGCAAAATTGATGTTATTTGGAAGCTTGAACCGTATTTTCACCGAATTAGAATTCATACGAAAAGAATAGTCTGATTTCTTTTGAGGATAGCATCTACAAACGTAAGGAATTTCCTCATTAGAACAGCCGTTATAAATCATAGGTTTGATATTTAAAAGAAAAGCTAAGGTCATATAATGAGTCAAATATGTATAACTACATTTTTCTGCTTCATAGTTTGTCGAAATTGCAATCATAAAGACGGATGCAAAATAAAAAACAACCGCTTCACGTGGGATAACCTTATATATTTTATTAGAAGGAGTCACTCATTGTAATCACGAGGTGATCGAATTTCTTACCGCAGGCTAATTCATACATGGTATCACATTTGCCAAAGGTCTTCGGAGTGTAATTGAAACTCATTCAATTTTTTCAATTCAGTTCTTACAACTGGCTCCCTTATCATTGCAAATATGGTATCACAGTAGCCATAGGTCTACGAAAAATAATTAAACACCTTTTGATATTCCTGATGAAATCTTTACTACAGGCTATCTTATCATGTCGTACATGGTGTCACAGTGGCCATTGTATCAGAGGAAATAAACCCTTTTTGATATTTTTAATACGTCTCACTATCGGCTATATATGATAAGCTGGCTTATAGCGAGATGCATCAAAAGAATGAAGAAGGGTTTATTGTCAAATGATTCCTGTGAGACCATGTTTGATATGATAAGCCTGCCTGTAGTAAAGATTCACGTAAAAAATATCAAAAGGGAAATAATTATTTTCCCTAGATCTATGGCGACAATGATACCATATATGACACAATGATATGGCTTGAAAGAGTCCATTCATTTGGGGAAAATAATTAAACACTTTTTGATACTTTGATACTATTCTTACTATAATCTTGCCTCTCATAACATACATGGTATCAAAGAAACCATAGGTCTAAAGAAATGAATCAAACAATTATTAGTATGTTTGAGCGCTTCTAAGTACGGGTTAGATTATAGCAACACTACTTTTGAGAGGGTTAGAGAAACTTCAAAATATCACTATCTTGGTCACAAAAAACAACGCTTGAAGGGAATAATATGAATTTTCTATACTTCTGACGCGTAACCAGAAAATTAAAGTTGTTATCCAGGAAGGAAGGAAAACTGAAAAAACGTTGCATTGTGTTATCATGTCATAGATGGTATCCCAGGGGTTATTTATATAGGGGACACAATTGAACCCATTTTCGTTATTTTTTCATGCAATCCTTAATGGAACCTAGTTTAAAATATCATGTATGACATCACGTTAGACATAGGTCTAAAAGAAATGGACCATTTATGGTATTTTTGATGCAATAACTTCAACTGAATAGCTTATCAGATTATATATGATAAACTGTAGTCATGAGTCTTGGGAAACTAACTGAATCCCTTTTGATATCTTCACGTGATTATGAGTAAAAACTGGCTTATTATATCATATACTAATCCAATTCATTAGTTTTTAGAGGCCATGAGTTCGATTCTAGCCGGGAAACTTATTCCTTATTCCAACCTGCGCTGGTCATTTATTTGCTCCCCAGAGTTTCGTTATAATTGGGAGCAACAGAAATTGAGACGAAAGTAAATTGTAGCAAAGAATCAATGATAATGTGTTCCGAAAAAAAAACATGCACAATGAAAGAGTGGAATAATTTTTCATTTGAATGGGATTTCGAACTGAAATTGCAAATTTTGTAACTACTGATAAGCCAAAGCCTTTTCACAAAATCTGAGTTATCTGGTTTCAGTTGTGTGACCACGCAAACGGTTTGAAAAAGCTTGGTTCCTGCTGGGGAGGAACCAGAGCCGGTTCTAATTAGGCACCAACCCACACTAGCTTTTTCGACTTACGTACATCACATCCAATCACCACATGGAAAAATCGGACGAAACATTCTCTGACTGTTTGCAACGTTGGTTTCAAAGGCAGAAGGGTTAATCTCTTCCAGCTAAGTCGACAAGCAAAAAGAATCATTTGAATTTCGATTCCAAACCAAGCATCTTCAACCAAGCCTTTCATCCGTGCGTTCACACACCTGAAGCATAAAAAGTCAAATTGTGTGGAAATGTTTAATCGCTCCTGTAGTTCCAACGGTGAAAATTTCAGTTAGAAATCTTGGTGCAATGAAAAGTTATTCAAAATTTTCATTGTTGGTTTTCGTTCGTATCTTTTTTTTTTTTTTTTTCGAAACATCCAGTATCGAAGACTAGTTTAAATTTCCTGTCAAAAAATGGCAGCATTTATGGCTATTGCAATTCCCTAAAAGCTTAAAACGAAAATAAGCTTATAAAATTGAGAAATTGTCACAGAATTTTAATATTATTCCGTTCTAAGGGAAATAACTCTTGCGTAAAAATATGGGAATTATATCACTTAGGATGGGACATTACAGACAAACAGTATAGACATACACTTGTCGTATTGTATAATTACATGATATCACAGCAGCCACCGACTGTTGCGTAAAACAGTCCACTTGCCTGATGTTCTCACAATGTTTCGGTCGAACCATCCTACAGCCTTCAATAGGTGTAATATGTAATATTTTTAAGGGATGAAGGTCTCTTTGAATAGTCTCTTCTTTTGACATGGAAAAAATCATTTGTTTTCTGTTGGAGAGACCGATAAAAGAGGCTCTCTTTCACTAGGGATATTACACATGACACCTGAAGAAAGCTGTAAAATTGATAAGCAGAGGTTAGTGGCTGATAGGCCATTAGGCTGAGTTGGCCTTTCCTCTCTTCCTTGCTTTTGACACTAATAGTGGATTAACCATTGGGCTGGGTATGTTTTTTCTCTCTTTCTTCTGTCAATCTTTTACTATTGGGTATTGACTTCATTTTCGTACGTAGCAATGACCGATGAAAATGACCAGAAGAGAAACGATAGACCTCATGCATGAATAGCAGTGACACAGTGGCGTACGCAAATGCTGATAACGAATTCACTCCCACTTTTGAAACCCAACTCAGGTCGACTTGTTTTCCTAAAGTTTTCAAATCAGATTTACAGCTACTACGAATAAAGAATTGAAACAGGACACATGGTTTCAAAATAATATTCTACCGAGAAATGAATTCTGTTTTGTTTATCATTTAGATTTTAATGGAAGAAGGCAGTTTGACAAAGGTGTGATTAAGCTTGAATCAAACTGCAAAGGATATTAGTCCTTTTGTGGATTAAATGGAATAAAAGCGGAAAACTTGACCATTTAAATTAGCATTTTATTGAATTAATTCCAAAGGATTCAGTAAAATGAACTAGACAGATTCTGGAAATATTGGCTCCGCGACGCCAATGATAGAGAATCGTGGCAAATCCTGGGGAAGGTCTATGTCCAACGACACACGTTAAAAGACTGATGATGATGATGCTGATGATGATGAGTTAGGGTTAGTGTTCAAGGTTAGGTTCAAGTTTAGTGTTTAATTTAGTGTCAGCTCAAGGTTTACAAGTTGCACTAAGGTTAGGGGTGTATTCTTAAGACACTGTGTTTATTGGAAAATGAAAAAAATATACACCAATTGAACATGGGTCTAACAATGAGGATTTTCGCTTTGCAGAAGCATCTTTTGCTCCCATCAATCTATCGTCTGTACTTTCTCTTCAGCCAAATATTAACCTAGATATAAAGTGGGTGCAAAAGTTCCCAGCGGAAATATACACCATCCATATGCGAGTTAACGGTTGCTAAAATGTGTTATAACCTTATTTTTGTTTCTTTTTACTTACCTTTTCTCAAAGGATTTTATAAGTAAAGGATCCAAGATATTTTCCTCGGGTTCCCACGTACTGTGTCTGAAAAACAGGAATAGAAAAAAAGGGTCATTTTGTTTGCGTGTCTTCCAACAAATAATAATTCGTGTGAAATATACATTTATTATTATCACTACAAAAGCTATGGAATATATGAGGCAATGTTCATAATTACTGGTCCACGTATGGATATCACATATTACACCTGAAAAAGGCCGTAGAATGATTTGGTCGAAATCCTGAGTTAGCATCAAAGATGAGGAGAAGAGATTACAGTGTCCGAACAAAATTTAATGTCTTAATGACTTTTCTCAAAGTCAGGGACAAAAAAAAAATTTTAAAAACAACATACGATGCCTTACCTAAAAGTTGACATGCCTAATATAGTATGGACATTTGCCACTACCCTTTGTGAGCAATACATGGAATCTTGGAAAAAAACGCTTAGATCACAGTATTCATGTCCGGGAGGATTATGAAAGCTACGTCTTAGGGTGAGCAAATTTTGTTACAGTCAAATTATCCTAACTTTTGAGTTATCTATCGTAAGTATACACACTCACACAGACAGAGGTACATGCACGCACATACGCATATACATACGTACACAAATATACATGTACACATAAGTACACATGCGTACACAGATACACAGGCATTCGAACACACACATACAAACACATACGTATCCAAGGCACCCACTTTCGGAGGTTTGAATTCAACTTGGACTAAGTTTTGATTATCGTATTTTGTGGCATACAATACACATTCTTTTTTCGAAAAATCTAACCCTCAAAATCACCCAGCAACCTTGACGGGGAAGGTTAAGCTGATCGACAAATGACCTTAGTTTGATGATCAAGACAGCTGAATATATTTGCATCAGATTGTAAAGGATTGACCCTCAAAAGAGGAGGAAATCAAGCAAAGAATCATATTGGGATGGCAAGCCTTTGGCAGAGCAATATCAACCTTCAAAAACAAACGATCCCAGTAATCCTAAAAAGAAGAGCATACAACAATTCATTCTCCCGATAGTCACTTATGGAGCTGAGACATGTAACATAACCAAGAGACGTACCTGCAAACTGAGAAGTATGCAACGTGCACATGAGAGAATCATGCTCAACCTTACATGGAGGGATCACAAGACAGCACAGTATATAAGGAAGACAACAGAGGTCCATGACATCATAGAAACTATTAAAAAACTCAAATGGCAATGGGTGGGCCATATTGCAACAATGAAAGACAACCGATGGACATCACATCTCACAACATAGATCCCCAGAGATTACATGAGAAACCGAAGCCGACAGAACACAAGATGGAGAGGTGAACTTGACAAATTCAGAAAATACTGGCTCCGAGACGCCTATGATAGAGAATTGTGGTGAATCCTGGGGAAGGTCTATGCCCAACGACGGATGTTTAAAGACTGATGATGATGACCCTCAAACTGAGAACCATACAACGTGCGCAGGAGAGAATCGTGCTCAGAATCAAATGGAAGATCACAAGACGAATACAAAACAGGGATCTGGGATATAAAACTAGGAGTAGGTATCGGAGATATAAACTAAGAAATGGGGTCAGAGATAAGAACATATAGATAGGGGATGTGGATATGAATACATGAACCATTAGAAGGCTCAAGGGATAACCAGCTGATCATTTTGCAAGAAAACCGCCGGACATCACGACTTGTAAGTTAGATCCCAAGATATCATATATGAATATATGACTGGCAAAAAATAAGATGATGTTACGAACTGGACAGGTTCAGAAAGTCCTGGCTCTGCAACACCAGAGAGAGAGAGAGAGAGAGAGAGAGAGAGAGAGAGAAAGAGAGGTCTGGTGAACCTTGGATCAGATCTATGTCCAACCGCGGACGCTAAAAGGCTGATGATATCACTAAAGATCTAACATGATGCCTGTGTGTCTTACATGCAACGAAATATGCTTGACCATTTCGGAAAATATTTGAATGTGCAAGTAAGATTTTGTGAAAACGGCGGCTTCATTTGTTTATAGTCTAGAGCTGTGAACGAAGATCAATGGAAAGACAAAGAAAGAACGAGAAGGTTCCATCGAGTTGGAGTAAGAACAAGATTCTATTTACATAGGAAATAATTATTTCCAGTGAACATTCCTCCGGGAGCAAAACTAATTTAGACTCGTACTTGAATTGTATTCATTCGTAGTTAGCAAACCGATTTGTTTCGATTAGACTAATGTAAATACAACTGAAAACAAGTCTGGTTAGTCACTCAATAGAAACTTTCACTCGACAAATGTCTATTGGCAGCATGACTTCTGGCAGGTGATCAATTAAAAAATGAAAAAAAAAGTGTGACCAATGAATGAGTTACTTATCTTGTATTTTGTTTGGGTAGTGATCACTAAAAAGAAATTTAAAAAAAACTAAAGGGATCATTTCATCCAAAAGTTACATTGTGAATTGAACCCCTCAACTAAAAACCAATTTGGGGGGTGGAATTTTCAAAAAGCAGTTTCGTATAGATGATAAGGAGTTCTATTGGTGAGGTCTGTATTCGTAAAACATACATAACCAGCCAGCCAAACCAACTTGAAAACTGAAGAAACCAATGTTGATGTTTTGGTTGACGGCTTTCAAAATTAAAAACATTCGGAGAGCGCATACCTCAGTCACTGTCAATAAAAACTGAATGAAAGTCAGTTTATATATAATTACAACACGGGAGAGGGGGCAGAGGTAACTGTAAGACTACTTGACCCAACCCTGAATTCAATCAATCATTCCTTAGTCCATAGGCCAACCTTCAACAAAATTGATTATTTAGAATGCATTGAGAACCATTGGAAATATTGTGTGGACACACATGAGTGAATAGATGAAAGCATGAAATCAGAAAAAATCCTGGATTTGCCCTCAAATCTGACTAATTCTTTCCTCATTGCTTACATTTCCAGAAACTTTTATTGAAATTTGCACAGGAAATGTTGTAAGGATGCAAGGGGTAACTGTAAACTTTACTGGATCCACCCCCAAAATTTTATCAAGTCTTCCTTGGCCCATGACCCATCCTTCAACAATTGTCATTGAAATTCATTGAGAACCTTACAAGATATTGCACGGACAAACAAACAGATGGACAGAATAAGAGAAAGACAGACACGGGTGAATACATGCTCTTCTACCAATTCTGTCGGTAGAGATTTAAGAAATAGCAAGACCATTCCATCAAGTTTTCAGCAGCAGCAGCAGCAACGTCCATAGTTGGATATAGACCTTCCACTAAATCCACCAGACCTCTCTATTGTGGGCGTCGCTGCAACAGTATCTCTTGAACTTGTCTAAATCGTGCTGCTATCTTATTTTTGTCCGCTGCAATTTAGCATCTGATCTCCAGGGATCCACACTGTGAGTCGTGATGTCCAGCAGTTGTCTGACATTTTTATAACATGACCAGCCGATTGCCATACGATGTTTCTAATGGATTCTAAGATATCTCTGATACTAATCGTTTCCCCTAATACACTGTGCTATCTTGTGATCTCTCCGTGTGATGTCAGGCAAGATCCTTTCTTGTGCAAGTTGCGTGGTTCTTCTCTATTTACATGGGAAATGATTATTTCGAATGAACATTCATCCTGGGGCAGAACTAATCTCAACTCGTATTTGAATCTATTTATCCGTGATTAGAAAACTGATTTGGTTCGATTAGACTAATGTGAAAACGACTGAATGAAATGATTGACGCTCAATCCCCGTGGAAACAAATACTACAAGTCTTGCGCAGGAAAGAAATGGAGGATTTGATGGCGGCTATACAAATATACGATGGGTTTGGCTTCACAAATGAACATCTCGTAAGGGAATCTGCACCTCATGCTGGGCTGGGTTGACCCACCCAGGAGAGGCATAGCTAACACAATGACTGGAAAACAATGTTTGGCAACCAAAGGCAGCTACTGCTTCTTTTCTTAGGATCTATCTTTGCTGATAATGAAGTCGCTGAGAGCACCATATATCTTTGTATCACCCTGTAGGTAGACTCTATTGCCCATTGGCAGTAGTCAAAGGTTTTAGAGCCATTTTATAAATAAATCTATGTATCATTAGTTATTATCATTATATATACATGTATATATATATATTATTAATCATTATATCTATCTATCTATATATATATATATATATATACATATATATATATATATATATATATATATATATATATATATATATATATATTTATGTTGCAAGAATGGCAGACAATAGATGGACATCACGACTCACAACATTGATCCCCTGGGAAATCCTGGGGAAGGTCTATGTACAACGACGGACGTTAAAAGGCTGATGATGATGATAATTATGATGATGATGTATGTATGTATATATACATATATATAGGTCTGGAGGCAAAAGTTCCCCGTATGCTTTTTTGAAAGCTTGAGCTGAATACAGATTGGGAAACGGGTTTTATAGGAAACTTTGGAACACGCAAAATATATATGTTACCGGAGACAATTATCAACTAAATTTGAATCTAGAAACTCTATAACTTTCGATCCATCTGATCCATGGAGGAGAATCAACACGGGTGAATTGAAAGGGATTGAGAAAAAATCGAAATATACATTTTTGAGGAGGAAAATGAATGCTTTTTTTTAGCAGTAGGCCACAGGCTCACAGATGAACCTACACATACACATATATGATTTATTATTATGATATAAATTTTATATGTATGTTTACTACTGCTGTCTGTGGATGACACTATTATTATTTATGAATAAATATTTGAAACCATCTCATAATATATATATATATATATATATATATATATATATAAGCACATATGAATATGTATGTGAATAAATATGTATTGAGACAGATAGATAGATAGATGGATAGATAGATAGATAGATAGATAGATAGATAGATAGATAGATAGATAGATAGATATGAATAGATATCTATTGTGAAATTTCATCATAGTCAATAAGAAAAACCTCAGATTGAGTAAATAGGTATTTATTCACGGACGTTTGGTAGGAATAGCCGTATATCTTCAGCGAACTAAAGACAGGAAGAACTCTCAATGGTAAGGTTATGTTTGTCGTAAGTGGGTCGGGCGGCACAGTGTTCCAAGTTGTTAGCGGGTGGCCAGAAAGCGCTTAAGATGAGCGTTGTTCATCTATCTGTCATCAGCCATGTTGGATGGGAGGTTGACACGTACATAAGTAATTTAGTGTGTATCCCTTTCGAATAAATACCTATTCATCCAATCCGTGGTTTTCCTTATCATTCATGAATAATTGTCAGATATAACCTAGGCATCAAATAATCATCTCTCTATCTCTCTTTCTCTCAATATATATATTTAGGTACTTCTCTCTCTCTATCTCTCTCTCCCCCACTCTCTCTCTCTCTCTAAATATATATATATATATATGAATGTACTTATATACATTTATATGTATACATACGTATATATTTACATACAAAGATACCTATATGCTTATATATATAGAGAGAGAAAGAATAATAATGATACTACTACAACTTTTACAACTACTACTACTACTACTACTACTAATAATAATAATAATAATAATAATAATAATAATAATAATAATAATGATAATAATAATAATAATAATAATAGTTCAGTTCGTGACTCAAGTTTCGTTGCATACCGAAAATGTATATATATATGTGTGTGTGTGTGCGTGTGTGTATGTGTGTGTGTGTGTATGTATGCGTGTGTACGTGTGTGTGCGGTATCTGTGATGTTAGTTTTCTTTAAAGCCCAAGATATAATAATTCTTTTTCACAAAGATGAATGCCGATACATCTTTGATGTGAGTGGGAATTAAATTGGCTGGCAATTTATTTTTTAGAATCAAAGGACTGAAACGAAACGGGAAGACGTAAATGAATTGATATAAACATGAATTAATGAACGAAGGAAAATAAGACAAACAATAGCCATGTGAAGGAAGAAAGAAAAAAAGAAAGAAAGAAAGAAAGAGTGAAAGGAAGAAAGGAAGAAAAAAGAAAGAAAGATTGAATTGAAAAATAGAATGAAAGAAAAAGTGAGAAATAAGATCGAATGAAGGAAAGAGAGAAAACAGTTGTAACTGGAAAGAAAGGAGGAAAGAAAGAAATTTGGGACTGAATGAAAGAAAGAAAGAAGTTTATGGAACTCAACACAAAGAAAGAAATGAATGAATGAATACAGTAAAGGGGAAAATAAGATGAAAGTGATCACAAGGAAAGAAAGGAAGAAAGAAAGAAAAATGGAAATGAACATTGAGAGTGAGAGAAAGATCAAAAGAGAGAAAGAAAGAGAGATGGAACTTGACAGAAAGTAAGAAAGAGGGAAAGAAAGAATGATAGATAATGAATGGAAAGGAATGGATGGACTGGCAGAGAGAAGGTGAGAGAAAAGAGAGGGAGAGAGAGAGAGTTGTTGAGTGAAGGGTAAATCAGGATAGACAACACCACGTGGAATGTCATGGTCTCTTTTATTGGTGAACCAAATAACAAAAGGAGTTGAAACTTAATTACCACCTGCTCAACAATAAAAGTCATAAAAAACACTTTTGTTCTTCAAAAAGGACATTTTGTTTTTGTTCACGGCTTTCGAAATAAACGTCAACAAATCTTTTCCATTTTTAATGAGGGCTGAATCAATTGATGTCAATGATTTATTTGTCTTTCAAATGATAGATTCATCGATCTCTGTGCGAATTAACCACGGATTCATTACATGCTCATGTACGCACAAACACTAGCAAACACTTACACATGCGCATATATACATATATATATATATATATATATATATAATAAACTATACACTGTTTGTCTGCTTCTGTTAAACCGAACTGATATATATAACTACCATTTCCCAATCATGATTTGAAATGGCAGGAGGCTTTTCACAGATTGAGCCAATCAGGAAAACCATACATAACTATTAAAAATTATGCTATAATCTTTTATGCATCATACATACAATTCATCTTCAGTCGGAATAGAAGTAAGATTTTGAGCTATTTGCTCAGATTCGTTATCATTCCAATCAGAACCGACAATCGTTAAACACCTGGAATATCTTAAGGTAGGTCAAATCGTTGCTGTCACTAAAAGCTGAATTGAAATCATCTCATATATAGCTATGATGCTGGCGTGAATGTTCCTTGATCCGCACCAAAATTTAATCGATTCTTCTACAGCTTGAGACCTCCTCTCTTCCACAAAATATCATTGATATTCATTAGGAGCTTTTTGAGTTAGTGTTTGGACAAACAAAAGGGAGTACCTAAGTGTAATTCTGAAAAAATAGCTCTCAGTTAGAAAAATCCCTGGATATCCATGAAAATCTTCCCTGTCCTATGCCATAATGTTCCAGAAATTTCGTTGAAAATCATTGAGAATATTGTGTGGACAAACATATAGATACGATACAGGAGAGGAAAATGTTCAAAATTCCTGGATCAGCCCCTAGATTCTCTCTTAACCCATTGCCCATTCTTCTTCAAAATCTTATTGACATTCGCAGAGAACTTTTTGAGATATTGTATGGACAGACAGACGTGAACGTTTTTGGCAAAGTTAAATGAAATAATGTATAACAAAAGAGATTATTCATTGTGTATATAGTCGGACTACTTTGCTCGTCTATGTGTTCATTTGTTAACAACGTTTTGGTTGAGCACCCTCCGTTCTTTGTCGAGTGTTCCAAGTCCTCAGATGTGGAATTACTTCCTAAATTCATGCTCGTATTGGACTAGACAGTTCACAGCCGTTTTACATGTATACATACACACACATATATAGATGTATATATATATATATATACACAAGCACTATGTTTTGGTGTCAAATATCGAGTTGCTTCCATTCCATTAGGCGACCTGTTTACTTTCCAAAATGGTCTTTTTTTTTTTAAAAAAAACATCCAGAGGACGCAAACCACTGCTAGCACCATTGTCACAAACAAATGGGTACAAATCGTTTTGCATAAGATGGTTGGACTATTTCCCTTATCAATGCGTTCATTTGTAAACAACGTTTCGGCCGTTTACACTTCAGCCTGCAGTAGATGTCCCTGGTACTAGAATATGGAATGACATCTTGAAAGATATGCTCAATTAGTCTGGACACGTCAATTCAGTTTGCTTTTGTTTTTTTGCTTGTGTGTGTGTGTGAGTGTATGTGTGTATGTGTGTGTCTATACATTCCCATACGTATATTGTGGTTATGAACGAATAGACGTACAGGTCTGGCTAGTCACTCAATAGAAACTGTCACGTGACCAACGTCTTTTGGCAGCATGCCTTACTAGGGTGATCAATAATAAAAACAATAAGACAAGAGATTGATCAATTAAAAAGCTACTTCTATTGCTTTTTGTTTAAGAATTGATCCGTGAAACAATGCCTTATTGATTCATAAAACAAAATGAAGGATGAATTTAGCATGAACCTACATCGTAAATTGAGTGCCCTCTAAAAACCTATTTTAGGATAGTAAAAAAAAAATAACAAAACATTTTGTAGACGTAGTAGATGTTTGAATTTTTTACCCCCCAAGCTCTATTGGCTTGATACATACATTGTAGACAAAGAAAATTGTCCAACAGTATTGTACACAACGATAAATACAACCCATCTAACAAAATTCAGACAAGGAAAGAGTTTATTTTTACCATTCTTTGCGGAAAGGATCAATAAATCGATTGTTCGATCAATAAGATTCATATGTTTGGAGTTGTATGAACAATCATATTTCCGAAATGTTTTTTGTCAAACATCTCCACTAGAGTTGACTTCATATTGCCTTGGTAATAACAATGATAACAACAATAGCCCTCACCAAATTCAAAATCCTTCAAGGCTGCTGGGAAGGCTGAAATTTGGCATACAACCTCATTTCAGCCCGACTAGAAGATTAATAAAGAAAAATCGGAGTCTCCCTCCTCGACAGGTCACATTCATTTTTTTCACTTTGTATCTAGAATAGTCTCAAATTGTACCCAGATTATGTAGATTGTTATGCCATTAATCTTCAAAAATACCGCGATAATGTTTCAATAAGTCCCCTTCATTGACTAAACTAAAACATATTTTTTAGTTAAAGGTGAACTGTTATTGCAAAACTTGAAATATATTCCGGACTTGAAAACTAAGCCATTTAAGCTTCCATTAGTTTGATCCTGTAGCAACCAGATTTGTCTTTCTGATTTTACTCAGAATTTTAATTATTTCTCTAATCAACTGTCATTTCTCAACGGACACTCGAGACGTGGCCCATCTCTATTTGATAATTAGAAGCCTAAGCGTAGAGAGATGACAGCAAGCAAAGACAGACAGACAGAGACACACACACGCACACAAAGAACACACACAGAGACTCTCACCCCCCCCCATATATATATATATATATATATATATATATATATATTTAAAATTTAAATCCAGTTTAATTGGAAAACTTCGACCAAAACCGTCAGCAAAAGCTTCTTCAGTTTTTAAATTGGACTGTCAGTCTGTTTTGCTGACTAACCGTGTGTGTATACATCGTGCGTACCAGTCGTACTAAACGAATGAGAGAGCTGAAAATCCACATTTGCTCCTTACCATGTTTAAAAAAAAAAATGGTTTTCTTTGTTTTTCCAACCCCCGCCCCCCAATAGGTTTTGCGCTAAATTGGCCCCTCCG
>OY735226.1:10485473-10547973 GCA_963457665.1 Thysanoteuthis rhombus | reverse complement strand
GAATTCGTAAAAAGAGGGTAAATGAAAAAAATATATCCCTATTTTGCTTAGTCAAATATATATGAATTTATATATATATATATATATATATATATATATATATATATATATATATATATATATATATATGAATTATTGAAATAGCAGTTGTTTTTTTTTTTCAAATCCCTGAAATAGTTACATGGTAAACAGTTGATGATCCCTGTAAGAAAAATCCACTTATTAATCGACTGAATTGACATGAATTTAATAATTACATTTCTGGTGTTCAATACAGGTCTATTTAGTCACTCAATAGAAACTGTCTCTTGACAGCTGCCGTGATGAGAGTGATCAATTAAAAAATTGGGAGAAGTCCTCATCATTGGAATACTTCTCTCACCTCTTGAACAGTGATCACTATGAAAGTCTGAACTTGGAGACGACAAGCGTGTAATGCTATAAATACAAACCAATGGAACAATTAAGCAATAACTTACATTGTAAATTGAACCTCCACTAAAAACCTAATCAGGGGGATATAGGAAAAATGAAGAAAAAACATTGATGAGTAATGGATATTAGTATTGGACATTGTGGATAAAGAATGACAATTTGGGAACTAAATTATTTATGTCAGACATCGCGACTTAAAACGAGGATCCTCAGAGATCATATGCTAGATTGTGGCCGACAGAAATTACGATAGCGTGACGAGCTAGATAAATACAGGAAGTGCTGGCTCTGCGATGCCCATGAAAGGGAGGTCCAGCGAATCTCGGGGAAGGTCAAAGTCCAACGATGGACGGTAAAAGGCTGATCATGACGATGATGAAATAGCGAAATAACGGCGATGATCAGAAAAGAAAGAAATAAGCCTCAGTTTGTTTTTTTTTTTTTTTTAAGGTAACGTCTTTATAGTCCAGGTCAGCTCTAAACGTTTCAACTACCTAGACTGTTTACGCGGAGGTCAAAATAACACTTAACTCATTCCCCTTATCTCCGATCGCTGGCCAATTTCGTTTTTGTGTTCTGTTAGTCTCGGAATTACTCGTACTCTTCTACGTATTACTGTGGATATTTATTGTTCCCCTGTCGACAGAATGATGATTGATGGATATTAGTATCCGACGTAGTGAATAAAGAACGACAATTTGGGAACTAAACTTTCGCTCAGAACCGAATTGCATCCGGTAGTGAGCAGAATACATCACAAATGGTGAAAGACGAAATAGATATGCAGATATTCCAAAAACTCAAACACTTCCGGTCCCAGGCATTCCCAATGAAGGGTGCATAACCAGTACCCACAGTATAACATTATCTACTCCTATTCTTTCCTTGTCAGGGCACTTAATCCAACGCATCTGTCTTAATCACGCAAATCGGAAAGTGAAATTTTCAGAAGAGAATTCAGCAATAAATCATATCGTATTGCATTTACGTCAAGGTTAAGCAGCGTTGTGTCTGCTGCGTACTCGGATGGGTGACTATTTGGGAAACGCAAGTACTGTAAGCCACTTGAAGACTGTATGCCAGACTAAGCAGATCTTAGTAAATAACATAAATATGGGTATACATACAAAAAAAGACGGTATTAGTTAAATTAGAGCGGTGCCCTTTCCAAAAGAGTATGTTTAGAAGGAGCCAGATTTTATGGTGTTTGGGGCGGCCTGTCGTACTTGTCATGGGAAATAATTTCCCAACCTTCCTTCAAAACTAGAGCTTTGATATATCCTACTTGAATCTTTTCAAATTTTACCAATTTAGATACTATATATCTAAATATAGACCATTCAAAAGAGCGGTCCTCAAAAGAAATAATCTATAGAAACTATAAGGAAAGATCTATGATCTACAATTTTTATGTTGCTTCATTAGATTTTTCTAGAACTGCAGATACAAACAACTTCAAACTTGACTCTGTGCTGCCTTTAGTACTTGCTAATGTATCTAGCGAATGTCAAACTCGCACAATAACCAGATGCCGAGGAATCACGGTGCGCACACACACACACACGCAGAGAGTGATTTCTTCAATGGTTGTTAGATATTCAAACTGTATTGCTCACTTCGTCATTTTAACATAAGGGTTTCTTTTTTGTGTTTGTTTGCTTATTTTGTTTTGCGTTGTTTTTCTGTTTTTTGTTTGTTTTTTGTTTTTTGTTTTGTTTTTTTTTTTTTCGAATATGTATTTATCATATTCCTTCAGGCAAATTAAAAACTGAAAAAAAAACATCCTGGCATTTCTTCTGAGAAGGCAACCGTACCAACAAGTGCCATCTCGGCAGGAAGAACTAAACGAACACTTTTACTTACTACATCTACTTCGAATGTTGTTAGCAGGGAAACTAATCACTGTTTTTAATTTGATTGGGTAAGAAGGAAACTATGAACCGGAACTTGTTTTTTCTTCTTTTTTTTTTAACCTCTTCTGAGATCATTTGACAAGAGACACCACATGGCACGAACTAACCAAGAGACTTTGAAAGCTGATAATATTAGAAACCGTCAATCAAAACTGTCTGCATAAGTTTCTGCTGTTTTTAAGCTGGTCTGTCAGTCTGTCTTTCTGTCTGTCTGGCTGACTGGCTGGCTGTGTCAGTATATATATTTTTGTTTGTTTATTGGTTGGTTTAACAGCATATCAACCTTTGATGTGTTATTCAACACCGTTGTAAATGTTTAATGTATGTGTAGAGGGGTTTTATATAGCTTTTCCTTTTAACTAGAAATAAAATTGGGAGAATGTTTTTTTCTTTTTCTACAATACAACAAAGTTGGGAATTTGCAGATTGCATGGTTCTCACTTTGCGAGACAGATCTGCAAATTGAGAACTATGCAACGTGAACATGAGAAAATTATGCTCAACCTCACATGGAGAGACCATAAGACAGCGCAATACATTTTGGAGAAGTCAGGAGTCAGGGACATAATAGAATCCATTAAAAAAAACTCAAATGGCAATGGGCTGGCAATGTTGCAAGAATGGCAGACAACCGATGGACATTGCGACTCACGACATGGATCCCCAGAGATCACATGCACAACCGAGGCTGGCAGAGTATTAGATGGAGAGACTATTAGGACAAATTCAGAGAATACTGGCTCCGCGACACCCACGGTAAAAAAGTGTGGCGAATCTCATGGAAGGTCCATGTCCAACGATTGACAAGAGATTATTATTGATGATCAGTTTGTTTTTACAACGTCAAGAGTGTCTGGTGGAATTGCAAATGGCCGGGCGGTTATCATGGACAATGGGATCGGAGCAAGTTCAAACTCCGGCTAGAACAGTTATCATTTTCTTAATTTTTGATAATCTAAAAAGCTCCCCGATCACTCATCACATCAAATATGTGTTATTTTGCTATAGAATCAAGACAAGTAAAAACATAGTAAGTTGATGTTAAAATTTTAAAAGTTGGAAACAGTAAAACATGACATGTTTGAAATGATGACAAAAAAAGACTGAAATAAAGCAATAATAGAGTTTACATGAATTATAAATGTAAGAAAAACAAAAATTAGGAGCAACAAGACGGGTTTGATTGGTTACTCGATAGAAAGCGTGACCTGACCAACGTGTTTTAACAGCAGGCTATTTTGGGGGTGATTAGTTAAAAAATTGGAAAGAATCGGATAAATGGATAATTCATATCTCTTGTCTTTTCTTTTGGGCAGTGAAAAAACCAGGCAGACACAAACTAACGGATCAATCTAGCATGAACTTACATGAGAAATTGAACCCTCCCACCATAAATTTACTTAAAAGAACTTTTTTTTCTTGACATAATAAGGGGGAAATGTATGAACTTTCAGCCCACTAGCAACGTTGACGCGGCCTATACACGTGATAAATGCATAGCCAGCCAGCCAGCCAGATCATCTTGAGAACTGAAAGAAACCTATGTTGCCAGTTTTGGTAACAGTTCCGGTTGAAGATCTCTAATATTTCAAAAACGACTAGCAGTGAGTAAGAAACTTTGCACTAAGGTCCTTGGGAAATACATGAATCTACCCCTCCCCCATGTCATTGGCAAGGGTGGTACAGTAAGGCCTATCGATCCCCACCATATCTTACACTTACTTGGAGAAGGCGTATGTCCAACGATGGACCTTAAAAGAGTAATAGTTTTGAAGACACAATCCAATTAATATGAAGTGTATAACTGCCAACTACCTTCACACGCTTCAAGTAGAAAGACACGCACATAAGAATAGTCTTATTAGCCCCAACCACATTCAACATTGTTCCTAGCTAACTCTTTCTCTCACCCCTCCTTAACTTTGATGCATACCGACTTGGCCTTTTCTAGACCAACACACACACACATATATACGAATCTTCCTTCCTTGCCTTCTGTTTCTTCCAGGCTTGTGCCTTGATTTATCTATTCTTGGTCCGATGAAGCCAGTGCATGGCGAAATTATCACTACAAAAATGAATAAACAATGATCTATTTGTATTTATACTTGTTTTTCAGAGTGTCCATTTCACTAGATATATATGCACACAGAGAGAAAATCATATATTCATTTAGTATATCTTTAAAAGAATTCATTATCTATTTTTTTTTTCATTGTATTCTTTGTTTGGTTCGTTTCTAGACAAGCAATGATGAATCTACCTGAAAAAATGATGTAAATGGTTATTACTAAATACTACCAACAGAGCATTTCATTAATAACCCTGGCAATGAATTGCATTTGAACAACGAGCATTGTCACTTACGAAATTTACACCCAAACGGTGTGAGACAAAGACCCGACTCATTTTCGCAGTAAAATTATGGTCATTTCACGATTCCGACACTATATTTGTGATAGAATCTCGACCCTACATTCCTGGGATCATGTACAGGTTTGACCCAGGATTCGTCCAATTGCCTCAAAGGTATACTCTCCCCGATCTCAAGGGGTCAGTTGCCCTTGGCCAGCTCCTTTCCATATCACTAAAAGGTGATGATCGTTATTCGGCCTAATGCATTTGTGACCCTATCCGCGGGGACTGGTCAATTTTTGCTTGGTAATCTTTGTTCGTACTAGGCGTTTAAACCACATACAAAGACTAAAAAGCCATACTGATCTTCTAGAAAGTATAATTTGTCAGTAAAAAGAACAATTAAACAACATATTCATAAAAGAATTAACGAAATAAGGAAATTAAAGACTGATTATACTTGATTAAAATATCAGTCCCCAACACGTTGTTCTTAGACGAATTTATAATTGCTTTTGATTTCAATTTTTATTCCTTGATTGGTGAACATGTTTAATTATACTTTTCAATGGAAGATTATACGTTTGGGGCCTCTGAATTACTTATGTTGCCTCAAGCTGGTTAAACAAGACCATAGATTTATGGATGTCAGAGCAAAGATTACTTTTTAGTCTTGCCCACAAGTGCGCGTGTAGACCCCATATCAAACACGATTGTGTCACATTCCAGCCACGTGGGGAGGCTAATTAATACCTGGTAACCCACCTGACCTTTGTTCTGCCTTCGACTACCTCTCTCAAATGTATTCTATTTTAACTAGATCTAAGCCAGCAATATTTGGCCTTGTTCGATCGCCGAGGGTAATCAATATTCCCCTTGGTCAGCAAATATAGCGGAAGATTAGAAAATATCCTCTAAATAAGAGCTAACAATTGCACCAGCCTGCAACTACCTGGTCATACAGACGTTTGCTTATACAGTGATTAACTCAATAACTCAGAAACACTCACAGAATTACTCAAACTCCCAAAAGGTTCTCAGCACGGGTTACTGTCTTTTTTCTTAGCTATGCTTATACAATCATCTATAAATGTTATACTGAAACAATCTGAATCTATCCATCTATCTATCTATCTATCCATCCATCTATCTTTTGAATTATCCCTGCATTCATCTATCTATTTCAGGAGTTTCAAAACTCAAGGACCTTTTCTGTATAAGGAATACTCTGGTGGGCTCCTATTTTCAGCATTTAGTTTTTTTTTAGACTCTAATCAATGAACTCCAACTGAAAAGCAATTTTCCCCATAGAATCTTATTTTTTCAGACAAGCTACTATGAATATCTCGAGAACCGTTATAGCGGCCTTGTTGCAACTTGGCTACAAATCAGAGGAAACTTTACTGCATATACGTAGCGTAAAATCAGTCGGCAGTGATATGCCATTCAGCATGCTGGTGTTCTGTGTAACTCACATTCACCAGGGTTTTTTAGTGGGGGGGGGTTAAATAAATGTTCTTTGCGACTTGTGGCTTCCCACGAAAAGAGCTCAGACCATGTACGAGATGAAGGGTGACCTAACGCGACAACTGATGGCAATCCTTCGAGGGTACGTTACGAATTTCTTCTTTTTATTTAATTGAAAGGACGCAGGGATGTGTTAAGACCAAAGGGGAGTACTTTGGAAGGACTTGGGTGCTATTTTCCCGAGTAAGCTATTCACTCCCTTTTTATATTGAATGGCTTAATATATTCCTGACGGACATCGTATATTAAGGGAACAGATGCCAAATTTTCCAAAGTGCATTCAACGGGTGAACAGGTTTTACAAAAGGTTACATTTGGCGGCTCAGCAGAGCGAGTGATGGGATACAGTGATTGAGCAGGTAGAACGGCTTTGCAGATATCAATATTTCAATTTAGCATCTCCGAAGAGTCTGTCCTAAGCCGCTCTTGGTAAGTCTTGGTGTTGGCGTAAGACTAATTTATTAATAATTATAGGCCTGCTTAGTTATTCAATAGGAACTGTCCAATGATCAACGTCTTTTGGCAGCATGCGGTATTGGGGTGATCAATTAAAAAGATTGGAAAAAAGAGGTGATCAATGAATAACTTCTCTAGCCTGTCGATGGGTAGTGATCACAGAAAAAAAGTCTTTTTTCGAGAAAAACAAGCATGAATGCTACCAGACATGAAGTAAGTGGTGAATTTTGCATGGACTGGCATTGCAATTTGAACGCCTACTAAAAATCCATTTATGGGGTGGGGATTAAAAAAAAAATTCCGAGACATTATCATCATCATCACCAGTCTTTTATCGTCCATCGTTGGACATAGACCGTCCTCAGGATTCGCCAGACCTATCTATCATGGGCAGTGATGAGCCAATACTTTCTGAACTTATCTAGTCTCTCCATCTTGTATTCCGCCAGCGTCGATTATACATGTGATCTCTAGGGATCCATTTAGTGAGATGTGATGTCCATCGTTTGTAAGCCATCTTTACAACATGGCTAGCCCATTGAGTTTTTGAGAGGTTTCTGTGATTTCTGGGATTCTTGTTTCATTTTTTCCTCTTAATATACTGTGCTGTCTTGTGATATCCCCATACATCGTTGAGCATGATTCTCTCTAGTTCACATTGCATAGTTCTCAGTTTGCAGGTCAGTCTCTTGGTTAGGTTCAGTGTTTCAGCTCCATAGGTGACTATCGGGAAGATGCATTGATCGTAAATTCTTCTTTTGGGGATTAATGGGAGGAATACAACCAATGCATCCACCCAATAGTCCCCTATGGAGTTGGAACATGGTACATAACCAAAAGTTTTAACCCCCAAACTGGAACTAAACAATATTCACGAGGGGGGATCGTGCTCAACATCACATGAGGAAATCACAAAATAGCACAATATATTAGAGAGAGAAAAACAAGAGCAAGCGATATCATAGAATCCATTGGAAAACTCAAATGGCGATGGGCTGATCATGTTGCCAGAATGTGAGACAACAGCTGGACATCACGACTCACCATGTGGATCCCATCTGCGAAACTTTGGCCGGAAAAACATAAGATAGTGTGACGAACTTGACAAGTTCAGAAAGAATTAGCCTCTTTGTCACCCGCAGTAGAGATGTCTGGAGGATCCTGGGGAAGGTGTATGTCCAACGACAGAAACTAAAAGGATGATGATGATGATGATGATGATGATGATGATGATGATGATGATGATGATGATGAAATTGTATACTAATGCAAACCAACAACAAATTTGTTTCACAATTATATGATCTACGGGTACAAATGGTCATATAGTATATGAGATAGATAACCCCCAACACACACACAAGCATATATATTCTAACTTTTATAATATATAAATCCACGATAAAAAAAATCTACAAAAAATGATACAAAGAAGAAAAAGAATGAAATTGAAAAATGATTCGGAATCAACGAAATCAAGATTAAAACACATCATCCCTATTACTTAAAAGACCTGATGCCCAAATGATTTAATCATTAATTACTAAACCCGTCCATAGCAAGGTATGAACTCTATATAATATCCATCACTTTTCCTGAAGAGACTAGGACGAACTGGCTAAACGTCCAAATAAACAAAGGAATCTCAATCATATTCATCAAGATCTTCTGATTTACCATTTAACCCCAATATATATATATATATATATATATATATATATATATATATATATATATATATATATATACTGTTGTATTATATATCCGTTTCCTAATGATATAATTGTCTGCTTTAGAAACCACAGTTCAGATATGGACAGTGAATGAAAAAGATGGAAGGAGTGGGGATAAAGAGTTTATGTGGGTCACCTTTCCGTCTTGATGTTTAACTCAATGGTTAAGGGCAACGCTACATCGAAATGAGCTACCGTACAAGTCACAGGTTCGTTTTTTGCAACAGCCCTTTTTTTCTTTAATCGTTTATTTCTATTTACGCTGTCTAGGCCGAGTGACTCATCTTCCGTGTAACAAATTGATTAATTTCAGATAGAGTATCAAATAATATAATGGATTCATAAATATTCTGTCGGATTATACATCTATTCCTTAATGATATATATATATATATATATATATATATGTGTGTGTGTGTGTGTGTGTGTGTGTGTGTGTGTGTGTGTAAGAATTAGGAGATAATGTCTTCCAAGAAGACATCAATGTTAAATAACCATTGTGAAAGACCTTATGAATCATTCGCGTTTCATTTGCCAACAATGTTACCAGTAGATTTATCGCTGGTCTCCGCTCTGAATGACCTTACTCTTTTCAGAACCAATTATCATCATTAAATATCGATGGGCTGGCCAGAAGATTACGTCTCGATTGCCAAATTATTATCGATATTCTATCAAAAGCGGCATTCGACCACGAAGTACAAATATCTATTTATATATATATTCACTGTTCGGACAGTCTGACCAGGAACACCTCGACGCAGGGTTATTATTAGGATTGACAGTTGTTATATATCGATGACAAAAGAGGCTAAGCACCATTCAGATTATTTGGCTGAACTGGAGGATATTTTAAAAAGCAACCATATAATCAATGGCGAAGCTGTAGATTTGGGGTTCTGATGGGGCTAAGCTTCTTGAGCCCCCCCCCCAACATTTACTACACTGCTTGGTTCCCAACTTGGGGACTGCAAACCCCAGAGGGTCCACAGTGGTATTGCTGGGAGGGACGTGGCCAGACCTTTAAAACCCTGGTGTGTCTGTGACCTTGATGGATAGGCAGACCTTTATGGATAACATTTGTCTCTTGTTTTTTCGTTTGTTTGTTTTTTTTGAGGGGGTGGGTTGGAAGGGCAAGGAAAACGCATTTATAAGATATATGTATAAAAGATTTGGGTAGGTATGTAAGTTTCATGGTATCTTATGTCCCGCTGAGTGTATATTTCACTGCACTCTATTGTGGCTGACTTGCACCTAGATTGAGTTGCGTCCATACTAATAGAACAGAACCCGGACATAAGTCGATGCATGGCTGAACTCATACATTTACTTATACATATGAATATATAAAACAGGTTACTCAATAAAAATCTGCACGTGACCAAGGTCTTTTGGCAGCATGTCATGTTGGGGTGATCAATTAAAAAACTTGGAAAAACTGTTGATAGATGCGTAAGTTACTTCTCTCATCTTTCGTTGAACAGTGATCATTAAAAAAAAATCTGATTGCTGCCAAACTAAAGACTGAGGGGTCAATTTAGCTTCCTCCGAAATCCACGCCTATGAATTGTTTCGTGGCGGTAAACTGTATTTGGTAGTAAATTGTATAAAGCGATGAATTGTATCTGGTGGTGAATTATCAAGAGTAGATTTCCTGTAATGTGGTGTTGCCTGTATGGGGAATACATAGATAGTCAACTAGGCAAACAAACAGGCAGATCCACTTAAAAACTAAAGACAGCTTTGCTGCCAGATTTGATGACGTTTTCTAACCAACATATCTATATATACATTGTGTGATACATCTGTCATCCTTGTCCTATGCAAGATATTCGTGTATAATAGAAAAGTCGTTAATTGCAATTCCTTTGGCATACACAGCTCGAACTGGAAGGCTTATTTCTGCCAACGCCATTGTCACCAAAACTGGATGAAAGTTCATTATGCATGGGAGGTAACTGTAAAAAAATCCTTGATCCGTCACAAAATCTAATCAATATATCCAACAAAATGTCAGTGAGATCCATAGAGAACTGTTTTAGATACTGTAGTGAAAACATGAGAAAATACATAGATGAATAGAAAAATTAAGGGAAAGAATAAATTCCAATCAAAAAAAATTCAGAGTTTATCCATTATTTTTTATAGACATGGCGTACCCTTCCAAAAAGCTCTAGTGAAATTTATCGTGATCTTCTGGAGATATTGAGTGGACAGTTACACAATTACCATGCACCAATAGGTAACTGTACAAAAGATCTATCCACAACGAAATTTGATCAATTCTTCTTTAGCCCATGGCCCATCCTTCCCCAAAGCACAATTGAAATTCATGGAGAACTATTTGGAGATATTGTGTGGAAAGATAGATAGACAAACGGAAAGTGATACAGACAGACAAGAATGAATACATATGTCTCATCCAACAGTATTGACAGGGATAAGGAATAATTAGTGCTCATTGATTTAACACTTAAATTCATGGACTGCTTTCATTGACAGTAGAAATCTTCAATGAATAGAATTTAAAAAATAATGGAATTCTTCGGTGGATTGAAAAGAAAAAGAAATTAAAATATATCCAAAAGTCAAAAGGGGCATAATTTCAATTAGGTGTTATTTACCTTGAGACTGACATCGATTTTTCTATGGGTTTATGATTTAATGCGGCAAAATCTTGGCTTGACTCTGACGGTCAGCGAAATGAGAAAATGACTAAGGAACCCAAACAAAAGAATCTATTTACAGCTGTCGCCAAGAACAACCAGTAAGGTTAAAGGTACAATGATTAAAATAAAAAGCTCACGGATGGAAAAAGTTGATCACAATATGTACCTGGGACAACAAATCGTAAAAATCATAAAAAGAAGGAGAAATTAAAGGAAGAATCACTCTAGGTTGGCAAGTTTTCGCTAGAGTAAGCTCAACTTTGGAGAACAAAAATACCCAATCAGTGCTAAAAATGAAGGGTATACAACCAATGCGTTATCTCGATAGTCACCAATAAAATTAAAACATGGAACCTAACCGAAAGATTTGTCCTCAAGCTGAGAGCCATGTAACAAGCAAAAGAGAGAATCGTTCTCATCTTCACAGAGTGATCACGAGGCAGCACGATATACAACAGCCAAAAGAATGGGACTCAGAAATATCAAAGAATCCATTAGAAAACTCAAATAGCAGTGTTCTGGGTATGCTGTAAGAATGTCTGACTAGGGCTGGACATCATGACTTATAAGTTGAATCCACAGACATCTTATGCGAAATCGTGGCCGATAAAGAATAAGAATGCTTACGAAGTAGAAGAGTTCAGAAAGCATTGGCTATACCCATAAAAGAGATGTCTAGTGGATCTTAGAGATGGTTTATGACCAACGACGGACGCTAAAAGATTGATGTTGATGATTTTGATGATAACGCAAGATGGTGTTGATAAAATATCAACACTCTACTTTAGGCTTTAGTTGTGCGACCACACAAAGAATTTGAAAAGGCTTGATTCCTGCTGGGAAGGAACAAGATTCGTTTACTGGACAGGCACCAACCTACGCTAGCTCATTCGACTTACGTACATCATATCCAATCACCAACAGGAAAAATCAATTGACACATTCTTGGATCGTTTCGTCTAGAGGCAGAAGGGTTACTTTCTTTGAACTGTAAAGAAGTAAATGGGTAAAGAAGAAAAGACCGTTGAATTTCGGTTCCAAACCAAGCTTTCTCAAATCGTTCCGGCAGATGAACTGAGAAGAATTTTGTGAAAATATTTCAGCTCATCTACACTCAAGATTTCAGTTCAAAATATCAACGCAAAGAAAAGATATTCAAAATTTCCACTGTATTTTCGGAACGTCTTGCACCGTCAATTTTCAAGCCTTTCAAGCCCCTTTTCACATCAACCAACAGCAGACAACGAACTTGGAGCTCCAACCTTGAGGCAGGCAAGCACACATTGAAGAGGGTTATTCTTCGAGTCTGGGAACGCATAAAAATATTTCCCGTAAAAAACTTTTAGCAACTGCTTCTTTGCTTTACGCTGGTTGCTCGACTTATTTTCCGAATGTTTACAATGAGATTTATGCTCCCCAAATAGTTAGCCTTGTGACATCCTCCTTCTGGGGCGATCGACTCATATACATTGTCTTTATTTCCAGAACAATAACTGCAGTCTCCATCCATAAATTACTTTATTAGGCTTGTAACTTCGGTTCTTCCCGTAATCTTTCCAATATCTCGCTTTCTTAATACTTTTGCAAGCTGCGCTCTCGTAAAACAAATGAGGACAATTCAGTGCTATAAATCATCATCATCAGCAGCAGCAGCAGTCTTTCAGCGTCTGTCGTTGGACATAGACCTTCCCCTATATCACCTGAACCTGTTAGAATCTTCATACCATCCTATTTTCTTCCAGCAACAGTTTTTCATATGATCTCTGAGGATCGTGATGTCCAGCGGTTATCTTACATTCTTGCTAAATGGCCTTTGATTTTCTAAGTTGAATATATGTCTGGCATCATTTTTTTTTCAAATATCCTGTGCAATCTTTTGATGCCTCTATGTGACACCAAACAGGATTTTCTCCTTCGCTTGTTGCATTGTTAACTTCGAGATATCCACTTTTACTATTAATCAAGCCATAAAATTCTTTAAAAAAACATTATATATTTTCTGTAAGTAAACATCCAAGAAACTGTGTAACAAACTTCATTCTAATCGGTTCAGCGCCTTCAAAATACCGATATTTTTACATGCCAACATAAGATTTTTTATTTGTTGAATGTTAACAAACAATCGGATCGATCGTAACTCATCATCTTTCATTTCTTGGTGTTTTGTCAGTATTATTGCCGAATTCCTGCAAGATTGCTCAAGATTTGAGGTATGCCCAATTGAAGCAGATGGGCTATAAATCACCATCCCTTTCGTAGAATCTCTCCACAAGCCTACATACAACATTTCAAATTGAGATTTATTAAGGAATAACTAATTGAGAAATCGACACAGAGTCGACGGACAACCATAGCCCCGATAATCCCCGGCTTTTTTCGTCGGGACAAAAACTCTTCGATGCTAAGAATATACTCGGAAAATGATTTCTTTCTGTCACATCATAGTCATCTGCTGAAAATACAAAGCCTGTAAGCAGTGTTGGCATTTCAAATTTATTTTTTCGGCTAATGCTGCGCCAAGAATCGGCTAGATATTCTCCACTTTCGGTTCACTTTATGGCTAAATCTGTTTTATACTTATTCACGGCCCAATTATCAAATAAAATAACAATACACTAAGATCCCAGAACAAATTATTAATGATATATATATATATATATATATATATATATATATATATATATATATATATATACATATATATATATATATATATATATATATTTATATATATATATATATATATATATATATATATATATATATATATATATATATATATAAAATGAATAATATAACAATAATAAATAATATATATATATATATATAATGAATAATATAACAAAAGTGAATAATATATATATATATATATATATATATATATATATATATATATATATGTATATATATATATACTCTTACTAAACTCTCCAGATTTGTAGCGGATTTGCTGAAGAGAGTCAGTACCTGATTCCAAAAATATTCTCAAAGCAAAAGTTTCAGTTTCTCATTAAAAAAATGGAAATCAAGAAAATGTTTTCCTATATAATTCAATTGACTTCGACTGACTTTCAAAAAAGCTAACCCATATATATACTTCCATTTCTTTTTAGCTAACTTCATGGCTAAAATAGTGAATATACATGTTTTGAATTAGTTATAAATGAAATCAAATAGACTAAATATTTTTTTAAAGGGCAGATTTTTGTCTCCCATTGCAAGTTTGTTTTTTTTTTATCGACTAAATAGGGAAAAAGTTGTTTTGATTTAGCCGAAAGATTGTTGATTTGGCATCCTTGTCTGTAGGCGAACAGAACAAAGAAACCCATAAACAATTGTATCCTTTCTCTCTTAAAGACAGAAGTGGTCGTTGTAGCTGCGCATAAATATCCATGTTGAACTACTAAAAGTCACATTATCTGAATGGTAGGCTGTAAAAGCTCAGCTAGTCCCTCAGTAGAAACTGTTATATGACCGAACTGTACATCGATTTAGCATAAACTTACATGACAAACTGAATGGTCGCTAAAAGCTTAAAAGTGAGAGCTCTGGCAAGTCGATAGAAACCATGACATGACCAATGTCTTTTGGCAGCATTCCGATTCGAGTGTAGTCAATGAGGAAAATTGTAAAAGAGGGTGATCGATCAATGAATAGTTTACTTCTCTAGCCTTTGTTGGACAGTGATCACAAAAAAGTCTATTTTCGAGAAAAACAAGCATGAATGCTACTGGACACAAACTACGTTGTAAATTGAAGCACCACTAAAACCTATTTTTACGAAAAAAACAAAGAAGATTTTTCAAGACATAATAAATGATCACTAACTAAAAAAGTTTAATTAGGAAAAAAAACATAATAAAGAGTGATCATTTTTTAAATTTTCAGCCCTCTAGCTCCATTGGTGCAGCGTGGTACAAATGCACACGTGATACATACATAGCCGGGTTAACTGGAGAAACAGTTTTGGGGACAGTTTTGTTTGACGGTTTCTAATATTCTATTCCTGCAGTAATGGTCCAGGGACAACAAACCTGACTGTAGATAACAAGTACGGATAATACGAGTTTTTTCAGGAAAATATCAAGCCATTTTGAATATTCTCGAGAAACGGTTGATGTAACTTGGCAGCAAATCATGGGTGGGGGGGCTTACTTCGAATGCATGAACAGATACCTTCCCTTGGGGTAACACAGTTGGCTGTGAAACGCGTATGTGTTTTGTGTGACTTGCATTCACAACGCCCGAGTGAGTCCTTCTTCACTTCTCGTGCAGGGTCTTCTGGGGGAGAAAAAGCATCGCATCATTTAGGTCAGTCATCCCTTCTGGAGACCAGATTTGGCTCCAATCGGCTTCTTATTTTCAGACTGTGGAAGAGATTAAGGAGAATGCTACGAGGTAATTGATGGGGATCCCGAAATAGGAATTTGCAATCTGTTTTTTTTTGTTGTTTTTTTTTTAAAGTTCCAAAAGCGACGCTAGAATAAGTGTGTGAGGTCCCAAGTGGAGTACTTCCATGAGACCCTCAAAAGAAGAAGAAATCAAGCGAAGAATCACACTAGGATGGCAAGCCTTTGGCAGAGCTAGCTCAACCTTCAAAAATAATAAGATCCCATTAATCCTAAAGAGAAGGGTGTATAACCAATGCATCCTCCCAATAGTCACTTATGGAGCTGAAACATGGAACTTAACCAAGAAACAGACCCGTAAGCTGAGAACCATGCAACGTGCACATGAAAGAATAATGCTGGGCCTCACATGGAGAGACCTCAAAACAGCACAACACATCCGGGAAAAGACAAGAGTTAGAGACATCATAGAATCCATAAAATATCTCAAATGGCGGTGGGCTGGCCATGTTGCAAGAATGGCTGACAATCGATGGACATCACGACTCACAACATGGATTCCCCGAGACCATATGCGCAACCGAGGCCGGCAAAATACTAGATGGAGAGATGAACTAGACAAGTTCAGGAAGTACTGGCTCCGTGACGCCCATGATAGAGAAGTGTGGCAAAACCTGGGGAAGGTCTATGTCCAACGACGGACGCTAAAAGACTGATGATGATGATGATGATGATGATGAAACTACCATTGCCATGGATAGGCTATCTCTATGTAGTCAATATTAAATGGCTGGATACTTTTTGGATACAACTATTATATTGATCTTGATTATGAGATGGATCATTACCAGTTATTATTTGCATCATTTCAATTATTCTAATTCCAGCCACTCCTCATTGTAACTGCTCAGATCGTCATTCAACATCCGTTGGTGAACAACACGGAACAGAGACAGGGGATAAGCTTTCGGTGAGACTCAAACTGGCAATCCTTTTTCCTTGGGTAGCTTATCGGAGCGTGAATATCAAATCTGACCATATAGATTCAATCTCTATTTTCCCCAAACGCTCGCTGCCACTATCTTTGATGTTTTGTTTTACAAATACAAGTAGTAATACTATTGAATCTCCAAGGCGCCTATAGTATCGTAATGTTCACAAACTTGTCTCGCATTCAAATTTTAGTCTTACTATGGGCTCCTCTATTGTGTCTCAGACAGGGCTAGATTAAAACTGACACAGCCCCAAAATAGAGCTCCTTAGTTTAGCTTTCCCATCACTTGACTGATATTTTAAAAAACGAAACATTCCTGAAGAAATAAAGGTTATATTCGTTTAAAATATGTCAAAATACGTAAGAGTAAGTAAATTTCCCCTTAATTATTCTTCTTTGCCAAACCAAATTCTTTACCAATGAAACTAGTACTTGTATAATGACCAGGTTTCTTCAATAGTATTTGTGTGGACGATTGAATCATTTGAATATTTAAATTAACTCAATATGAGAGAAAAATTATATTCTAGATTTAAACTTTCACGTTTAACAACTTCAACAACATGATTATTTAACGCAGGAAACTGTTAGAAATCTGTGGTTCCCGCTTTTCTTTAGATGCGCTAGGCAAGAGTTTATTTTGCTTTATGGTTAATCGAGGGTAGACCCCAGAACACTCATTAAAAAAGAAACATTCAAATAATTGACATGTCGAGACACTAAATGTTCATATGCCTTCCTAAAACGGGATTCTGCAGAACCCATGGATTCTACGAGATGTTGTAAGGGGTTCGCAAATTTCATGCATACACGTAAAAATAACCTGAAATTTGGTTCATTTTCTGTTGTGGATCAAATAACAAATAGGCCCCCAAGAATTGAAAGAGAAAACCTTTCCTGTCTTTAGCAGATGACGTCACATCGTACATCACCTACAAACATAAACGAATTCTGAATTATTGGATCAAATATTGTTACACAATATTATTGATTTGGGATAATTTTTACCTTCATTTTAATATTTAGTTGTTTTTTATCTCAACAGCAAGCAGTTTTTTCTATTTCATTTTTAACCACACTGTTTATTCACTGTCGTAGAAATTGAGATGAACGTGAAAAAAAGTCAAAATTGATAATGAAAATACGATTAGATTTAACGGATACAAAAATTATTGAATATTTTATCTCATGGAAATTGTCTCAAGCATTAAAGTTGCATTTAAAATACCTTAAATTACCTGCCCCCAGAAAATTATTCTTATATGTTTTTACTAACAAATTACTTACGTATGAATCGGCATAACTTTTGTTCCCGGGTAGGGAAGAAGTCATTCAGTGAAATTTAATGAAAACCTTTTTCTATAAAATCTGACGTCTTTTTCATGGTGGAATATTAATGCGTTCTTCTTCAATTTGATCAATTCTGGGGTGCCTATTCGCTATTTGCTCTGATTTTTCGTAACCAAGGAGTAGAGGTGCCCGTCACTAAAAGCACCAGAATTTTTACCAACCTAAAAAAACAATGGCTGTCATTTTCTACAATCGTAATAAATTCAAGTTCTTTAAATGAAACCTTTCTAAAGGCTTACAATCTTGAATAGAATGATAGATTGCAATAATTAGAGTTCCAGATTTTCGACATCCATCAATTTTTCTCGATGTATCGGCTGTAGTGAGATAAATGCTGGTAATGCTGGTATTTTGGGGATGTTTGTCGATTTTTATCGATTTGAATAAAAAGAAAATACTGAGGAATTATTTTGTTTCCATAGGCGAGCCAGAGACCAAAAAAACAGATAGGCTCTTACCATTCAGATTCTTCAAAATAATTTTTTTTCCCGTCTTCGAAACGATATTTCCTTCCTGGTTTTTTATCGAATCATATTTGAAGGTATCTCGTTATAAAAATGCTGAATTTAAAGAATATCAATCTTGGCTACGCTAGGGTTAAACCCTCTTGCTTTGTAAAAATCTAAACAGTAAACAAAACAGAATTGATTTCTCAATACAATGTTAGTTATAGAATATGTGTCTCGTTTCAACTCCTTTATTTATATTTCCTATAAATTGGATTTACCAATTTTAGCAGC
Source organism: Thysanoteuthis rhombus (assembly GCA_963457665.1). NCBI lineage: Eukaryota > Metazoa > Mollusca > Cephalopoda > Oegopsida > Thysanoteuthidae > Thysanoteuthis > Thysanoteuthis major. The sequence goes on along the minus strand of OY735226.1, from coordinate 10,529,452 downwards.
GCGAGTCAACCTGAGTTTGGCTTTAGGAGTGATAGTGAATAGGTCATCAGCTTTTGCGTATGTCACAGTAATTCGTGCTTGACGTCATTCATTTTCCTTCTGGTCATCGTTATCTATCATTGTCACATTAGGGTTAGTTTTCATGCCGTCTGTGCTTGAACGAATTTGATATTCACATGGGTAAACATTCAATGGAAGTAACATGGTAACGAGTGACGTCCGTTGTAATACTTATTGATCCCTCATTGTTAGATACGTTTTTTGTGTGTAGGGGGGTACATATCCAAGTGATCTTGTTTCAAATTATTAAATCATGTTTAGTATAAAATAACATCCACGTAGAAAGCATTATGATTATACCCTATACAAAATATCAGCAACACGTATTATGATACGGCCCTGAAGATAATAAGATAGAACTATATATTTATATCATAGCTTAAGGGTTGGTGGTGTTTGTTCCACACAGCAGAGAAGCTATCTTAAATAACTGTTTTGTTTTTAAATGCCCGAAACGGTTACTGCTAAACAACTGATGAATCTCACAAGAAAATTCACACATAGTTACATGATATACATTTCTATGTAAAATATGAAAAAAACTGAAACATACACATTAACAGATCGTGGTAAATAATTGACTGAAATAAAATAAATCTTTGGGAAAAGATTTTTATATTTTTTATATATTCAGTGTTTAAAGCTATAAAACTTCCAAAACTCTAACTCTAACTCTCTCTCTCTCTCTCTCTCTCTCTCTCTCCCTCTCCCTCTCTCTCTCTCTCTGAAGAATAGCTTTCTATACGCGTTTCATTTTATGTACGTGGGTAATAGAAATTGGCATCGCAGAATAGTACTCTGTTGAACACAGAGGGATTGTTTTTATTTTCTTATTTATTTTTTTTTTTTTGTTTGTTTTTAGTACATCCAATTTTATGATTGATTCTGAAATTCAGCATTTCTATTACGTGTTCATTATATGAAAAAATCATATTTTACTATGTTAGTTGCAAGAATTAAATTGTACATTCTAATACGCCAGTCGAATCCCTTAGTATGACAGATGACATCTGCACATTACCAATTATTATATATGTGGACCAACAATTTAATTTTTGTTGTTCATTTGATTGTGGTAACTGATTATTTGAAAGTCACCATTTGTTAAGTTCATTCCTAACAAGGCTGATCTTCCAATGGTTTTGGAATTGGGATCTGTGGATCACTAGGGGGCGACAAATAATGCTCTTGGTTCTGGAGCTGTGTTCCCTTCAAAACTGACACTGTGAATCCTTTAGAAGAGAAACTGCATCATCCATCGTACAGCCATAGAAAAACATATTCATTGAACACAGGCCTATACCACTTAGAAGGATATTAGTAATCTCATCATCATCATCATCAATCTTTTATTGTCTCTCGTTGAAAATAGACTTTCCCTAGGATTCGCTGTATCTCTCTATCGTGAGGGTCGTGGAACCAATATTTTCTGAACCTCTCCAGTTCGTCTCACCATCCCATATTCTGTCAGTCTCTGTTCCACATTTGATCTCTGGGGATCCATATGGTGAGTCGTGGTGTCCCTAAGTTGTTCACCATTCTTGCAACATGGCCAGCCCATTGCCATTGGAGTTTGTAAAAGGTTTTTATGATGTCCTGGACTCCAATTTTTCCCCTAACATACAGTGCTGTCGTGTGGTCTCTCCATGAAAGGTGGAGCATGATTTTCTCCTGTGCACGTTGCGTGGTTCTCAGTTTGAGGGTCAGTCTCTTGATTAGGTTCTATCATCCATCTTAAATGAAGATGATCTTTAAAGCTGAGCAAAGCATTTCTGTTGTAGTTCATTAATCAGTCAAAAAAAAATAAATGCTGAAATTAAGGGTCCACCGGAATATTTCCTTAACAGAAGGGTTCCTTGAATTTTCAAAGTTTCAGAACCATAGAGCGATTGTATGTTGTGTAGCACCATTGTTACTGTAGTGAGTATTTGCTTTGGCATAGAAAGGCCATTGTCCAACTAATTTTCGTATGGTAATTCATGGTAAATTATACGGGACGAAAAAGAATAGAAAAAAAGTCTACCAATATGAACAAAATGTAAACTATCTTCCTGGACACTATAGAATCCTGATAATTACTCTCAGACATGGTTGCCAGTTTGACATGTTCTTAGCCAAATTGTACGACTTCAGCTTTTTTCTTTCTTTTCAAATCATCTGGTTTAACAATTTCACCTTGAGATTTTTGGCTTTTTTTTCACTTGGATGATTTTTTTTTCTTAAAGAAAATAGACATTTTTAATCATGTTAAGTTACATAAAGTTAATGTCATTAATAGCTATTTCCTACAACTACTTATCGATTGCTGTTAAAAAAGGCCTTGTCACATGAATAAAAAAAGTATGCTTAGAAGGTTTGATAAATTGAGAGAGGGCTAAATTGGGAGCTAAGCGCTCGATGCGAATTTATTGGAACTAAATGCACAAAAAAGCAGCTAAGGTAACACCAAAACATTTGGATTGGCAACTTCAGACCATTGTTTACTGTCTGCCACCTAATTAGAGGTACGAAGTCTTTTTTCAATCGGAATTCAGCTTACTGGCTCTAAAGTGGGTGAATATTACACAATGTATTTATCATGTATAACTGAATCCTGATTTTTGTCCATTTTGTTTTTGCTACGTGTTTCGCTTATAATTCAGATTTCAATTAGGCAACCCTGCTTTCTAATTATAATATAAATGAATTATTATGATAAGGGTGTTGCACTGTTTTGATGGGTCTTCTTTTGTTTTTGTTTTGTCATATTCTGAATTTGGGGTTCCATTGTTAGACTTTTCTTTTTTCGAATTACAGCGTGAATCTCAAATTTCGAAAATTTAAAAAAAAATGGAAAGGCTCTCAATAAGAATCAGCTGTATGTTTGGAATGATCAATTAAACAGTTAGAAGAAAGGTTGATGAATGAATAAGTTACTTATTTGACTGGGCAATGGTCACTAGGAAAAAAATTTCAAAAAACAAGAATGAATGCCACCGGCCAAAAAAATAGACACCAATTTAGTATAAACTTAGATTAAAAATTGCCTACCCCCAACTGAAAGCCCGTTTAGGGAGAGGGGATCAGAAATTAGGAAAGCCATGTTTTTTTTTAAGACATGATAAGGAGTAAAAGTTTGAATCTTCAGCCCTGTACCTCCATGGTGTGGTTTGTCCGTGCGTTACATACATACATACATACATAGCCAGCCAGTCAAACCCACTAAAAAACTGAAGAAACCTATGTTGATAGTTTTGGTAATAAATGTAGTTCACAGTTTCTCTGTGATGGAGAAGCGGGACAGACACAATACCTGTACTGGACACATTCAACGCTAGGAATATGTGTGTACATAATTGGAAAAATTATGCGGCACACTTTGGGGATTGTGACGGCACACCGTTGGCACTGTTCCACCATTACTTGCATAGAAGATATTTCAACGAACTACAGTCCCAAGTCCCTCCTGTCCGGGGCTTTTCAGTTAAAACCCGATCTGCAATCGACGCACGTTTATGCTTTTTAGATATAACAAGGACTCGCCGCAAATTCCGCTTAAATAGCTTCTTCTCAAGAACATATGTTATGTGGAACAAACTCCCTTCTGGATATTTTTTCAACGAGTAGGATCTCAATATTTTTAAACCTAGAGTGAACTAGCGAACATTTCTTTTTAGTCATCACTTTCAACGTCTCGCGCTTTGGAGTTTTCAACTTCTTATAATTTCAACACTAACAAACTATTTTAACTGGTCTCAATACTGAGGCAAAATAACTTTCTTTTTTACAAAACCCATTCGACGTGAGGAGTGGTTGGAAGGCCTTGCTTTGGATGACCTGAAATGAACAGACAAAAAAAATACAGTGTTGTGCCGCGGCACACAGTCTGAAAACCACTGCCCCGACCATAGATTGGTCCTTGTTGAGGAGAACTACAACCAACACATTGTTTAGTTTGTGTCTGCGACGCAATATTAGCAATAATCCCAAGCCCATCAGCAGCGGACACACAAACACACAACTGATTGTATCCATGCACATACTAGGAAAGCGTGCCCAGAGGCATAGAGCAGGGATGGATGGGGGGGGGGTATTTGAAAAGCGTCCCGGGGCCTCCGGTTGAGGTGGGACAAAAAAAAAACTTCAGAAATAGTAATTCATCTAGAGCATTTCTACCAACATTCATCATCATCAATCTTTCAACGTCCGTCGTCCGGATGTTGAAAAATAGATACAGATGACAATGGATTGGTCACGTAACAGGAATATCAGACAATTGCTGGACATCAAGGCTGACAACGTGGATCCCCTGAGATCATACGCGAAATCTTGAACGGCAAAAAAAACAAGATGACGAGACGCACTAGACAAGTTCAGAAAGTACTGGCGTCGCCAATGATAGAGAGATCTGGTTAATCTTGAGGAAGGTGTATGTCCAACGACAGATGCTAAAACGACGATGATGATGATGATGATGATGATGATGATGATGATGATGATGATGATGATGATTTCAAGGCTGATCGCTCAGGTTTGATATTACCCCCCCCACACACACACACACACAAATATATTATTCAAACTATGTCAGCTGTCCTCCTAGAGCTGTCACCCATTTATTGCACATCTGGCAAGTTAATGCTTGCCTTTTTCGGTGGAACAAGAATGTTTCATCTTAGTAAAAGTTAGTTGTGTCCATGCGCTGGCTACAGTCTGGGCCTTGCACGTCACATTGCAAGAAACTTGACCGGGAGTGTTTACTAATGAATTCCACGATATCCCTGACTGCTGTTTTCTTTTTCTCTCTCTAATATACAGCGCTGTCTTGTGATCTCTCTGAGTGATGCTGAGCACGATTCTTCTTCATTACACGTTGCTAAAGCGGTTTAATAGACCAACTTCACAAGATGCGTTAGTAGTGTACAAGTTGGGCATAGAGTCTGGACATGGAGACAAATGTGCATTGATTTATTTAATGGCATGATCAATGCCTCCTCCACCATTATCGATGAGCATTTCGTCGTACCATTATCCAGACTTTGTGTCCACCTAAAGAATAGCTATGATTTAATTATGTGCCTTGGCATCATACGTTTTCTTTCAAAATATCAAAACGCTCAAAACGCTCACGTGAATAGAAATATACACTAAATTATCAACATAGAAGATGGAATTTGCAAACTGAATTTCCACTGTTTATATTCAGTTTGCGTTAAAACCCTTATGATAGGCATGAATCTCCTTCACCCGGCACAATATGCCTTCACCGGATCTCTTGACAAAAATGTCTTATCGCTGGTATGTCACGATGGCTGACAGAAAAGAGTGTGGGTAATTTAGTACTTGGGTAAATCACTGTTACATAATTACCTCTGCACCCAGGCAGCAATAACAGTAAAAAGCTGTTACACCCAATTTCAATCTTGACCAGGCTGAGTTCTATATGAGATATTTACAAAACATAATTCATCATGGCATAGGACTGCGTGAGGGGTGAGGGGGATTGTTTGCATCAACTTTCTAAGCAGAAAATGACAAGCTATCCTTTGAACTAAATTGAAATTCTGGCTTTTAACTGGGATGCGATACAGGAAATGCAACTATTTCAACCGACAAAAGGCACAGAGAAACATAGATAGAAAGGTCTGGTTAGTCACTCAATAGAAATCGCCAGGGAACCTATTTTGGGGAGCTGTAAGCTTTATTCGGGATGATCAATCAAAAAAGGGGTGATCAAGCAATTAGTTACTTCTTTCGCCTTTTGTTGGACAATGATAACTAAAAAGGTCTGAATTTTCAACAAGCAAATAAACGAAAATTCAGGAGGAAATCCCCAAGAAACCCTTTCTCTTAGACATAATAAGGAGTATTTCAGCCTCCCAGCTCCATTTGGTACGTCCTTTACGCGTGACAAACAGCCAGTCGGCCAGCCAAACCAACTTTGAAACTGAAAAAAGCCTTTTTAGACAGTTTTGGTGACAATTTTGATTGACGATTTCTAATAGCTAACAAGATAGATAGATAGATAGATGCAGTCAAAACTACAAGTCATGCAAAAAAATTTCATCGAAGAATTAATACGGTTGGATTAAATTCTATTAGACGTCACCGCCGTTTTCTGTGGGAAAACAATTTAAATATAGTGGATTAAATATTTAGAAACAAGAAAGCTTTTACTTCACAAATAAACAAATATTTCAGAAGGAACCTAGTGGAGTGCTGATGCCAATTTTCAGGTCCGTAGACAAGCAGACAAAACGGTATAGACAGGGTTACCGGAACACAGAAATAAACAAGAACACACGCACATATAAAAAAAAAATGGGTGGGGAAGAACCATTTGCCGCTTTTGGTGGCTGCGACAGTTTAATGCTACGATAATTTTTGTGTAGTCCACGTTGGACAGTAGGACAACTGTAATTGCTTAGAGGGCGGGGCTCTTCACACCTGGAAGATAAAAGTGAGCATGGGGAGACAGGATAAAGAGAAGAGTAGTAATAGGAGGAAGAGACCAGGGAGGCGAGTGGATGGAGAAGAAGGGAGAACGTTGAATCTCTTGGGGGGCGATGAGAAGGGGCTCTATCAAAGAAAAGATAAACCACCCAGAAGCTGAAATCATCAGCAGCAGCATCATCATCATCAGGGGTGGACCCGCCCTGTTCCGCTGAAGGTCTTCCAAAATTTGGTACACAATATTTGCCCAAGTAATGATTAGTAGAATCCATTTTTCATGGGCCTCCGGTCGCTCCAAGCGAGAGAGGGGGTTGTCGTGTGGTGAAACGAAGAAAAGACCGTATCAATGAAGATTTTCGGGAAAATTCTGAGGTTATCCAGGAAAACCCGGGAAGATCCTCAGGATTCACACTTGATCATTATCATATCCTCAAAGGTGCTGAGGACAAAGACATTAAGATAAAAATCTTGAACGAAGAACTGGAGACAGTTGACCACAACATCTACCTAGGGCAACGAATCTCCATGGAATCAAACAAAGAATTATTCCAAATTGACAAGCTTTCGGCAGAGCAAGCCCAACCTTCAAGAACAAGAAAATCCAATTAGTCCTAAAAAGAAGGGTGTACAACCAATGCATTATCCTGATAGTCGTCTATGGTGCTGAAATATTGAACATAGCCTTAAGATTGACCCTCAAACTGAGAATATGCAACGTGCACAGGACAGTATAGTGCTCAACAAAACATTGATGGATCACAAGTTAGGGCAACATATTAGAGGAAAAAGAGGAAACAGAGATATCATTGAATCCATTAGAAAACTCAAATGGCAAATGGTCAGTCATGTTGTTAGAATGTCAGACAACCACTAAGCATCACGACTCTCAACGCGGATCCCCAGAGATCATCTACGAAACTGTGGACAGTAAAAAATGAGATAGCATGAAAAACGAGACCGATTCAGAGAGTATTTTTTTTTCTGAGGCTAATGTTTGTTTGCTTTCTCACGAGAACGGCAAGGTTGCCGATTAAATTGGTTCCAGCGATTCGTTAATGTAAAAAGAGTAATTTATAATAGTCATTAAACATTTGGAACACTTCAATCACTAATGACTACCAATCAATGGGAAGAAGAGAATTCACTTCCTGCAACGTTTGTTTACCCTGAATAATGCCAAAGATACTTTCTTGTGGTTATTTGGGGCCTTTTTCCCGATCAAACAACTAATTCTAAACATTATACCAAGATAGTATTGCAATAGGTTGTAAAAAAAAATCTTTATCTTGTTAGTTTGTTTAAGCATTAACAATCGATTTATAGCGTAATTAATTATATTTTGCTCGTAATTGAGAATGCATATTTGTTTTATGTATAAAACTTTTCAATGGGTGCATCGATACTACACTCTGATCCGTATTAACTCACTTCCTCACAAGAGCAAGATGTAACACAAAGTCGTTTTCATATGGAATTCTAGTTACAAGAGAGGGAGAGCAGCAAAAATTACTCCAGTCACCGTAACTAGTGTCGCAAAGGCGTCAGAGTAAGCCCGACCCACCCTCTTAGTGCGATTGGACTATACTGCCACGGTACGTACTGCTCCTCAGAGACTGGGCTGAGTTTTTTTTTTAAGGCCGCAGGATTAAGCAATACCGAGTTTCAGTAAGCCATCTTCGGCCACGGCTTTGCACCAGCGCAAAACCAAAGCGAGTTTTGTAAACAGATACTACCCTCTGATCCTGGGCAACGGCACTGATCTATAGGTAAATCATCCCAATCTCCAAACATGACTACTAAACATGTAGTGCAACCATGGAAAATGCATTGATCTTCACGTGTCGTTGTTTATTGGCTGAAATTTTCATAATTTTGTCACATTTAGCATTATTTTAACGATAAAAGGCTCTTGACAATTAGACTATTAACGGTAAACAGGAGAACAGTATTTGATTTGCAGGGTTTGCTATCATAAGTTGCTCAGTTATATTTCAAAGTTTGTATTATTTCGCTTTAGACGTACTTTTAAAAAACTGATAACGTCGATTCCATTACAAATAGTTGAAAAAATAAACAAAGAATTAAAAAAATACGGTTTGGTTTTGATAACGATCAAGATACCCCAGCCTAACCCCCGAGAATATACGGAGTGTCTTGCAACACTTTTGGAAGAGCAAACCTTTATATCATAAGAGGTCTGGTTGCTCATTATGTAGAAACCGTCATGTCACCAACATCTTTTGACAGCATGCTAGGGATTATCAATCGAAATATTGGCAGAAAGGGTGATCAATGGATATGTTACTACTCTTGCCTTCTGTTGGACAGTGATCGCAAAAAGTCTGAATTTTCAATCAGACTAATACAAGCGGTCACTAACTAGGGAATCAATCTCTCTCTCTCTCTCTCTCTCTCTCTCTCTCTCTCTCTCTCTCTCTTTCTTTGTCTTTCTCTCTCTCTCTTTCATTAAAACTTTTCACTTTTTAGTCGTAACCGGTAGTCTTAACTTGTCATTTGTTATTTGGCTAAGTCATTGGAGTTGTGGAGAGGGACAATAGGCAGGAATGAACAAGAGAGAAGGAGGGAGTACTCGCTGCCTTTATAACGGCGCTCTGCAAAACAGAACCTATACCTTACTTTCACTTTTGTAGCCCTTTTTTTTTTTTTTTTTTGGAATTGACGTAAAACTTTTGAAAAGCGGGGACTATCCGTCGTAACAATGGAAGAGTCCATTGATTCAAACAGTGGGTAGGAGATATTTTTGTCAGCAGAATGTTTACCTCTAAGTGGAAGAGTCTTGGGTTATAGACAGAGAACCAAGAAAATCAAACTGTTCATTATATTAGATATATGATGTCGCCGTTGAGCTTCAATAAGATGGAGCAAATTAGTGTTGGGTATATCATAGACTATTAGCTTTCCAGAGCCAGTGAAATATTACGTGTCGATAAATATCCTTACATGATAAATAGCCGTGTTTGAGTGTATTTATTCTCATACACATGGCATATTAAATGAAGTATACGATACACAATTATTACGGAGACTGTCTATGATGATACTAAATTTTATTAATGATTTTGACTTGCTTTTTTTCCTTCGTCTTAATATTCAGTTGTTTTTTCACATAACTTTGAATCGGGCCGTAAATCTGTGACCACGAAAATTAAGATTAACGTGAAAACCAGCCTGAATGTAAAATAATGTTTCGATATCTAGTCCAATAACGATAAACTGAAATTAGGGATAAATTTAGATTACGATAAATATTAGGGAGGAGAAAGGAGCGCTAGATTGAATCAGTGCTGAACGGGGTAGCGCTAAGCGGGATAATACTGAAGTGTTTGTTTTGACAAACAGATGAAGTGACTGTGAGAACGGGAAACAATAAGAAAACGGACTTAACAGTTGTTGGGATGGTCAGACAGTAATAAGGGATTGAACAGTAAACAACATCGGATGTCCAGTTTTCTTCAAAATCATCATCAGCGACAGCCATTTGACACCTGTCGTTGGACAAGGACTTTCCTCAAGATCCGCCAGAAGTCTCTATCGCAGGCGCCAACATCTCATGTACCTAAACGATTTAAATGTAAACAACTTCGAATGTTCAGTTATATTCAATGCTTAAAAAAATCAGTTTGTCGAAAATGTCCTTTCTGGCACAATACGTTTCTGTTCGTTCATCTCTTTCTTCCTTCGTTCTTTCGTTTCTTCTTTCGTTCCTTTGTTTATTCATTCGTTTCTTCCTTCGTTCCTTTCTTCATCGTCCCTTCATTCGTTCTCTCATTCGTTCCTTCATTTTTTCCTTCCTTCCTTCGCTCCTTTATTCGTTCCTTCGTTTCTTCCTTTATTTGTCCCTTCGTTTCTTTCTTCTTTCTTTCACTCATTCCTTCGCTCCTTTATTCGTTCCTTCGTTTCTTCCTTTATTTGTCCCTTCGTTTCTTTCTTCCTTCTTTCACTCATTCCTTCGCTCCTTTATTCGTTCCTTCGTTCATTCGTTCCTCCATCCATTTCTTCGTTTCTTCCTTCCTTTGCTCCTTCCTTCTTTCATTCCTTCGTTCTTTTCTTCATTTCTTCCCCGATTCGTTCCTTCATTTTTTCCTTCCATTGCTCCCCCCTTCGTTTCTTCGTTCCATCATTCATTCCTTCGTTCATTCAGTTCTCCCTTTGTTTCTTTTTCCTTCATTCCTTTATTCGTCCTGTCTTCTCTTTCTTCTTTCCCTACTTCGTTTCTTCATTAGTTCCTCCTTTCTTCTTTCTTTTGCTCTTTCCTTCCTTCCTTCTTTTCTTCCTTTACTCCTTTGCTCCATCCTTCATTCCTTCCTTACTTAGTTCTATAATTCTTTCCTTCGTTCGTTTCTTCTCTCATTCGCTCTTTCTTCCGTTCTTTCCTTTGCTCCTTCCTTCGTTTCTTCTTGTCTCCGTTATTTCCTTTTTTCCTTTCTTCGTTCTTTTGTTCATTCATTCCTTCGTCCCTTCCTTCCTCTTTCTTCCATCCTTGGATTACCTTCGTTCTTTTTTCTTTTTCATCCTTCATCCCATTTCATACGCTTTCATTCTTTCTTCTGTGCCTTCGTCCTTTTCTTCCTTCCTTATTCGGGCATTCATTAGAAACTGTCAATCAAAATTGTCTCCTAAAGTGTCGATTTCTTTAGTTTTTTAGTGGGTCTGGCTGACTGGCTGTGTATATGTTGTGCACACAGGCCATACCAATGGTGCTAGAGGACTGAAAATTTTAACATTTACTCCTTATCATGTCAAGATAAAACCGTTCATTTTTTATTTTAGTTTAATTCACCTCAAGTTGGTAGTTTTGGATTCAATTTGCAATATAAGTTCATGCTAAATAGGTAACGTGTTTTTTTTTGTCTGGCAGCGTTCATGCTTGATGTTATCAAACTCAGATTTATTTGTGATCCAACAAAATACGAGAGGAAATACTTATACATTGATTATCTCATTTTTTAATTGCTCATCCCCAACACATCATCCTGCCAAAAGACGTTGGTCATGTGTCGGTTTCTATTGAGTGACTAACCAAACTTGATTTCTTGTTTTCAATTTCTCTTGATTGCTCTACTTTCTTCATTTCACCCCTCTCTCTCTCTCTCTCTCTCTCTCTCTCTCTCTCTCTTTCTCTCTCAGTTGATATTTAGGGCAATGCAGCTCATAGTATAGGTATTTATTCGCTTAGCTTAGCCGAGTGCGACAATAAAAGGCTTCAAATGTAGAGCGATCGGTGAGAATCGGACTCACCGCAGTCAGCTAAGAAACCACCACTCCACAACAAGTACATCTCCTTTATGTGTGTGTGAAGGCATGTGTGTGTGTGTGTGTGTGTGTGTGTGTGTGTGTGTGTGTGTGCGTGAATGCATGCATGTGTGTGTGTGTGTGTGTGTGTGTGTGTGAATGCATGCGTGTGTGTGTGTGTGTGTAAACATGTGTGTCACTGTTAGGGTAAGAATCAAAATAGCCAGATCTTTCTAGATAACTTTCAAGGTAGAGCAGCTTTAAAATAGTTTTGCAGATAACATCTCAATAATCATTATAATTACGACAGTACACGTGCCGTCAAAAATACAGCAAGAAGCCTGGTTGAGAGTGGGGGACGAATTTAAACCACCCCCTGGGACTTCAATGGAGGAGACTCCTAAATGTGTATGTAAGGATTTTCTTGACGTCTTTTTTCCTATTCACATTTTCGGCGCCTACCGTGGTACGTGAGCAAGCTAGTCTTGCAGACCAAACTCCCTGATGCACAGGGTTCGATCCTCCCAAATGCTCTGCAATTGAGACTTTGTGCTAGGCTAAATCAATAAACATGTATACGTGGGCGCCTCGCCGTGCAGTGATGGTTGAGCAAGTTAATCCAGCAGATCATTACTGCCATGTATTGAGTTCGATCGTAACTATGTCGCCATACTAGGGGAATATAGTGTGGAGTACATAGCTATATTCAAACTACCTTTTGCAAGGCTCCACGGAACGAAGTGATATTTTCTCAAGATACCTAATAATTCTTTACTACATAAAATGATTCCTTCACGCCTTTTTCATATCTTTATTCCATTTCTTCAACATGAACAGTACTTCTTATAGGAAAAAATCCACGATATTTTGCCTTTTTAATTAAAAACATCTTGGTTATTTACATGACACGAACGCCGTTCAGTCATTCGTCTTCTTGTCTTTTTGCTTTCAGTAAGCTTCGTTCTTATTTTTCCATTCGTATTTCCTATAAGGATGTAAACGCATCCGTTTAATTCCATAAACAAGACCAAGATACAATATATATATATGTATATATATATATATATATATATATATATATGTGTGTGTGTGTGTGTGTGTGTGTGTGTGTGTGTGTGTGTATATGTGTATATATATATATACGTACATACATACATATACATATATATATATATATATATATATATATATATATATATATATATATAAGTGTGTTCGTTAGTGTGTGTGTGTGTGTAAGGGAAAGTTTGTTTTTTGGGGAGTGATTCTCTCGATAATTTCATAATTGAAAAGGGTTTCCCGAGTCCATGAAGTTTGAAGACCACTGGTCGAGCTTCAGATAAGACAATGGGTATAAAAACCAAGCAGTACTACCTCGGTTAGTGATCTCGATACGCTCTTAAAAATGCAGCACTGAACGAAACAGTACTAACCATGCCATTATTGAGACAACATCACTGAAAATTGTACCAGGAATCATTTTAAAACATATGATGTCTTCGTTGAGCCTCAACAAGATGGAATGGATAAGTGCTGTGATTCTCATTTGGTAGCTAATTTCCGGGGCTAATGGAATATCACTCGGGGTCGATAGAGATTGCTACTCGATAGATTAATGTGTATTTGTGTTTATTTATTGCCATATGTAAGATAAAGTACATGAACTGCTATTTCGAAACTGTTCATGAAATTGTCACACATCTTTTCTCATCGTTCATCTCTTGGTTTTCTCGTACTTTCTTCTCTCTATCCGTTCCACCTTTACCGAAACGTTCGTTAAAATCAAAAATAAAAAGATAGTTAGTCCTTTTGCTATCACTGGCAGGGGCCTATAAGTGAGAGTTTTATCATACCCTGTTCCGGGAGGGTGGGGGTCATCCGGAAGGGGTCTGGGAGCCAAAAACGGGGAGGAAGGCCCAGGAATTTCCTGGGATCTCGGAAAATGTTTGCACATACTGAACTGGATAACACCAGGATATATATGAAGTAAAGGTTGGAAAGAAGGAAGAAATAAAACCTTTGGGGAAAAACAAAACACCTACCAGTGTTCATGTGGAGTTTGAGCGGTTTCTTTAAATCTTCTTACTTATCTCAAGACTTGTCAGTTCGCTACGACAAAGCAGTTGATAGTATAAGTAAATATAGTATCAGTAAAAATTTACGTCTTATCGTACTGATCTGAGGTTTAATGGAAACGTGACTGAAATCTTTCAAGTGGAAGAGTCGATTTTTTTTTCAAATAGTGAATAGGAAGACTTTATCTGAGCAAAACAATCACCAGTAGGTGCAAGAGTCCCTGGTTACGGACAGAGAAACAAACACAAACTAGCATTCCGAGGGAAATCATAAATCCTCGCAACCCATTCATACTTCTTTTTACCTCACAAATTTAGCCGTGATGATAGTAAAATTAAGTTACTAGATGGAAATACCGAATAATTTTGAACCGTTAATTCATCGCCAGGCACAAATAAGGACAGATGTAGCATATACTTACTTTGTAAATTGGCCCCCATGCCACCCACGCACTAAAAACTTATTTTGTAGAGGAATTCTTTTTTCAATATGTTTCCAACTCATTGAGGAGAGTAAGTGTGCAAAATTTCAAGCTTCTACTATTTTAGGGCTGTGCAAAATCCGGACACACAGATATATACATACATATGAATGTCAGAACATAAATAACCTGACCCTGGCAACACAGTTAAAACTGATGTGTTGTGGGAAATGGTGATTAAGAAATCGTAGTGTGTTACATAGATATCCATCTATTTGAAAACACCCACCCCTTGCTAGAACATTTGTATTGAATCCAATCGTATTTAACGCCAACGCTTACGTAGGAGTTGAAAATACGTGTGACCAAAACAATCGTATGCGAGAGATGGCATTAGATTGAACGAGCACAGTGGACTCTCGTTCTAACAGCACTATTTAATGACATTCGCGTTATAACGACACATTTATTATTCATATTCTCGCAAGTCTATTGTCGGAGATTAGTTTAGAGCAGTGGTCTTGAAACTTGGGGAGCCTTTTTTGAATAATTAAATTTTCAAGGGAATCCCTCCAAAAGCAACTTCCCCCTTCAACCTATATATATTTACATATGTATGTAACTGTTGGATTTTGACCTTGTTTATGGAATTATTCGAACGTGGATGAACCCAAATAGGAAATATACATTCGAATGGAAAAGTAAGAAGGAAGCTCACAGAGGATCGATTACTGACGGATAAGGGTCTGTATTACTTGAGTAATCAAGATGTTAATGTTAATGTTACTGTAAAAAATAAGTATTTAGAAGTTGGTCAAAAGTCATAACGTGTTAAGAACATAATAAACAATTAATTAGTAGGCATGATAAACTAAGTAAGGGGGCATATGTGTAGATATTCGAAAACATCACTTTGTTCCGCTGAAGAAGTTGAGTAGAATCCTGGGGTTCCGCGGAACATAGATTGAGTACCGCTGGTTTAAAGCACAGCAAAGGAAAATTTCAGCACATTTTTCAAACTAAAATTCGTACACTCTTTTGTGAGGATCGAACTTATGCACTAGGGGATTCGGTCTACAAGACTACCTTGCTATCGCACCATGATATCGGTGAAAATGAATCCCATAAATCGAAAGTTATACAGTGAGAATTTCAGATCAAAAACCAGCTAGAGACCATGTTGCAGACAAAAAATATAGACGTAATCTTCGCGCACTATATAAGTTTATATAAATGTAGGTGCATCGATAAGTGTGTAGCCTAATGATAAAAAAAGGCGTTTATTCTACACAACAAATATCTGTGTTTCGATTTAATCTCCTTTCTTGTCAATGCACTTAATTCAGTGTTGAAGATAATCACATTGATCGAAGTTGCCAATATTGTTGGTCGTGTTTAGAGGTTCGTGCGTGAATGGCTGTTAACGGTCTATAATTACCGCAGAGAAATGTAACAATAAATTACACATGGAGAATAGAAATAGGAGCAGTACTATTATGACGACCTCCCCTTTCTTGTATTGGAGTTAGGGGAGGGACACAAAAGCCTGTAAATAGAAGAGGAAGGAATGGGGAGGGAGGAAGGAAGAAATGAAAGCGGGAGGAAGGGAGGCACCCACACACACTCAGCTAGTTAGATAGATAGATTGAAGGGGGAGGAAGGAAGGTTAGGATTAGGGTTAGGGTCAAGGAAGGAAGGAGGGAAGGAAGGCACACGCACGCTCGGATTGATAGATAGATAGATATCAGGAGAATGAGATTGATAGTGATCAGATTGGAATAGATAGATATGAACAGGATGAGATAGATAGATAGACAGACAGACAGATAGATAGATAGATAGATAGATAGATAGATAGATAGGAAGAGAAAAGGGAAGGATGGAAGGAAAATGAAGAAGAAAGTGAGGAACGAATGAACGAAATGTACACCTACGTATTCTCAAACAACACAGGCATATATGTAAATACCCATTCAAGACATCGATAAAAGCGCCTATCCGGACACCATATGGACAAAAATACACAAAGATGTGGACTGAGATAGATAGATAGATAGATAGATAGATAGATAGATAGATAGATAGATAGATAGATATGAACAGAATGAGATAGATAGATAGATAGATTTGAACAGAATTGAATAGATAGATAGATAGATAGATAGATAGATAGATAGATAGATAGATAGATAGATAGATTTGAACAGAATTGAATAGATAGATAGATAGATAGAT
Source organism: Thysanoteuthis rhombus (assembly GCA_963457665.1). Taxonomy (NCBI): domain Eukaryota; kingdom Metazoa; phylum Mollusca; class Cephalopoda; order Oegopsida; family Thysanoteuthidae; genus Thysanoteuthis; species Thysanoteuthis major. The sequence goes on along the minus strand of OY735226.1, from coordinate 10,512,975 downwards.
AGATAGATAGATAGAGGAAAGAGTGAACGAAGGACTGAGGCTGAAAGGAAGAAAGAAAAGGAGAAAGAATGATGGAAAAGAAGCGGTAAGAAATATAAGGACCTGAGAGATAGAGAGAAAAATAGAGCGAGCGAAGCAAGGAAAGGAAAGAAGATAGCAAGCAAAACGCGCGAAACGACAGCTCGCAGGCGCCTAAAGTACAACGGGCCCTATTTTCTCTGAGTTCTCAATGAATGTGTTTTGAAACCTTATCCCACCCACAACCTCAACCTGTCGGGAGAAGAAGACAAATACAGGCAAAGATAAGTATAAAAATAAATCAACTACATCCCCAACATCAACAATACCCCACCACCACCGAAAACGATACGTTCAAGGCAAAAATGGTAATAGGCCCAGGCCAGAAGGGAAATGTAGGTCCCATTTCGCAAACAGTGATGCTAATTTGGTGCTTTTCGCGCAACAATCAGCGCCTTTTGGGTGTTGGAAGTGCGAAAAAGCGCTAGATTGACACGGACGGATCAACACATTGTAACCATTATCTGGAGGGTTTCGACCATTTTTTAGCTTATTTTTTACCATTTTGGCTTCATAGCTCCTTTTCACAACCTAATTTACGCGAAATTATTATCATGTCCCTACACTGGTTCCGTTTCACAAAATGTTCATTGAGTATTTTTGTAATCAGTGCTCAATACATATGATTTACGTATGGATATATATATTCATACATGATGATATTTGTAAGCACGTGATGTATTTACAACAGAGCAGGATAAAATAACTTGAACGATTCTTTCACGAAGCAGATGTAAATCAATTCCTCCGCTCTGCATACATGACAATAGATTTCAGTACAGTTATTATCGTCATCAGTCTTTTATCGTCAGTCGTTGGCCACAGTCCTTCCCCAGGATTCGCCAGATCTCTCTATCATGGGTATCGCGTTGCCAATACTTTCCTGAATTCGTCTGGTTCGTCTCTCCATCTTATATTCTTCCTGTCGTCCTCAGTTACGCATGTGATGAGGAACAATTAATACAATAGTACATAAATGTTTATTCTATATTGGGAAGTGACCTGTATTTTTCCATTATGGATCTTTAAAATATATATTTGTGCTGAAGGGACTCCTCCCCCTAAGACTCTTTTAACAGTATTCGGTTTTCCTGGCACATCAGATACTAGAAAGAATTGGGTAAATATCGGGGAGAATTTTGCTCCTCTCATGGCTAAAAATGGCTAGATTTTTAAAATTTCCCCTTTTCCCCACTATTCCAGTTAACTTCATCACTAAAATGTTGAGTACACACGGAAAATCATACAAAGGCTCCAAAAGTATATTTATTCAACGTATGGATAAAAAATTAACACAATGGTGAAAATGAATAAAAAGTATAATTATTATGATCTTCAAATCATATATATATATATATATATATATATATATATATATATACATATATATATATATATAATTTAAACCTTGATCAATTAATCAATCAATTAATCTATTAATTGATTAATTAATCAACTGAATAATAGAGCCTTTGTATGATTCTTGAAGCGGATTTAACACTTTAAGCTACAAAATTTGGCTGGAAATGAAAAATGGAAAAATCAAGCCACTTTTAGCCCTTTTTTAGCTACGAAGGGAGCTTATTTTTTTCGACATTTACACAAGTCATTTTAGCGTCTGATTAGTGAGGATAACCAAATATTCTTATATAAGTAAGCATATCTTCCCTTTGCCTCTCAAAATCGTATATCCTTACCAACTAGCCTACCTGAGCTCTTCTCTGTTCAGGCCCGATTAGGTATCACGATTTACAGCAAATCACCAGAAACAGAAGGAGGGGTGCAACGAAAAGATGAACGTTGAGAAGTCAAGATAGAGAGAATTGTAAATTGGACGAAAAGACTGGAAACGGGGAGGGGGGGAAAGTTCGTTTCAAAGTTAGAAAAGGCACAGATCTCTTTTAAATTTTTGAATAAATTGCTTGTTTTCACACGTGGCGTATATGTTACGTTAAGATTATGAAAATAATGATTCTGTGGAATCCCCGGAGAAATTCCTGAACTTCTCAGTAATTTCAAGAAATCTCTCCTTTCATTATCAATGTAGTGATGGTTAACAAGCTTGTGATGCTGGCTATTTCTACTGTAGTGGGTATGATCCCCACACAATGCCCCCGCTACAGTGACCCTTGACTGGAAGCGGACGAGAGATTTCAAAGTGAGGAGAGTCACAAATTTCAAAACCTATTCAAGTACGTCAACATTTTTGGTCTGTAACATCTGTTAAGGGATAGACCTATTAAAACGAAATTATAAAGTAGACATTTTTTATATTATCTAAAATATTATTTTTTTAAATCCCCTTTCATTCCGGACAGACATAACCAAGGAAATGCAGAGCAACAATATTTTTGGGATTTTACAAGTACATTGAATTAACAAAATTATTTAAATACAGCTGTCATTTTAGGGTAAACTAGAATGGAAACCAAGTATACTTATATAATGGGCAGTGTGATTTGATTAACCATGGGCTTTCCCACTCAGAGACAACTGGTTTGCTGATAACAAATATCTCTTACCCACCACTTTGAACAATGGGCTCTTCCACTGAAACGAGTTTTATAGTTTCTTTTCATAAAAAAATCAAAAAAATGTTCTATGCAGATTAATGGTTATCGCTTCTTTGCTTTATGCCATTTCATCTTACGAATGGCTTTCATAAGAACTTTCGGATTGCGAGGAAGACTGGTTTTGGAAGTGCGAAAAATGGCCAAGTTAGCGCAGGCGAACTAAAACATTTTTGTGATTTTGTAGCGCATTTTTGACCATTTTTGGTATCTTTTAGATGTGTTTTGGCGATTTCTAGCGTTTGGGGGCTATTTTTATTTTTTCATATAATCATTTGGCACTTTTCAGCTCTTTGCGGGCAAGTAAACAAGTGCAAAAATATCTCTTGGCATCAATGAATCGATCTGATTTACGGTAAACCACAAGAAACAGAAGGAAAGAAGACAGGAAAAGACAAACGTTGAGAAGTCAAGATAGAAAGAAGAATCTAGAATTGTAAATCAGACGAAAAGACTGGAAACGGGGAGGAAGAGAAAGCACGTTTCAAAGTAAAGAAAAGGCACAGATCTCGAAATCATTCTACGATAAATTGTGTTTGCACACGTGGCGTATACATGTCAAGGTGAGATAGCGGAAATAATGAGTTCGTGAAATCCCAAGGGATTTGAGAAATTGAGCGCGTTTCATGTTTTGGCAACGTGAAAAGGCGCTAAATAAGCGCGGGCATGAAAAAACGTTTTTTAAACTTTTGGCCATGTTTGACGTGTTTTTCGATCTATTTTAGCATCTCATGGAGTGTTGTGGCCAATTAGGGCTTCTCTGGCTTTTTTTTAATCTATCGCTTTTTGGCTAAGTAGCGCGAAAATAGTTTTTGTGGTGCTCACCATAACTTCTGTAATGAGTTTTATCCGCATTCGATACCCACTACTATGGCCTTGTGTCAAACTGAGCTAAACTAATTCGAATCAAGTTAAGTAGGTTCTAATATCAAAGTACGAGAAAACTTTTATCGCAGTCTTTTCTACTACTGATGGGAAATTAATTCACTTCGGTTTGTTAATAGAGTATTTTCTCGTAGAACAATAACAAGAGATACCTGAAAGGAGCTGAATCAGATAGAATTGTGTGGCTGTGTACGTGTGTCCGTAAAGAAGTATGCATGTGCACGTGTGCGTGTGTTTGCCTGTGCACCTGTGTGTGTGTGTGTGTGTGTGTGTGTGTGTGAATTAGACGTGTCACTGTTAGAGTAAGATTCAAAATAGCCAGGTCTTTAGAGATAACTTTCAAGGTAGAGTGGTTTTTAAATAGTTTTGCAGATAACATCGTTGAAATCATTATGATTACGACTAAAGCCGTGCTGTCAGAAATGGGGGCGTTGCAAAGGGCGGATGGGTGATTTTAAATCGCACCCCCGGGCCTCCAATGAAGGGTTGGGCCCCAAATGCTCATTTGTAGAAGTCCAGCTACTCCATTACTTCTAATATTATACTATAACAAATCTCACTAAATGTTGGCTGATACCCAATGAGCCGACCCCCACCCCGGGTAGGCCCTCCGACTCATCAGCTTTTGAAAGGTCTGCCCACAGACCCCCAGTAATACTCTTGTGTATTGGGGTTCACAGCCTAGTTCTGCGGGCCCCCAAACCTCCAGCTAAGTCCCTGACGACAGTATGACACGAAATCGATATTTTGTTAGATCCTCATTATTGTAAGGTTTCAAGTGATATGTTTCTGTCTAATTCATTTCATTTCCAGTGTTGGCGCCGAAATTCTACAAGTTGGGGTTGTTACAGACAAAATATGAATGTACAAATACATGTGTTGTATTGATATCATAGGTTATCCTTGTTCCTAAACATTAATCTTTTCGTTTATACCTATCACCGGTAAGAAAAAATGTTGACTCTTTCTAATACAGTCTTTTAAAATACAATCAGTCACGACTCCACGCTTCCGCGAGTAGCCGGGCGCGGCGGGGGATTCTTTCGTCAAGGAAAAGACGCATTTGAGAATACATTAACATATATTTCAATCCCTCTTCATATACACCTACACGTAAATTGTTATATGCATATAATCAGCATAAAAGATCTGCACAAACGCCTGAACACACACACACACACACACACACATATATATATATATATATATATATATATATATATATATATATATATATATATGACATGTATTTTAATATATCTTTTAATCCCCTCCCTGTACATCCACATATAATTCTTATATAAATATCATCTGCGTAAAAGGACTGCATATACCCATACGAAAATACACATAAATATGTGTGTGTATATATATATATATATATATATATATATATATATATTTATGTATATATACGTGTAACGTATAACATACATTTTACCTCTTCCCCGTACACCTAACGTTATGTACTTATAATCCGTTAAGAAAGACAACTGACACACACATGCGCACACACACACACACACACATATATATATATATATATATATACATATATATATATATATATATATATATATATATATATATATATATATATATATTATATATATATATACACACACCTAGTCACTGCACACCCACACAAATCGTTACACACTTATGGTCCGTATGAAAAGACAATACACCCAAACACACACACACACACACACACACACACACACACACATATATATATATATATATATATATATATATATATATATGTATATATATATATATATGTATGTATGTATGTATGTATGCTTTCTACCTAGGTATATATATTTATATATTTATACATTTTAACCCAGTTCCTATACACCCACACATAAATCGTTAAATACTTATGATCCGTACAAAAGGATAACATACACACAAACACAAGCACATATATAGTTGCTTTCTACCCAAGGATCTATATATATATATATATATATATATATATATATATATATATATATATATATATATATATATATATATACGTATATCAATACAGCTGTTGTTCGTATGTACATTTAAGTATGAACATATGGGAATCACCGAATACGTAGAAGCATCATTTAAGACGTCCATACGTACGCACTGAACCAGCTGTTGTGAAAGAAACGTTTAAGGCCGTCGTTAGTGTTTATCAAAATGTACATTATTTGTAGAACATCTTTTACTTATTTTTCAAGCATCTCCAATGCGGATGGCCACCATCAGCTGACAGACTGACACATCGAAATGATAGATAGTAACTTCCCTTGCTCAGCGTTGCCAATTTAGATCCTTTTCATTTAAATCTAGATGTTCTTGGTAACGTCTAAATGTTAGATATTGCTTTTTAGATTATTTCTAATCGAGTAAGTAATGTTTTTTTCATTAAATTTAGAGTAATTAATCGAGGAATGTTTTGGTTAATTAAGTAATATTTATTGAAATAAAAGTTGACGATGAAAGTCAAATTTGTTCAATAATAATGTGTGATGTTTTTCTAGCTTTTTAGATATATATCAGGAGAATCTAAATGTCTCTAGTTTCTTTCAGATGATTTTTTGGCTAAATTTTGGATGTAAACTTGAAAGTAAAATTGGCAACACTGCATCTGCTGGATCTGCACACAAGGAAAAAAAGAACTAGCACATCTATGGTCTGACTTCCAGGCTTGTTTTTTTTTGTTTTTTTTGTTTTTGTTTATTTCAAAAAAGCAACAATTATCAGAAATGTCTTTCTAACCAGTAATAAGAAACGTTCAACATAAACAAATATGCCATGTTAGGCGAACCAGTGTCACGGGACCAGGACAATATGATGCTTTTAAACGAAGCGAGGAAAATGCACGGTTGCCATATTAGCCATTTTCCAGCTGATTTTTCCATAATTTGACCGATGAAAATCTACGCTCACCAATTAAAACTGGTAAGTTCAATAAAAGTATACGTTCAACATTTCTTAGTAATTTTTCTTGAGTCAAAAAATACAATACATATGATTTGATACCAATGAGTATATAATGAGTATATACACTCGTTATAATGATCATATACACAAATGAGTATATATATATATATATATATATATATATATATTTGACTTTTAAATGTAGAGATCTTACCCAATTTTAGCGATTTTTGAAGACAATTCTTGTAATAAATAACAAACCATACTCAGTAGAACTAGTAGTAAGTATACATATCAGTTCGTGTTGGAGGAAGGAAGGAAGGAAGGAAGGAAGGCAGGGAGGGAGGAATGAATGAATGAAGGGGGGGGAGGGAGGGTGTTAAGGCTGAGGATGAAAGAAGACAATGAGATGATGAAAGGGGGGAAACAAAAGAAGGAAAGAAGGAAAGAAGGGGTGGGAACAATAGAATGAATGAAGGAAAGAAGAAGGGAAGAGAATGAAAAGGGAGGAGCGAGCGAGGAAGTAAAACAATAGAAGGAAGCAAAGAAGGAAGGAAGGAATGAAGGAAGGATGGAAGGGGTGGAGTAAGAGAATGAAGGGGGGAAAGGAAGAAAACAATAAGAATAAGCAGGAAAGGGAGGGAGGAAGGTCGGAAGGAAGGAAGGGGAAAAAGAATGTAGAAAGAAAAGGGAGGTGAGAAAACAACAGGATAAAGGTATAGACGAAGGAGGGAGAGAGAATGGGAAGAAGGGGAGAGAATAATAGAATGAAGGAAAGAAAAAATAAGGAAAGAAAGGGGGAGAAAGGAAGAGGAGATTTCATATAAAGAAATTCCATCGAGAAATAAATATGGTCAGAATGAATTTTATTTATGACATCACTGGCGTTTTCCAGGAAAACATTTAATAGAGAGGAAAAATGTCCAGAAACACCTAGATTCAGGAGAATCTGGATTTTATTAAGAAGCCCGTCAAAATACAGCCCCCAACAGGCCCTCCAAAAGCTTTTCCTTGAAAGGAAGAATGTAGTGGAGTACTGATGCCAATTTTCAGTTCTGTTGACCAAACCATATAGCCTGAAGTGCTGGGACGCACAAGCATATATATATATATATATATATATATATATATAGTAATTAGATAATCGTGTCATCCACAGACAGTTGTTTCGTTGTATTACTACTCTTCAGTGTGGTTATCGACCATTCATTATCCCATCCAGTAGGATCGAAACCTTTGCTTCAGACCCAGAGGCTGGCATCTTACCCCTGCCCTACGGAGAACGAGGCTACGGACATTCAATAAAGTAGAGCGGTAAGGAATTAAGGAAGGGAACATACTGATAGAGATGGAGAGATGAACAGACGGAGAAATGAAGAGAGAGACGTAGATTGATATACAGATCAGTTGGAAGCAGCAATAGAGAAAGAAAGAGACCAAAAGAAAGTAAAGAAAGAAATTGAAAGACATTGAAAAGGAAGAAAAGACGAAAAATGAACAAAGGAAAAAATAGAGAAAGTAAAAGAAAGGAAGGAAGCAAGTAAATACGGATGAAGGGAGATAAAGATTGACTGACAATGATATAGATGGAGGGGGATAGAATAAAAGAATGAAGAAGGAATAAAGAGACAATGGGAAGCAGAGAAAGGAAAAAAGAAAGAAATACTAAAGGGAAAGAATGAAGGAAAGTAAAAAAGAAGTCAGAAAACATAGAAGGGGAGGCAGTAAGAAGGAGATAGAGCGATAAAAGATAGATATGAATAGAATGAGATAGATAGATAGATAGATAGATATGACCAAAATGAGATAGATAGATAGATAGATAGATATGAACAGAATGAGCTAGATAGATAGATAGATAGATACATACATACATATGACCAAAATGAGATAGATAGATAGATATGACCAAAATGAGATAGATACATAGATACATAGATAGATATGACCAAAATGAGATAGATGGATAGATAGATAGATATGAACAGCAATAGATTGATAGATAGATAGATAGATAAATAGACATGAACGCTCATCTAAACCTCTCGGCTGAATGAAACTTTAAGTATGTCATTTAATTGCTACAATATACTTTTTATTGCTTACCTTATGGACCATCCTTTCCATTTAATTAGGTATTCCACTTTGCCCTGAAAGAGAAAACAAAAAGAAAAAGTTATATAGATGAATGTTTGTGTGTGTATGTATGTATGTTTGGATAGATAGATATACGTATTTACATATAAACACACTGTTCCTTTGTCCTACTTTTGTTTATCTTATTCTTTCTTGATTATTTGGGTCTTTCTTAAATTGAAGTTATGGCCCTCTTTATTACGGCGACATAGGAAGGGAAGTTATGTTGTCATTCAATTTTAATGCTTTCCAATGTTTGTACTCTCTCTCTCTCTCTCTCTCTCTCTCTCTCTCTCTCTCTCTCTCTCTCTCTCTCTCTCTCTCTCTCTTTTTAGAGAGGTCTGGGAGTTTCACCGATATATTTTTCGTGGCAGTCATTACAAGGGATTTCATAAATCTCTACTTCGGAGTTAAAGGTTTCTCAATAATGTATTTAATTGTTATAGAAGTGGTTATTGAGCTTGCTGATCAACATAATTTCTTTCTTATGCAAAGATATGGGGCTACAGATCTTAAGGGCTCTCAGATAGGAGCGTATTACTATACCTGATTTTACTTTTGTGTTGTGGTGTGAGCAGAAATGTAAATGTTTTTTTTATTCGTCATTTTACGGCATGCACTCAGTTATAAATTAGTGTTGATTCTGGGTCGTAGGATATCGAGAAACAATAAACTTTTGTTGATTTCGAGTTCATATTTAGATTCTACGGTTGGTTCTATTTTGTTGAGGCTTTGGTGATTTTATTTTGCAGGTATATATCAATAAAGAGTAGTCAATGTATCGGACATATTTGCCGTTTATAATATAATGTTTTTGAATGGTGCTGATTAAATAATTTCCAAAAAGAGACACCACAGTACCCCACTGAGAGGTGATCCCATAGGTAAACCAAATGATTCCTTGTAAACTTCACTGTTGAGTGTGAACAACATTGATTTGTGGAAAGTGTGCATATTTTTATGATTTTATCAATTGGTTGGGGTAGCTTTGATTTTTTGTGGCGATTTCTAAGAAGCCTTACGTATTTATTTACTGGTATTTTCGTATAGAGAGATCCGATATTTAAGAGTGTCATTACCTTATTTTTTATGCTTATATTATTTTGTTTATTGTTGAGGTCTGCTGGATTTTTGAGGTGTTGGGAGCTGCTCGTTGCTGGGAGTCGAGTTGAAATCATGGCTGTGGCCTCGGCTAATTTCTAAGGGGAGCCACCTAAGCCTGATATGATAGGTCTCGTCGGGATATTGGATTCATCAGTTTTCCTGATTCACCTCTACATATATAGATGTATATCTACGTAGACATATATATCGACACATATGTATTTATATAGACATACATATATACTTCAACAGACATGCATACGCACATATTTATATATATATATATATATATATATATATATATATATATATATATATATATATATATATATATGTATATATATGTCGGTGTATCCATGTATATAGAGGGAGAAACAGACAGATAAATATCGTTACATAGATGCATATGCATATGTACATGCATACATACATACATACATGCATGTGAACATACATATATATATATATACATAGATATACAGGTATATCTTTTGAGACATATGTGTGTGTGGGTGTTCATATGTACTCATATAGACATACATGTGTACATTGGAGATTTATCTAGAAAGTAATAAGACTGATTGTGTAAAAAAAAGAACAACTACTATCAACTTGATCACAAATCAACAATATCTTCTAAAGAATAGTTCCATTTCGAAGCCACACACCGTCGAAGACATTGTTCCCATTACTGGTAAAGGCGCTGGAAGTCTTCAACTGATGGTGCTTTTAGTTGGTTCGTTACGACCTGTTGTTGTATATTGTCAACAGTTGTCAAATGGCGACCACGCATTTTGGTTTTGATATACAAACAAATAATCCAGATTTCCTCAAGAATGTTATAACTGGCATCGAATTGTGGATTCTTGAGTTCGACTCGAAAACCAAACGTCAAAGTGAGGAGTGTACAAAAGCAACACACCATGTTCAAAGAAATCAAAAATGGGCAAATCTAAGTTTAAATTGGTGTTCATTCGTTTTGCAATAATCGATACATCGTTCATAAGGAATGTATGCCTCAAGATCAGTCAACCAACTTAACTGCTGTCAGGTCCTCAAATGTCCTTAATGTTTTTTGGCCAAATAGACTATTCTTGTGTGACCATAACGCCCTTACTCCCTTGATTGAGTCCTTGCGACTAGTTCCTGTTCCAAAAAATCAAAACCAAAGTCCTTGGAATTGTTGATAACATCCAACAGGTCATGACAAACCAACTGAAAGCAGAGCCAGTTGAAGACTTCCAGCACTGTTTCCAGAAGTGGGAACAACGTCACTGTATGGTTTCCCTTGATAAACTATCTTGAATGAGATGAAGTTGATTTGTAATTAAAGTATTCATTTTTTACACAGTCTCATTACTTTCTATAGTATATACCTATACAGACATACTTAAGCACATATGTATCTATATGAACACAGGTACGTGTGCATACACGAACACATACACACGTGGGTAGATTAGTTGATATTTCGATGTTTATCGTTGTTTTATTCACATCATCATAAAATATTATGAATGGTAGAGAAAGTTCTTGTCTGTGAGTGAATACATAAAAAAGAAATAGAATAAAACAGGTCTGGTTGATCAGAAATAGAAGCTGTTACGTAACCAATGTGTTTAAGTAGCATGATGTGTTGGGGATGAGCAATTGACAAATTAGAAAAAAGGGGTGATCAATAAATAATTTACTTCTCTCGGTTTTTGTTGGGCCGTGACCACTAAAAAAGGTCGATTTTCAACAAAAAAAATGAGGGAACAAACTAAGGTATGAATTTAGCATAAACTCACATTGTAAATTGAACCCCATGTGGCCTGTACGCAGATGGCCTGACCGATAAACATACTTATAAACAGTAAAAACCTATGGTGTTGACTCCGTGAAATTCGACAGTTTTTGTTGACAGTTTTTAATAGTTGAATTGTCTCCTAGATTACATTAACGGACTTTCAGCATTAACGGAATCCTTCATCTCATTTGTCTGTTAAACTGAGGGCTCACCCAAGAGTTAACATGTGCGAATGTAATCTTTTGCCAGTGTTGTATGTCCCGTTTCGTTTCTCTCTTCTTTGTTTAATCAATCCAATTCACAAAAATTTGCGTATAAACCTTTTAGTGTCCATCATTTCAAATAGACATTCCCCAGGATTTGTCAGATCTCTCTATCATGGGCATTGTGGAGCCAGTACTTTCTGAACTTGACCAGTCCGTCAAACCATCTCATATTTTACCGGCCACGGCGTTGCATTTGGTCTCCGGGAATTCATACCGTGAGCCGTGATGTCCATCGGTTGTCTGCCATTCTTGCAACATGATCATCCTATTGCCATTTCAGTTTTCTAATGGATCCTTTAATATCTCTGACTCTTTTATTCTTTAATATATAGTGCAGTCTTGTAATCTCTCCATGTTATGTTGAGCATATTTTTCCCATGTGCACGTTGCATACTTCTCAATCTGAGCGTTAATCTTTTGATTATGTTCCATGTTTCAGCTCCATAGTTGACTATCAGGAAAATGAGTGGTGCGTAAACATCAAGACAGGTGCGTCTATACACATGGGGAAGAGATATATATCCACACTGACCTGCGCAAAGCTAGTAATAGTCTCAGGCCAGACGGGAAACGTGGGCCTTCAAGTATTCTTGTAATCCATGCTAAATACATATGATGTATGGGTTATCAGGGAAATACTGAACTGAAGGATGAGCTTACAAAGATCTAAGCGCACCACAAATTTTCAGCGCTGCCCCAGATTGTTTTACAAGTTCTTGCCAAAAGAAACATTTCCAAATAATCAGTATTTTCAATTCCTCAAATTTTGAGACATCATTATCCCTTGAAGATATTCCCTAAAACCATAATTCATACCAAAGTATGTTGGGGTAACTATCCAAACCATAAACTACAGACATGTACCTATCAGAAAAAATTATTTGGATGAGGATACTGGGGCAGGGGAACACAATAGATATTTGTGGACGAAGGGCCCTATTTTTAAGATATTAATATTCTTTACAAGAGGATCACCCAGAGGTGAAGCTGAGGGAGAGGGGCGAAGGAAGGAGACTATTTCGAAATGCCCCCACTCCTCCAATACAGGTGTCTACTGAAAGTTTTATAAATATAGTTCACTTACTGAATTTATACAGACATCACTCATCAAGGATATATTTGTACATATATTAATTGTGTAAACAATGATTCGGCCTTTGGGGTTTTTTTTCATCAATTGAGTCAAAGAAAATTTTCTTTTTTCATTAGATATCATTAAATGTTGGGTGGTCCTCAAGAAGCCTACCTCCCCAATCTCTAGCTACGAGTCTGGGTCCTCTTTGCTTCAACCAGAAGGAGGGGGTCCTCCACGAAATCGTAGTCCCATGCATGGACATCCACTATCACTTTTTCAGGAGTGATGAGTGATATATTTCGCAAGCAGGATGCAGAAGGATAAATTCGGGATATATCTTAATCAGGAAGAAAATTGAAGTCCAAGACAACATAGAATCTTTTAAACTTAAATGGCAATGGGCTGGTCATGTGTCAAAAATGGCAGACAACCGATGGACATCACGGCTCACAACATGGATCACCAGAGACCACATGCGAAAATGGGGCCAACAGAATACAAGATGGAGAGATGAAATAGACGGATTCAGAAAATACTGGCTCTGTAACGCCCATGATAGAGAAATGGGGCGGATCCTGGGAAAGGTCTGCATCCATACAGATGCAGTAAATTCATACACGAGAGTTGCTGCTCAAAGGTTCAGGAAACTTAAGGCGCAAAATGGCTTCCTCGAGAGAAAAAAAAATGATAGAAAATGTAATGAAATTCTTCATGGCTTTATCGATTGATTTGAAGAGATCTCAGTAAAGTCCGGCGAGACTTGGGAAACGCTCAATCAATTGACAGAGATTCACATGCGAATTCATCATTTCGGTTGCACATCATATATATATATATACAATGATACATGATTATAAGTCCGTTATATTTCTTTGAAATTCGATTTGAAATGTTCTCCCATTATAACGCAGTGAATGTATCATTTGGCCTAAACAGCGTAAATGGAATGAACAATTGAAGAAAATAGGGCAACTACAGCAATCGAAATAGAGTTTCAAAGTAGTATAACTCATTTATAATCATTTTTGTCGGATTATATATACATATATATGTGTACATGCTCACAGAGAGAGAAAGACACACAAGCACATATATATATATATATATATATATATATATATATATATACATACATACATATATATATATATATATATATATATATATATATATATATATATATATATATATATATATATATATATATATATATATATATATATATATGTAATTATAAACATTTGAATGTGTAGATACAAATATACAATACATACACGCTCACTCACAACGTATACAATAGTGGACCAATAAGTCCGTAGCCTGGCATCTGATTATTGGCTGAATTTTTTATCTTAAATTTCCCCTGTCCAATGTTAAATCTTCGATTTATACCGTTAATATATTCCCCAAGTGCATTAACAACAAACGAAATTACGTTTATTAATACTTATATACATATACACACATATATACAAACGTATTCCTATCCACAAATGCATTCATACATACATACATACATACATACACGCACATATATAGACCGTGTGTGACCCCAAAGTCATCACCTGATGAGGGCTTCGCGGACAGCACAGCTGTTGTTTTTTGTAGAAGAATGTGTGAAATTAAATATATATATGTGTGTGTATGTGTGTATGTGTAGGGGGGTGTTTGTGTGCATGTGTCTGTGTGTTTGTGCATGTCTGTGTCTGAGTCTTTGTCTGTGTGTCTGCGTCTGTGTTACTGCTTGTATTTGTGTTAGTTGGTTGGTTGGGCCAGTGTTACTAAGTATAATTCATTTATAGTTATAAGATATCTCAGAAAATGGCTAAAATCGATTAGGTGTTATATATATTTCATATATTTTAGATGCTACACACACACACACACATATATATATATATATATATATATATATATATATATATATATATATATATACTCACTCAAAGCCTATTCATCAAATAAAAAGACATCTTAAGACTTCGGACTATTTTTTTACTTAAAATTGATCATTCACTTTTCTCTAAATATTCAGATTTAATCGGCTACCATTGGTTTTTATCGGCTAAAATGGAGGAAGTCGGCCTTATCTAGTCTCAAAATGGTTAATTTTAGCAAAACACGTGCCTTCAATATATTGAAACAGAAACTTGTAATCTAAATAACGTGAACACGTTTAGATTTACTCATCATCACCAACATATAGAAACGATGGAGACCCCTGTCCGGATACCTTAAGGGCAAAGATAAACCCAACCAGGCTCAGATTGTCAGCTGAATATGGATGTATGAACAGCGATAAATATACACACACACACACGATCAATTTTGTTATCACTAATGAATACATAATCAAATTACTCGACACCGTATCATACCTTAAGCATGAACACAATTATTTCTTAAATCACGTTCCGGATTCTTATCTTCAATAAGTCATAATACAGATGGACAAGTTCGTGGCAAGAAGAAAGCATAACAGCTGGTGCAAAAGGTTTGTCGATGGGCCCCCAAAGATCAGCAAACGTAGTAGGAGAAGACAAGATATAAGATAGAGTGATGAGATGGAAAGGTTTACCAGCAAGACATAGCAACGGTTAGCACAGTCACAGTTGGCATGGGAGAAACAGGGAAAGGCCCATGTACAGCAGTAGAGATTGAACGGCTGTATCATTCATGTTCACACAAGATATCCGATGTTCTTCACTGGAGGCCGAGTGACAATATAACTCCTCAGATCTCCAATCTTCACATGTCACAGAAGCGCTGTGGTTTGCACCGTAACAACCTTCCTTCATCTTTTTTAGCACTTATACCATGATCATCCCAGCTGTTAGGCATTTGTTGACAACTGGGAGTCGTTATCTTCATAATTCCAGAACCCTGTTCAGTGTTCTTGCAGATTCAAGAAATGCTGTGATCTGCATAATCTCAATTCTTTGATATTTTCCAGCCCCTGACTTCAAAATTTGAGTTTTTCGCTAAATTTAATTCCTAAATGGCTGTATCATGAATCCTGCATAGAAATTGAATTTTGGACCTCTTGACTGACATTTTCTTTCCTTAATCATTGAATGTTACCTGCATGAACACACAGCTTAATATTCTAGATGGCACCCGTGGCGGTCCTATATTTTGGTGGACCCGGGGCTTGAACCTTTATAAGGATTCCTTGGCAACCAGCGACAATAGTACATCATCCAACAAAGCCCGAAGGGCTGCCTTTGCAATGACCACAAGGCCCTAAAGGCGGAGATGATGGTGAGGGGCCCTTGAAAATGGGGGTGCTCAGTTTCCCACCAGCAACGAGATCTGAGTAACCATTATCTTTTCCAATGAGATTCGAGTGAATCCCAGGCTAAACTATATATTTTTTGCTTTGGTAGCAATTGTGGTCGCATTTCCGTAGCTCATTATAACAGAATCACAAAATTGTATATGTTTTTAGGAAATGTAGTTGATAACATTTTTTTTTAAATGGCATACTCTCATTTTATCAGATCTAAAGCGTGATGTCATCACTCATTTTTTTCAAAACTGCTTCTGGGGTTTCTCTGGGATCAGGGGCCCTGAAGCTTAAACTTCATTAGTTTCATAGAAGATCCGCCAACGGTTGACACGTGTAGTCCCGTACACGTGGACAAGATAATCACATACAGGTAACAGACACTATGACTTCTGTTTTCCTCATCTAGCTGGTGGAGTTATGAGTCTTTCACAGGCTAAAGCTGCAGAAACCAATCCACTTTAGTACTTGTAAAATCTGTTCATTCATTCATCAATTTCTCGTCGTTCGGGGCCAAGCCAGTCAGAGAGTGGTGTAGAGATAAGTCTTCTTCTAAAGAGGATTAACAGGATCGCCACGAATAGCTCTCCTCATGATCCCAAATTGCTCATGGTACTTGGTATTTCCCAGTGGTCACCCATCTAGGAACTGACCAGGCTCGACGTTGCCTAACCTTGGTGATCGCACAAGAAAAGCTTTTTGTTTTTCACCCCAAAATAGGTTTATGATATGGGGGTGGGTCACTTTCCAGGGTACATTTATGCTAAATTGATCCCTCAGTTAGTGGCCGTGATTGTTTTTCGGAAAATTCACTTTTTAGTTATCACTGCCCAACAAAAGGCGAGAGAAGTATCTGATTTATTAACCCCCCTTTTTTAAACAATTTTGATTGATCACCCCCAACACGACCCTCTTTGAAAAGGACATTGGACACTTGAGTGACTAAGCAGATCTGTCATTATTTTTTCTTCATCTTTTTTCGAGACATGGAGGGGGGGGCTAAAATCTTCGGGCCCAGTACGCTTGCTCTCTCTCGAGTACGCCTCCGGTGATAACCACTGGAAGATGTTGATTTTTTTTAAAACTCCTGTATTTTGGGAAAGGCCAGCTACCACCTCAGGCGACTGGTGTGATAGATGCACACACACAGAGACACACATGTACCTGTATCGACATGCATACATGCATATGTAACTATAGAGGCATATATACACACATGTACCTATGTACACACACGCGCACACACACACACGCACACACGAATGATGAAAACAATTTTTCCAGGTAAGGGAAAAGTGTGGTAAGATCACTTGATATTTCGATGTTTATCTTTTATTCACATCATCATCAGAATATTATGAATGGGAAAACTACTTTTATCAAACTCTAAGTCGATGGCAGGAGTTAATTTTTTCCCGCCGTAACAAGAACAAGAACAATCCTCACCTAATTCAAAGAAGTAAACTCTCCACTATCTGTCTGTTTTGTCACATTAACCCAAACTGATGTATAAAATAAACATTTCCCCACCATGATTTTAAATCAATACCAAGCGATCGGCGGGCGACACACTCACCGACTGAACCAAGCTGACGCGTCTTACATATCTACAAAAATTTATGTAATCATTTTTTTCTTCCATTTATCATAAACACAACACAAATGTTTAGAAGTCTGAATGGAGTTTGACCCAGCAGCACCCAGGCTTGTTAAAGATGGTGTTTTGAGGGAATACCTCATCCAGCACCGTGTGTATATCCCGCACGATTATCTATATCTATCATGATAAGACACAAGCATGTAGAGTTTGTTTGTCATAGCTCCTAGCAGGAAGAAATGACAACGGATGAAGCAAAAGGCTAACCGAATGTTGCCCATGAGACAGTAAACACAGTAGGAAAAGACCAAGCACAGAATGAAGAGATGAGGTAGAATGGTTTGCCGGTAAAGCATCGCTGAGATTAGCGCCATCACCCTCATCGGGGAAAGGTATAGGAAAGGCTTTTGTTCAAAGAGCAGCTGATGATGAAGACGATATATATATATATATATATATATATATATATATATATATATATATATATATATATATATATATATTCGAGCATCCATTCGAACACATACTCATACGAAGACGAGCATGGACAGGGCCAGAACTAGACTTCAGGGGGCTGGGGCATTTCAGGATCAGTGGGCACCTTATACACAGAAATACACGACAGATCACAAAATTTTCGCATCGAAGTCCGTTTATTGCATGTAATTGGAACTGACAAGTTATACAAACATATTCCATACACATAAAATAACATCAAATTGAGAATATTAACAATATATATATATATATATATATATATATATATATATATATATATATATATATATATATATATATATTGGTGAAAATTAAATGACATGGCTCTCCTTCGGACCTAACTGCTTTATTTTCGTAACCCATACACCAATTAGCGCAGACCCGAATTACAAGCAGTAGTTCTATAATAGAATTCAAAACAATTGAAGGCATTACAATGAAATCAATTCCAAAATGAATTCCAAGCAGTAATTATTAATTTATTCCTCATTAAAGAAACTAATTTTTCGATTAATTGAGAGGGTCCACGGCGATTGTCGCTTCTGCCCCTTCCTATAAATCTGGCGCTTACGTATATATAAATATATATGTGTATGCTATGCAGAAAGAGAGAGGGGGTGATTGAGAGTGGATGCTCTCTCTATCTCTCTCTCTCTCTCTCTCTCTCTCTATATATATATATATATATATATATATATATATATATATGTGTGTGTGTGTGTGTGTGTGTGTGTGTGTGTGAAAGTCAGAGTAAAAAGTGGTAGATAAAAATAGTCGGAGAGATAGATGTTAACCGATTGAATAGATAGATCGATAGAAAGAAAGAAGGAAAGATAGGTAGATACATATGAACAGACTGACATAGGTAGATAGATAGATTGATAGATAGATAGATAGATAGACAGATAGATAGATAAATGGATAGATAGATACGAACAGGCAAAGATAGACGGATAAAAACAGCAACTTGTGTAAAACTCCCAATCGTATCATATTTTATTCGACAGATAGTCATGCAAAATCACAGCTGTCAGCACAGTTTTCCTCCGAAACCTTTCACATAATATTATTTTTTGGTCAGCCTTCAAAGGTCCATCGTTGGACATAGGCCTTCCCAAATTTGTCAAGATATTGGGGGGGGGCATCATCAGGATACAGCGAGTAGGGGGGGTATCCATTTAGCCCGGGGGAAAGAGTAGATGTGCTCAGTGTCACTAATAAAAGTGCTATTTGAAAAACAAAAAAATAGCCATAAATGAAACAAATGGCTCAATTACATCAAAAAGATACTAAAAATGGCCAATAACCAGCCAATAAGTAGCCAAAATATTCAAGCACACCTGCGCTAATTCAGCACTTTCCCCCACAGCTAAAACAAGAAATGCGCTGCATTCAGCGCGAAAAGAGCTAAATCATCAGCCCTGAAAGCGCTTGTGTTGTAAAAATGGTTTATACTGTAAATATTAGTACGCAATCGATTTCCTGGAGCGAGGAGCCCCTTCCCCCTCCCTGGCGACGAACCTGCATGCATGAGTTCGAACTCGGTTCCCCGATCCCATTCTTCGTGAACTTTCAACCACTCAGCCGCGCGCACCTCCGCATAACATTAGTATCTCATCTAAACGCGACCAGAGACACATCTGATGAAGAAAGAGATGAACACGAAGCATTGAGGAAACAAGCAGTACAACTACAGATTAGGAACTCCTACATTACAAGAACGTGCATACGTAAACACATCCGTGTTACGGTTAAATCGCATTGGATACACCGGGTTTTATAGTTCGGGGTATTGTGTACTACAGCAGGGAGATCATGTTGCAAGAACTATCTCGCTGAAACATCAAAGTACGTGTATAGGAGACGTGGAAAAACATGTTGCCAATTTTCTTTTCCAACAATTCACGGACCAGAATTTACGACGTAATCATTCGCAGTGATTTCTCATATTCATCACATAGTCGGGTACGTTTACGAAAAGAAAACCCACCGCACCCACAAGATTGCTAAATAAGGGTTTCTCAGTGTTTGTTTGTTTTCTTCTTTGAGGGTAGGGTCAGGTGTGCTCATTAACATACTAAAAGTCGAGCACAGTTTGACCCCAAGAAAAGTTGGAAATACTAGTATGATCATCGAAGTTAGTGTCGTGGGCTACAGATTTTTCTCTCTTTGCTCGTATGTGTGTCTGTGGAGTCTCCGGGTCCTCCTGGTCTCATTTGGGGGGCTACAACCTTGAAATTTTGCAGCACCAGGCTTCAACTAAAAACGGTTTTCTGTTTTGCTTTTTTTTTTACTTTCATTTTTTTTATAATTAAATTGCTTGATGGGAGGGGGGTATTTATGGTCATTTTGGGACCAACAATGCCCAAATCTTGTGCTGGTTCTTTTGTAATAGATAATCTAATAAATCTATTTTTTAGATGATTTTGGATGGAATATCAATATTATTTTGGATGATTTTTCAGATAGTTTCGGATAAATTGACCAGATGCACATGCCGGCTACGTTGTTTCATTTATGCAGTGAACAGATATTATTATTATTATTATTATTATTATTATTATTATTATTATTATTATGCCATGAACATTTATTATCATTTGTTGAGTCTGGCACAAGGACAGAATAGTAAAGCGCTCTGGGAGGATCAAGTTCGGTATACCAGCGATGATAAGAATAAATGTATGTCGTATAGATACATATTGTTTGTTTACAAAACCATCGTAACAATTACCTATGCGCAGATTATACACATACATACACATGCATGTGCACGCAAATATCAGACCGTTGTATATATATATATATATATATATATATATATATATATACATATATATATACATATATATAAACATATATATATACATATATATATATATATATATATATCGTATATTGTATATATATATACATATATATATATATATATATATATATATATATATATATATATATATTGTATATTGTATATATATATACGTATATATATATTGTTATCTTTGTTTGAGCGTTGAGGTATCTATGAACGAAGAGTGCAGGATATCGGTGATAGAGCATATGTGCATAGGTGTACATAGATAATTCAGTGCTTCGCAGTGACTTCGAGTTTCGTGCGAGTGAGTGAAATCGTCAGACTTTGAATTGTCAAGCTTTCAATGTTTTCTATGTGTATTATATGTGTGTGTGTGTGAGAGAGAGAGAGAGAGAGAGAGAGAGAGTGTATGTGTGTGTGTGTGTGTGTGTGTGTGTGTGTGTGTGTGTGCACGCACAACCGCTGACTATGAACACAAACGTATATAAACTATACGGACACACACACACATTCACTGACGTAAATAATAGCCATGGATCTATAATAGCTGATGATGATAATGATTTAAACAACCAGTTACATGTCAATAAGTATATATATATATATATATATATATATATATATATATATATATTGGCAACATATTGCAAATGATATCTACGTCCCAGAAATGAGAGAGAATCAATGGACATTGGACCAAAAATAAATGTCCACTACTCATTGCGTAGCAGTATTCTCGGGACGTAGTCAGGGGCGCATTTAACATTGAAAGGATCCCCCCGTCCCCCCTATGTAACATTTCTTAGGGGTTGAGGGGCAATCCATATCATCTCTTGGGAGCCCTTTTGCATAAAGCAATTATTTTAAAATAAATCAAATAGAAAAAAAAAACAGAAACAGGTCAGGTTAGTCACTCAAAAGAAACCGTCAATTGTCTTAACGTCTTTTGGCAACATACCATGTTTGAGATGATCAGTTGCAAAAAATGGAAAAACTGGTGGATCAATGAATTAGTATCTTCTCTGACCTTTTGTTGGTCAGTGATCACTAAAAAAAGTCCAAAATGAAAAAAAAAAAAAAACAAGCGTGAATACTGCTGAAAATATAAAGGATCAATTTTGAATGAACCTACATTTGAATTCCCACCACAACCTATATCTCTTTTAGACATAACGAATATTAGATGCTGAAAGTTTCAGCCCTCTAGCTCTATTGATGTGGCCTGTACGCGTGATGTACACGTAGCCAGCCAGACAAACCAACTTGAAAACCCAAGAAACCTGACAGTTTTGGTCACAGCTTTTGTTGACCTTTTCTAGCAAACATATAATTATGATGTATAATTTATCGTCAAGTCCTTCGTGGATGTTAATATCTCTGTGTAAATCCTCGAACAGATTGTAACATTGTAAAGCATTGGAAATAAACAATATTTGTCCAAGACATCTTTACGGGGGCTTCCCCAAATCTTGGCGCCCTGTGCAGCAGCTCTGTTTGCATTACCCCAAGTACAGCCCTGAATGCCATGCGAACTCCGTAGATTTTACACGATCTATAGACTGGTTAAAAGGGATTAAGGGTTGCCTGTCCTTGTCTGAAACTAATACGAGTTTTTATGCATCAAGAGTTATCCGTAAATGAATAGAACTAACGATGCGTATCTTCAAAACAAGACCATAACGTGTTCCAACACAAGTTTCCACGTAAACAAAAAGTAAACAGGTCTGATTCGTCTCTCAGTAGAAACCGTCATATGACCAACGTCTTTTGGCAGCAGGTTGTGTTGGGGATGATCAATAAAAAAAGAGAAACAGAGGTGATCAATGAATGAGTTTCTTCACTCGCCTTAAATCTGGTAGTGATCATCAAAAAGTCTGAATTTTCAAAAAAAAAGGCACAATTTGAGGGATAGAATTACCATAAACCTACATTGTAAATTGAACTCCCCACCACCATTTAAAGACCCATTCGAGAGAATTTTTAAAAAATTTTTAAATGCTTTTGCTCGGTGTAATTATTTAAATTTTCAGCCCTGTAGCTCGTTTGGTGTGGCAGTGTTGACAGTTACTTTCATTTCTGATGGTTGTTATACTGTATAAAATATGAACGGCCTTTGAAACTAAGAAATGAAGTAAACACTCCTGCACTTTTGTGATATATCATTACTCTCCGCTCAATAGTAGATACGAGCTGTTAGCAATAATACTGCAATAAATACTAGATAGTACAGGTGCGCGCCCGACTGGTGCTCGCCTTGTAAACAGTGAACAGTTTTCAAGTAACGTCGAAGAAAGAATCCTACATATAATTGTTAGCGAGTGAGCGAGAGAGATGCGAGTGGTGTGTGCGAGTGAGTGAGTGAGTGTTGAATGAGCGTTGATTCGGAACTCCCTTTTCCACGAAAAACAACCCCTCTCCCTCTCTCTGTCTCTCCCTCTCTCTTCCTGTCTCTCTCTCGCTCCTTCTTTCTCTCGCCCTGTCTCTTTCTCTCTCTCTTTTCGAAGCCAGATGATTTCGAAATGTTATGCTCGGAAAAGAGAGAACAAGGTAACTTCGAGACGTAAGGTACCTCTCTCCAGCAGTGACAACCTTGTGATGTGACGTGTGTACATGTGCATTTACATGTATGAGTGCGTGCGTGTGAGTGTGTGTATGTACGAGCTCAGGCGGGGAATGAACGGGGCCAGGGGGCGGTCATGACCATCCCCCCCACATACAAATTGCTCGGGCAAAGCACATTGTTTTCCAAGTGAATATCAAGATAATTTATAATTATAAATAAACAAAAACAACTATTTAACCCAAAGTAACCATGAAATAACCTTAAAAACAAAAAAAAAATATGACATCCGTTGTCAAATTAAACAGATGGAATCAAAAAGTGGACCCCGGCGCTCAAAACCCCGGATCCGCCCCTCTGTGCGTGCGTGTGTGTGTGTGCGTGTGTGTGTATGTGTGTGTGTGTGTGTGTGTACTCACGCGCGCACATATGTGTTTGAATATTTTTAAATTGGTAAATGCGGTGGCTAATTCTGTAATACTGAATGGACACCTTCCGTTGTTGAGGAAAAAAAACACTCACTTTACGAGTATGAATTTTCAAACCCACCATTCAGAAACTGCGTTCTATAACTTATTTTTTAAAAAGCAATTTTAATTGCGATGGAATTGAGATTCCATAACTGATATTATTATTACGACCAGGGCCGTACTCAAGGCAATGTAAATAGTGCCAATGCACAAGGCTGCGAGATTTTAGAGTCCCCCCCCCAGCCCGAAAATAAGTCTTTTAAAGAAGACTACGTTTCAATTTATTCGAGGATTCAATACGTTTACACTTTACTAAAGTGATAAAAAAAGAATTGATCCGTAAAGGGCTTCACGTTAAATTAAACCCAGGATTTTACGAATTTTCCTTTTTTTGCTTTGATTTGTTTGAAAATAATAGCTGAATACAAAAAAAAAACAAAAAACAGAAAGGGCCCAAGAAATGCTATGCACTGGGTCCCAGAAGGGCCCCATAGAAAAGACCAACATCGAGCCCCGGAAGGGCTCATGAGAAATGTTATGCACTGGGCACCCCACCAGTATATTGCCCTAAAACTCTGTTGAATCCTACGCATATAAACATTGACAAAAACAGGTCGGGTTAGTCACTCAATAGAAACCGTCACGTGACCAACGTTTATGGCAGCATGCCTAGTTTGTTTGGGGTGATCAAAGATTGGAAAAAGTCGTTATCAATGAATAAGTCATTTTTCCACCTTGTGATTAGGTAGTGAGCACTAAAACAACACCAATTCGGAAATAAAAAGTGGGTGCAAAATAAGGAAACAATTTAGCAGAAACTTACATCGTAAACTCACCCCCACCCGTTCAAAATCTATTGATGAGAGGGATTTAAAGAAAAAAGAAGACTAGAAAAAGAAGGCTGTTTTTCTTTTTAGATGTCATAAGAAATGGATGTTTACATTATCATCAATCAACCTTGACTGGTGGGGCCTGTACTATTGATACATACGTTCGTTTCATTTGATTCATTTATAATATGGGATTTATAAAAAGCGAACGAAGCAATTTAAAGTAATTTCAAGGACCCACCTTCGATTCTATGGCCACCTACATCTCTTTCTATGATTGTCGATTATTAGCATAACTTCCTTCTTTTTTTGTTTTACATCTATTACTGACTCTAAACTTCGCAGTCCGATAAACGGGTTTTAAAATTAAGATTGTCGAAGTGTTCTTTTTTTCCTTTTTCTTTTTTTCTAAACTTTTAAGTTTAAATACAATTTTATTCTAACACTAAGTCGTAACAACTTTTTTTTTTCCGGACAATTTGAATTCTTCTTTCCTTCGACATAGTCACGAACACAAACAAGAATAACACTTATAGTTATATTATAGAAAATGCCAAGACTTGTTTCGTAAGAGTTGTTTAGTATATTTATCTTTTACATTCACCCACACACACCCACATCCACATATGTGCATGCGTGTGTATGTGTGCATGCGTGTGTATGTGTGCACGCGTGTGTATGTGTGTGTGTGTTAATTTTGTAAGTCTCTACAATGTGCATTTACTAGCTTGAATGTAAATGTCTAAAATGAATGTAAGCGTATGTGCGCGCGTGCGTGTGAGAGCGTGCTTGGTTTTCCAGTACTTTTTGTTAATTTGTTTTGTGAGTGTTCGAGCAACTTCGTCGAGCGTTGTAATATGGACACTGCAGGCTGCGTGAGAAAAAAATTACATGAAATCAAATATTACTAAATGAAACTAAACAGCTCTTCACGGATACGACAATTTGTTTTGTTCAGTTGTTTCCCCAAACGATAAAAATCATTCAATAGTACATTTTTTTTTGTTGTTTACTTCTGTACACCTGACTTGGTTGGTATTATAGTCTTTTTGTTGTTTTTTTGTACGTATGGGTCAGTGTTGTTGTTTGACAGCTTTGATTTGTTTAGTTAGTTCTGTTTAGTTTTGGCACGGGGCCCACAATTTTGGTGCACCCGGTGTGGATCGAATTCACAACTTAATGATTTGCGAACCCAAGACTTTATTTGCAGAACATTGCACCACAACGAACTAACTTAACAAATTTTTCCGTATTCTTTTCTTTTCAATTCGTGGAATAGATGGGTCCAAGCGAAGAATAAGAACTAAATGCAATTTTCTCTGCAGATCCAAACTAAGTTTGGCTTAATCCGGGCACAAGGCCATGGGGATTCAGCACCCAGTTAGGATTGAACTCGCTATCTAATGATTTGCAACCCGAACTTGCGAACAAACCATTACACGGCGAAGAAGCGAGTATAATGTAAGTTAGATAGATTTTTAGTTTTTTCTTCTTTTTTTTTTTTCAATTCGAGGAATGAATGAGTTCTGGGAAAGGAAAAGTGAGTGAGAGAGTGTTTACTAAGTTGGGCTTAGTTTCGACACAAATCCACAATTTTGGGGGCACCCAGTAAGGATTGAACTCACGCACTAATTATGATCTGCGATCCAAACTTGCAAACCGTTACACCACGACGAAGTAAATACATTAAACATTTTTCCTTCTTTCTTCTCTCTCTCTCTCTCTCTCTCTCTCTCTCTCTCTCTCTCTCTGTCTCTGTCTCTTTCACTCTTTCCCTCCCTGTCTCCCTATCCCCCTCTCTCTTGAAAATAAATGTGTCCTAGGGAAGAAGAAGAAGAAAGTGAGTGCCTGGTCGAAGTTTGGGGCTCTCTGTGAGAATCGAACTCACAATTGCGACCCAAGCTTCGCAGCAACGGAGTAAAGTCAGTAAATAAATAAAAACGTTAAACAATTTTTTTTCTTCTTTTCTTGACTTTTTTTTTTTTTAATTCACGGAATAAATAATTCTTAGAGAAGGTAAAAGAAAAAAGAAAAAGTAAGTGCCGGGTTAAAGACACTCCTACTTACTCTGCGAATCCTTTTTCTCTGTATGTAATCAGCTTGAAAGACTCTGTCGCCCATCACCTGTATATCCATGGTATGTATACACAAGTGTCAGCTGAGCCGACGAGCGCTGTTTTATCCTACGGCGCAAAAAATACTCTAACTCTGTCAGGGCGGCCAGACCATAATATTTGACATGTGACGTAAGCCGTTTCTTCCCCCCTCCTTCTTGAAGATCTGTCTATCTCTATATCTCCCGCTTTGCCGTTTAATTCCCCCTCTTTCTTTAACGATCCGTCTATCTCCATATCTCCCTCTTTACCGTTTAATTCCCCCTCTTTCTTCAACGATTCGTCTATCTCCATATCTCCCGCTTAGCCGTTTATTCACCCCCACTCTCTCTCTGTCTTTGACAATCTGTCTATCTCTGTATCTCCCTCTTTGCCGTTCAATTCCCCCCTCTTTCTTCGACAACCCGTCTATCTCAATATCTCCCGCTTTGCCGTTTAATTTCCCCCGCTCTTTCTTTAACCATCTATCTCTATATCTCCATTTTACCGTTTATCAACCCC